>JACYXH010000178.1:755107-817607 GCA_026745465.1 Lota lota | reverse complement strand
CATTCATTTTTAAAGGCCAAAGAGAGGTTTAAACCCGTTAGGAGTCCCGGGAGAGATGAGAAAGCAGTGGAAAGGAGAGAAGAGGAGAGAGTGGAGGAGTGGAGATTAGACAATAGAGAGAGAGACTAGAGAAGAGGAGACAAGGAGAGGAGAATGAGGAGGACATGTTGAAACACACTGCCAGACTTCTGCATACAGGTATTTTTCCAATCTGCCTTGTTAATTCTGTCCGTCCTTTCCCCTAATTCTGCAACATCACACACACACACACACACACACACACACACACACACACACACACACACACACACACACACACACACACACACACACACACACACACACACACACACACACACACACATACATATTCAAGATCAGAAAGAGAGAACCTGGTACAGGTTTTCAGTGAGAAAACCTTAACAAGATTTGCCTCCCAAACTAAACACATTAGAAAGTCCTATCTGACTGGAGCTGCACATACACTATATTGCCAAAAGTTTTGGGACGCCTGCCTTTACGTGCACATGAAGGTTAATGACATCCCATTCTTAATCCGTAGGGTTTAATATGGAGTCTGCCCACCCTTTGCAGCTATAACAGCTTCAACTATTCTGGGAAGGCTTTCCACAAGGTTGAGGAGTGTGTTTATGGGAAGTTTTGACCATTCTTCTTGAAGCGCATTTGTGAGGTCAGGCAAAAATGTTGGACGAAAAGGCCTGGCTCGCAGTCTCCGCTCTAATTCATCCCAAAGGTGTTCTATCGGGTTGAGGTCAGGACTCTGTGCAGGCCAGTCAAGTTCCTCCACACCAAACTCGCTCATCCATGTCTTTATGGACCTTGCTTTGTGCACTGGTGCGCAGTCATGTTGGAACAGGAAGGGGCCATCCCCAAACTGTTCCCACAAAGTTGGGAGCATGAAATTGTCCAAAATGTCTTGGTATGCTGAAGCATTAATAGTTCCTTTCACTGGAACCAAGGGTCAAGCCCAACCCCTGAAAAACAACCCCACACCATAATCTCCCCTCCACCAAACTTTACACTTGGCACAATACAGTCAGGCAAGTACCGTTCTCCTGGCAACCGCCAAACCCAGACTCGTCCATCGGATTGCCAGACAGAGAAGCATGATTCGTCACTCCAGAGAACACGTCTCCACTGCTCTAGTGTCCAGTGGCGGTGTGCTTTACACCACTGCATCTGACGCTTTGCATTGCACTTGGCGATGTAAGGCTTGGATGCAGCTGCTCAGCCATGGAAACCCATTCCATGAAGCTCTCTACGCACTGTTCTTGAGCTAATCTGAAGGCCAAACGAAGTTTGGAGGTCTGTAGCTATTGACTCTGCAGAACGTTCTGCGCACTGTGCATGCGTTGACCCAGCTCTGTGATTTTACATGGCCTACCACTTCGTGGCTGAGTTTCTGTTGTTCCCAATTCCTTCCACTTTGTTATAATACCACAAACAGTTGACCATGGAATATTTAGTAGTGAGGAAATTTCACGAATGGACTTATTGCACAGGTGCCAACCTATCACGGTACCACGCTTGAATTCACTGAGCTCCTGAGTGCGACCCATTCTTTCACAAATGTTTGTAGAAGCAGTCTGTATGCCTAGATGCTTGATTTTATACACCTGTGGCCATGGACGTGTTTGGAACACCTGAATTTAATGATTCGGAGGGGTGTCCCAATACTTTTGGCAATATAGTGTATAAGGGAGGCATATAAGAGGCAATGGGATAAAGTGCAGAACCTCTGTACAGAGAGGACTTGAAGTTAACGTGTTAAAAATACATGCTTCCATAAAGCTAAACTACGCAAGGGGCTGTGTGTGTGTGTGTGTGTGTGTGTGTGTGTGTGTGTGTGTGGTCATGCCATTTCCTGGAATCTTTTGGAAACATCGTTGACCCTGTGGTTTGTATCCACTGACCAGGCGTATTTTCCGGACACATTGCCGGCCTGCAAAGAACCCACTTACAAACAAATACAATTTAATTATAAATGAATCATGAAATGTTGTTTAATCATAAAAATACATTATCGTTTTGTGATTTATTGCTCTTGAAATTCAAAGTGGTCCAATTATTTTCCCTGAAATGTCTTTGATTGATAAATTCACTCATCACTTATCCATAATCTATTTATATTTACTCTCTCGTAGTACAGAGTACACATGCATATATAGTTATAAATAAAGCTATAGAACCTACATGTCTATTTCCAGCAGAGCTGTAAGTCCAGCTGTCTTTAAGGTCTGCTGTCCGAATCAAAGCCATGTTCTCCTAACTAACCGCTGTGGTCAGTAAGGACCACACTTTCACCGTTTACCACAACAAAGCTATAGCAAGCGCTATTATTCTGCAACATCGACCTGGGCAGGTCAGACCATTAGTTACTCCTCCATAGCCACTAATGCCTCAACCCTTTTCTGACCCTGTTCCGATGTCTTCCCAGGCTTTACAGCTGGCCTGAGCATCAAGTCACTCAAGGCGTTTTCCCTTCAAAACCCCCCCGCCTGCCGGCCAAGTCCTTGGGTGACCTTGCTCAGTCACCTGGCAGGGGATGTGCAGCTGCAAGACGTGGATTCTTAATTAATGTGCAGCACTACATAATCATCATTTTCCACTGATTCATCTCCATCATCCTCCTATTTTAATTTACTTGCCAACAAGACCATTTTACTGCTCTCTATGGTGAAATTGTGTTAACTTGCTGTGGCATCGTGTGGACCAGAGAAGGTCAAAGGCGTGTTGGTGTGTGTATTGGGTTTACTGACTGTCTTATAAAACCAAGACATTTCCTATAACTGCAGGGCATGTTGTGTGCCATAAGCTTGCTTATGGTGTGTGCGAGAATAACCTTGAATATTCTACACTTCACAGCACAGCGGAACAGGCAAAGGGATTGGGTAGTATATCTCTACTCAGACTCCCTTGACTGAACTTAATGTCATTGATGCTTCTAATTGGCTCAAATTAGTTCAGAGTGATATCATTTGGCACGTTTTGCACACACACACACACGCACGCACGCACGCACACACGCACGCACACACACACACACAAAGTTTGTGCATTATTCATAGTTGCTCCTGTCTACTCTGCTACTGCATGTTTGTGACTAGGACAGAATGCAGGATGATAATATGGCCTCTCTCTCCTGTAGGATACCAGAAGTCTCACTCTGTGTTTATCAGTGTGATCAAACAGGACTCATTTGGACTCAATTCTGGCAACCCATGTCAAATCACTACGCCATCCAATCACACACACACATACACACACACACACACAAACACATTATCGACAGACTGCAAAACAGACGGACAGCAGTATAAGTTGGATCATTAGCTGTGGAAACTGTGTGTGTGTGCGTGTGAACCCCTTATGGAGAAGGCAGATGTTTATTTGGATCATTATTGGATGGACATCTCCTCGAATCAGAAACCGCATCAGTCTCCATGACAATCTTCATTACTCAGGGAGGAATAGTTCCAAGGTTGCCATGTCCACCAAACTTCATGATAAAGGAGATACAGTAAATGCACTTAGTAGTAGTCACCTTAACAATGTATATAGGTTAGAGAAATCTTTGGCTGGCCTGAATCCATCATCAAATGTTTGTGTTGTGCTCATTTATGTAACATAATAAAACTCAATGCGATACTGTAGTGGCCAAATCTTCCATACACGGACAGCCTATTACAGAGACAGTTTTTTTTATGTTGGAAGAGTTTATGTTTGCTGTCACAGACAATGATGCACAATGGCCTAAAAATCATTTCCTTGCTATACCTCACATGCTTTATGACAGTGTTCTGTCAGATTTAAAATGTTAAGAGGAAAGATATATGCAGTCTGTTTTGAGTGTTCTTTGTTTAAGTCTGCCCTCTCATTGTTGTATTCACAAATACATTCACATCACATATTACAGTTGCCTCTGGAAATCTTCAAAACAAACCACATTAGAAAGACATTAGAAAAAAATTGGTTTAAAAGAGTGATGAAACTGAAGGGCCACAGAAGGTTTTGTTTTGTTTTTGTTTCAGATAGTTGGACTTCATCACTGGAAAGACCACGCTTCCCAAATGTCAAACTTGACATCAATGTTTTTTTTTTCTCTGTGAAGACAAACTGAAAGAAGCCCATGGCCTAGATAGTAGCATTCTATCTAGCATAATAACTAGACATTCTAAAGCCCAGATATATGGCATAGCTGCTGGTACAATAACAAATACACTAACAATAATGAAATAGGAACCATGGGTGCTATTTTAAGTAGTAGGGTAGGATATGTTTAAGCTTAATCCAGAACCCTGACTCCAGCGAGCGCTTCCCCGGAGTGTTGGGATGTTCAGTTTCACAACAGCTGATTTAAATCTCGAGGAACAAGTTTACTCAATTTCAACATGAAAAATGAAAAGTTTGCTTTGATGTGAAGCTTCACAAGCCATCATCTATCAACCATCACATTGTCTATTGAAAATGTGATCGATCCGTAGGGTGACCAGATCCAAACAAACTAAAAGTAGGACAAAGAGTATGTTTGTGTGGGACAATGTGGGACATGTTAGCAATGCTAAGAGGTGGTATAAAAAATACACATGTCCCTGTGTGATATAAAAAAAACTACTGAGAATCACCTTGCACCGGCTTCACCCAGTTTTAAGTAGTTTCCCAGTCTTTGTTGTAGCTGCATTTCATTTCCTTTGTGGTAGTTTGCATCATATTCCGCCTAAATCTGCATAGCTTGTGCCTTTGTGGTGCCTCACAATTTTTCGCTTTGGGCATAGCGTAGCAGGCAGCAAAGATGGTGACAGGTTAACCTGCACCTGACCCTCATGTGCGCAGTTTGATTGACATCGAACAAAGCCCTGTGATGACAGCAGGGGCATCCATGATTTTTTTATTGAGGTGACACAGGGGGGGACCAAGAACCAGTCAGGAAAGCCCATGGGAAATCAGATAATTTTATCAGAAATAAAAACATATACACATATACATTTGGATATATACAAATAGAGCAAATACCTTGTATGACTGAATTTCTCCCACCACACCCCAAAATAACGTTGTTTTGTTCCAATACACCATTCTACAGCTTACAATTCCCAGATCAATCGTTAATTTATCGCAAATCAGACCCACCCCTGGATGACAGCCTTCCCTGCTTTCTTCACATACATTTTATAAAAGGCAGATTTCAGAAGAGCGTCCGTCCTGCAGTGGTTTAACTTTTGAAAACAAGAGCCAATCAGAATGTGGGACAATCGTCTCAATATGTGGGACGCGGGATTTAAAAATGCGGTGCAGTCCTGCATAAAGAGGGACATCTGGGCACGTGGCCCGGCCTGCAGTGTCCGACAAAGGGACAAGCCATTATGTCATCGTATAGAAGTGTCACATAAATACCTGCTTAAACAGCAGTTAAAAAATCACAAGTAGAAATCGCCTATTACTTACATTTAGACATGTTGAACATTAGGTTGATTTTTATGGTAAAATGGGATACTAACAGGGAGGGATAAAGTAGGGGATACAATTGTTTTGTAGATAACCATATAAAGTTGTCTGTGGGCAAATCCAGCTTTGTGAAAAAGGCCCTGCTTCTTAGGCTATATCACTCAACAATGAGAGTTATGCTGTAAGCTATGTCGTAGGCTGTGTGATCTGCACTGCTCTGGCAGATCACACGGGACATGATGCCAGCTCAGCGGGGACTCACCCTTGTGATGCCTTCATGGTCTGCAAGAGCACTGCAAATAAAATAATTTCCATACTGTGGGAGAGAGAGAGATGGAAGAGAAGTTCAGAGGAGTGGGATGACGGAGTGAGAGGGATATTCAGGATATAGTTAAATGGATTAAGCTTCTCTCTGTAGAAAAACATGTTAACAAAAGCCAGACTGTATCATGACTTCTCTTAACTTCTCTGCTCCTTGATGTTTTGAAGTACTGTTTTGAAATATGACCCTTCCTTCCCTCACTCCTTGACACTCTCCAAGTGGTTTCCTTTGAACTTGAAGCGTTAACATACAAGCCTTTTTGATCACTATAAAAACCAGGAATGTGGGTCAAATGGGTTAAAATACAATGCAATACAATTCAATTCATTTACAATTGTAACACAGGTAATACAAAATGAAAAATGCTGCAGACCTGAAGATCAACCAAGAATCCTAGGGCCAGATGTCTTCAGACAACCATCACCCTGGGTAATGTGCTCCATGTCAGAAGGTAAGTGCACCTTTATTATGCCTCCAGTCATAATTCAACCTCTAATGGACACCACTGTGAAAGGCAGCCTAATCAGCACTTTTCAAAATCAATTATAATATAGAGAGAGATATAGAAGGGGAGAGAGTGCATGTGAATTATTGGTCTGATCTGGGAAATCCTAATACAATATAGATTAAAGGCCTTGATAAGACTTAGTTTGATTGCTGCAGAATGCTTCGATCTGTTTTGTGTCACTGTGTCATCACAGTTCTGCACACTCTGTATCCCGGTCTGTAGGCAGTGGTCAGGGGGTTTCACAGAGACACACACACAGGCTTATCAGACAGCGCTTTGTTGTTGTCGCCGGCTTTCCATCGACCAAGGGATCCACCCCAGAGGACTCGTAGGACGAGCTTATCTCTGTTTCTGAATTCACTGCCCCTCTGACACAGTTGGTATTAAGCTGAAAGCAGGTGAGAAAGAGGTGGAGTCAGTAGAAACTAGGTCATATCACACATTTCCTGATCCTATGTAAGAGCCACTACCCACACAACGCAATACGTGTTTATGAGCATGGTCGATTGACTCCAGTGTGAGGTAAAGATGTTGAAATCGAAGAGTAACCAGGACACATGATCGCTACAGGAGCATGTTGAATACAGAGCCCGTTGAATACAGAGCCCGTCTGACTTCGTAATTCACTGGCCACACACACACACAGAAAGGCTTATGTCACAGAATAGTCCACTGAGATTGTGCCAGTGTCTAGTGTGTAAACTGATATGATTCATGCCATACTGTACCATCATCATCATTTTCTTCCCAGGCTTCACTCCTCGAACCAGATGCGTTTCTACTCCACCCCCCAGACCCAGGCTTAAAAAAAAAAAAAGGAGCAGATTGTGGCACTATTGGACCTTATTTTAGAAAAATAAGCACGTCTCTTTCTCGGATTAAAAGAGATGTCAAATAATATAGAAAATTGATAAACTGGATCGAAGAAACCAGAGCTGGTATTGGCTGGCGTCATCCCGGGATTGCGCTGGACTTCGCTCAGCTGATGGGTGCATGGGTGACATCATGCGTCACGCTACACCGGCCTCCTTCTGACTCACGCAAGATATTATATTCAACCCGCCCTTCTGCAGTCCATGATAGCTTCAAGATTCAGATTTAAACTCCCAGCGCACATCTCTGATGACCAACCAATATAATGCTTGGAAAATAAGACAAAGGAAGATATTGTATGGGTATATATCCATCCATAGCCAGTGTTAATTACCAAAAACTGATCAATTAGAATAACACTTTCTTATACCAGCCAATAACACCACCCACCGCATATCTCTGGAATTTACATTCAGTTACCCCAGTGGATTAACAACAGTCAGGAGATGGCTGCTGAAACGAGGTCAGCTCAATGAAATGATGAAATGTATTACGCAGATGATCAGCCTGCAGTGAGTAATGTAGGCAAAGGGCTGGAGTGTCTGGTAATGAGTCATCCTATTATCCCATGAGGGACCTGTGATCCTAATAGTGTCAGTGGCCTACTGGACCTTCTGAAAACGTATGTCTCCCACTCTCCCGCTTATCTCTGGGAGAAAAGTCATTTTATTGTTTTTTTGGTAAAATAAGCAGACTCAAGCACAATTGACAAACGTGATTTATTGAAAAGGGGAAAATTACTGTACATTTTTTATATGTTTACGCCTCCAAACATTACGAGTACAGATAAATAAAGCCTTAATATTTATTTAAAAAAAATTATCTAACAAAAGAAAAATCCACAGTCAATACTTCAAAAGTTCAAATTTTGTACATAAAACATATTTACAATTTATTTTGTTCTGCCTTTTTTTGCTTTACAGATGAAATCAAAGGGAAACTATACTTGTACCTTCTTGTATTTAGTACAAACAACATTGTTAAAAAGCTTTGGCATACAGTGCAAAACTGTAAGGGCTAATGAGATTTGAAACCATTTCATGACATTCTAGTGCATTTTCATTGGGAACATGATTGTTGACAAATTGAGAGATTTACTTATAGTCGTTTGGCTTTAATCCTCTCTCCCGTTATGAAGGAGTTTATTGGTTGTTTTGCAATGTGTGCATATACATGTATTGATACAATGAACGTAAAGTGCAGTTCTGAATTGAGATCTAGACTGCTGCTACACTTTGACTGTGGGAGAAAACTGCGAAAAGAAGAGTTTTGAGAGGTTTGCGTGATGGTTAATACAATCTTGAAGTCCCTTGTGTCACAGCAATTAGCACCCAAGCCTCCTTGAAATCCCCTATATAAAAACTGCAGCTTTTTTCTCTCTTTATTTGTGCCAAAATCGGCATTAGAATTATTTACACTTATCTTTACAAAACTGTAACAAGTAACCCTCTGACCTGCTCTTTTAAAACGTATAAAAGAGTTAAAACAAAGGTGGACTCTGTCTGGATTTTCCAAAGGGTTGTGAGATGGTTGTGTATTGATTATCAGATGGGTTAGGACTGTCCACAGAAAAGAAAGATAAGTTGCTAATTAAAAATGTATGAAAAAAGATTCTTGATCCATATTTCAAACACACTTTAAAATAAATAAGAAATTTGACTCATACAGGAGCTTGCATTTCAGATCATTAATACAAACTAAGATAGGTGTTTGACATATTTAGTGGCCCGATGATAAGGCCAATTCTCCGAGCTTAGTTATTAGTTACACAGCCTCTCAAAAGGCCATGTTCTCCTCTATAGTGCCATCTGTCGATCAAATTGAGAAGACAGGTTCACTGTTCAGAACTCTAGCCTTCCTTCATTTACAGTAATGCATTGTCTTTGAAATCGATCACCAAAGAGATTTCATCAGCAAAATGAAACAACCCCTAATTAAATACACATCTACCACAATAAATGTGTTTAGTAATGTAACTTGAATGTATGAAAATAAAATGTAGGATTATTTTCTGGATTATATTATCTCAACAATCTCAGGTCTCATAACCCTCATTGTCATTTAAAATCTGTGACATCATTTCTAATATCCCACCACAGATCGTATTTCCATTTTGTTCCATTTGTATGTATCACACATGGGCCTCAGATCAATGCTGTGTGCTAGGCTCTTAATTTTGCACAAATCTGCTCCTTTCAGCAGAAAGATCTTGGGATGATAGGTGGCTAGGGAACATATTCGTATCTTTAGACTGCAGGGGCTAAAATGTCCAACATCACTCACCCTGGCACGGATACATGAAGTGGAGAGAGATCAATGTGGTGCAAATATACAGCTCTCTGTTGCAATCTCCCACAGACTTTAGAGGAGACCAGCCCACCTCCAGGGATCCCTAGTCTGTGTGTGTGTGTGTGTGTGTGTGCACTTTCAGAAACATCACAAGAACAGGCTGTGGAAGATCCGTGGGTGGGGGTGGGGGTGGGGGTAAGGGTTGGTTCAGAGAAGATTTTGCATTTGGCTTAGCTAGCTTCCTAAAATCCATTTTATTCAAGGTTGTTTAAAAGTAACTTCCATCTGTATTTCCTTTCACAATGTGCACTTTACTGTCTTGACTTTACATATTGTTTCAATTAAATAAACCGGATTAGGACCAAAGAACAAAAACAAAGATAAAAACGTTTACATGAGCAGGCCGATCAAAATTGATAAAAACAATAAAATCGAGTATTGCCATACACAAACCCAACACCAACAACGTTTTTTTCCCCTCTAGATTCAAAGAAATCTAGCTGAACACGTACAAAAAAGTAAGTAAACTAATTGATTGTCTTGCATTTAGGCACCGGAAACACACTGGGGCTTTGCTGCAATATTGGAAAACGTAAGTGTACTTCAATCTAAAGTGCTTTAAATAAACCTTTTTTGTTAGCCCTCATCTTGATCGTATTGCATCGCAGTGACAAAATAAAAGCTGGGGGGAGGGGGGGGGGGAGGAAGAGAGAGAGAGAGAGAGGGAAGAGTCCTGCTGCATTGCACATTTTCACACGTGGTGATATTGGCGAGGCCAGAGTAGCAACCGAGGCTGCCACCACTTTGTTTTAAACATAATGCCAACATTGATTTCTGAGTCCTATACCGGCCGGTAGATCCATTTGCTCAAACCGTGATCATCGGTGTGGAGAGAGAGAGGGAGGGAGAGAGTGAAAAGCAGCCGATGGGGAAGACGTGGTCGATGGGTCCCGTCTTTATAAAAAGATCCTTCCATGAAACACAGGGAGACCAAGAAAGGCGACGCATTCCTTCCTGGCATGCTAGATTGAGGTGGTGAGAGTTCATTCATTTGGGGATTGACTTGACAAGATGGGACATGTATTGTAATTAACACTTGCTGGTGTATACTTGGGACAAGGAGTGGCTGAAGGCAGTTTGAGTAGTTCCATGATAGTCTGCTTATAATGCTTTGCCTCTAACATGGTCCATCACAAGCTTGGTAGCTATTTAATTAATGCGTGGCCAATGCTTGGAAACTAGATCAGGGGATCACCCAAAAAGAGAATCATGGGAAAGTGAGTTTTAATGTGGATGAAAGCTCTGCAAGCGGAAATGGGGGGAAGGAATATAGGTAAATGGATCAGCTTCCAGAAGTGAGTCTTTGGCCAGATGTCCATCTCTTGCTCTTTTCTTCAATGCCATTCAAAGATATGATCCCTCATTCAACACATCCCTTTATCCCTAGGACTCTGGAAGGTCATTGATAAGTCATGTCTCTGTCCCCGATCATTTTTATATAGTCTAACCTTCTCTGACCTTGCAACCTTTGACCACACCCACACACACCCACCCACACACACACACACACACAGCTCATTTCCCTACAAAGTGGGTGGGAAAAAAACACTTCTGTCTTTCAAAAAAGAAAAAAGACAAAAACATTTCAACACAAAATTAATATCTCACGGCGAGAGATATGAATCACGGCTCCTAACTATTGCACCCTGGCAACCAATCAGAATATACAAAAGAAAACATGCTAGTACTTATTGTGGTAATGCAGAGGAAACCTCACATTTGGCATTAGCAACAGAGACAAGACAATCGGTGGTTAGGTTATTATTGCTTCTTCCTAAAGCTGGACAGTTGCTATGTTCATTTCTTTCAGTCCTTTGGAAGACTTGAGGATCAGCACCGAGGGACAGCCGCGCTACCAACATGCTACGTAAGGTTCTGAACCCGTCCTGTGGCTGTTTATCACAGCCGTCTTGAGGAGGAACCCAAGAAAAGAATACAAATCTGCTTGTTCTGACGGTGTTCTACTTCATGTCGCACATACTGTATGTTTTTATATCTGCTGGTGCTACGGTCTCGTTCCACATCATCCGCCATCATCCCAGGTGCAGAACTGAACATGTCTGTGGTCCTGTTACCAGCCTTTTTTTTTGTCTTTGTTTAAAAGTCTGGGGACCTGAGACGGAGGAGACACGCCACACACACACACACACACACACGATAAACTTCCATCAGGTCTCCTAGTTTCAACCGGAGCAGAGTGGTCTGGGGAGGAAGGGGCGGGTCGATCCAGAAGAGGAGTTCTGTGTGGGGGCTAGGGAGTGCGTGTGGCCTTGTGCTACCTGTGCTATGATGGTCCGTCGATCAGGAGCACGAGATGTAGAATAGATGTGCCGTGCTCATTAGACTTCCCTGGTGCTCTCCACAGAGAGGACAGAGAGGAAGGTGCTGTCCACAGACTGATGTCTTCAACGCCAGAGGTCGTGTTTCGCTGTCCCTCCACACCGCCACTCCATCAGCAGAAGATGACCTTTCCATCGTTATGAGGTTCAGACATCACCATGGCCTGGCCTTCCAAGAGACGGAGAAACCGAGAGAAGAGCATTTACATTCACGTTTTATGTGGCGAATCAGGCTAACCGCCGCACTGGTTCCTATTAAAGACTGCATGGGATCCAGAATAGTTCCTGAATGCTGATGTTTCTAAGTGTTATCTGGGATCCAGCATTCCTACTATGTTACAGCAGACCTTCTGGGGGGAGACGGCACAGAGCCTGGGCCAGAAACCAAAAACTGAAAGGGCCGTGGTTACGCCTTGATTCCTGTGATATTCTACAGGGGGGAATATCATCGCGAGGGTGGATAAAGCTTTCAGAAGGGGATTTTAATAAGTGTATTTTTATAGTGGCCAGTCTACCCAGTGTTAGGGTTAAACCTTATTTGTTTTTTACAGTTTACTAGTGCTGGCCGCGGATGGGTTCACTGTTAATAGCAAATTCCCCTCTTACAGATCCAGCAGCATGATTGGTTGAAACGAGCATAAAGCAAAAAAACGAAGTGAAACGCCTCGTTCACTGAGATTTGAGATTATTCATCTAAAGTCTGGCTTGTGAGACTAACCTAAGTGAAACTAAAACAAGGACAGCAGATTGAATGGAAGAGTTTTTTCTGTTTACGTTTTAAGTGGTACCTGTCTCTTCCCGCTCTCCTTCTTTCCCCTTCTTCTTCTTCTCCTTCTTGTTCTTGGTCTTGGCCAGTTGGAGCAGTCTGTTGGGGAGCTGGGAATCCTTGTCCCCTCCCTGGGTCTTGGAGGACGAGGAGGTGGAGGAGGAGGAGGAAGAGGAGGAGAAAGGGTTGAAGTTTTTGCCCATGCGCTTGGATCCTATGCGTAGGAAGGGTTCTTTGGTTGGTGCCGAGGAGGAGAGCTCCACCTATAAAAAGGCGCATCGTTGTGTTTTAGAAGCCAGGAGTACACAATAGATACGAGACACACAGAAGACTCCCATGGCACAATGGAATGTGTTATTATATTGAACAAAGGAAAGTGAAATTGAAAACACAAAATGGTAGACTGTGTGACGACATGAACTTGAACTACCCATTCCTTAGCAGCATTCCTAGACATTAGCTTCCGAGACATACATTTATTTCCCGGTCCATATCGGGCTGAAGGCTAAAAGCAAATGCTTTGTAGCTGACCGGGCTAGGCAGTGGGCAAGCTGTACCTCTTTGGCTGCTTCTGGAGCTTCTCTGGACTCCTGGTCCAGGGAGCTTGAGCTGTGGAAGCGCAGGGATTCTTCTGAGGTTGAGGAGGACGTGCGCTGGAACTTCTGCAGCAGACCGGACTGTAGACAGGGGGGTGGGGTGGGACATTTTAAAGAAGACACTGGAGGGGGAGGGATGGCGGCTCTAGGACACAATTATTCAACACTTAGCCTCCAGCATTTCTTTGAAACATTTCATCGGGTGGCCATGGTCGAAAATGGCCAAAAGAAATGTCAGGCTTCACCAGTCTCTCTTTTTTTGTCTTTTTCTATGAGGGGGAATGAAATGTAACATAGGATCACAGGTGGGAGTCAAACCTTGATCACTACAAGATGTATTGCTTAGCGTACTAGCGAGTGTAGCCACCGAGCTGCCAGTTTCTTTCAATTGATCAATCTCTCTGGGTCTCCTTCTCCATCAAACTACAATATGTGTACTGCCCGAGCAGTAGCCAAGCCTCTTTTTTTATTTATTCATTTGAGTGTCTTATTTATTATTGTTATGAAGTCATTATTACGAACAATGCTTTTCAAGAATAAAATGAATTCTCAAAACAACTTCAATACTGCCTCCTCTAATCAACACTCACCTCCTCGCTCCTCAGGGCCTCAAGCCTCTCCGTCTCCCTCCGCAGCGCCTCCCTTTCCCTCTCCAGCCTCCGCTGCGCCTCCCGCAGCCGCTCCAGGTCCCTCTGGTACTCCTCCTTCCTCCTCTGGAGCTCCTCCCGCTCCTCCTCCAGGGCCACATGGGCCTGCGCCGCCGCCTCTTCCTCCGCCTGCAGCCGCACCTCCCGTTCACCCAGCACCTGCTCCCGCGTCTCCCACTCCCTCTCCCGCCGCCGACGCTCCTCCTGGTGCGCCGCCTGCTGCTTCTGAAGCAGGAGAGGAGGAGGAGGTGCAGGTGGTTAGTACGGACAGCAAGAGGTATTTTGGTATTATCTGGCTGACTGTGTTACTGTATATTGTTTTAAAGCTGGGTTAGGCAATTTGGACAAGCCAGCCAGAGTAAGCTAGATTTTGAAAGTATAAAATCCCTCCGTTAAGGCCGCCCTACGAAGCCACGCCCCCAAAACACGTGACTAGCTTGCTAGCCTTAGCAATAGGTCTGCCTAGCCCTGTGGAAGACTCCGGTCATGCGCAATAAATGCAAAGTGTGCACAGATAGGCAGTTCACGATAACTTCATTTGATGGACGATATATTGTCCCAGAAATAATTGCGATAAACTATATTATTGTCATTCTAAGACCATTTTATGCCACTGATATAATGATAATAGCATAATAATGCAAGTACACCCTTTCAAAGAGCAATTTGTTTTTAATTCTTAAGAATATTCAGTCATTGGAATTGATTGAAATTATTATAATAATTGTCTTTCCTAAGTGAAAAAGACAGATGGATTCAAAGCTAAACCTCACAGCCTAGTGAAAACAAGCTGATGCTTCGTCCTTTCACCAAAATATCTTATGCATTTAGAGGATTCAATTATAATGGAGTTTCACTTCATAATCCAAGTGTAAAACAGTGTATCGAATGGCAGTTCGTGGATGAGGGCGATTATGATAAGTGGGTGTGCATTCTTTAATACATCCATGTTTTGGAGACGTGAGTTTTTGAGGTTGTTTCCCTGTTCGATAACTAAAATAGGCTATCACTTTTTTGGAGAAAGTTAGTTTCCAAAACAAAACTGTTGCGATACAACTGCACACGTCATGTTATCAAAAGCAACCTATATTCACGTCCCGCAGTGCAAGTAAACATTGGCTTGCAGTGCCGACTGCTATCGAGATGATTGATCAAGTCATATAAGTCGATAACGTAATTATCGTGACAGGCCTATGAGCAGGTAGCTGGGTAGGTACAGACAGACAGGTAGGCAATCAAATAATTTAGCTAATGTTGATAACAAATTTGTTGATGTTTGTTTGGGTGTATATGTTATTATCATCATCATCATCATCATCATCATCACTATCATTATCATTATTATTATTATTTTAATACGTATTTTCAATAAACTCAAGACTATTCAGCTACCGGCCACCTAGAAACCTACTCAGAAGGTAGCTAGATAGAAATGTAGGACAACTCACTTAAAGCCTTTGCAAACCGGGCTCTAAATCATGCACCCAGTGGACATGCCTACACCACAGATTGCTGGACGGTCGAAGGAGACCCCTCGAGACAAAGGGAGGGACTACAACAGACGGAGGACCTTGGCGTACCTGTAGGCTGGCCGCCTCCTGCCTCTGCCTCTCCAGGCTCCTCTGCTTCTCCTGCTCTATCAGCGAGGAGGGCCGCGACGAGGAGGAGGAGCCCGAGGCCTGGGACAGGGAGGAGGAGGAGGAGTTCCTGGAGGAAGGCTGGGCGGCCAGTCGCTCGCTGAGGGCCAGCCTCTGGTCCTCGATGAAGCTGTCCTGCTGCACCACCACAGCCTGGGGGGAGGGGAGGAGCCATGAGGGAAGGGGCGGGGTTAAGTTGGACTCTTAATAAAAACCAATAAATAGGAAGAACATTCTCGGGATCGTGTTGGAGATAGCGATTTATCATGTAGGGGGTAGGGGTCTATGGGGAAAAAGGCAGGTCTTTTTTTTTTTACGCGGAGCTAAACACGAAAAAGGGACGGACAGACAGGTGTTAAACATTGCGTTATCTCGCTGAGAATAACCCTAGAGGAAAGGTTTCTGTGTGTGTGTGTGTGTGTGTGTGTGTATGTGCGTCCGTGCTTGCGTGCCTACCTGCAGCGATGTCAGCAGATTGTGAAGATTCCCCACGCTGTGCTGGACCTGCTGGTATTAAACAGCATTAGCTTACATTTTCACAACAAAAAACAGCTTCGGTTCACCGAAGCCATTTGGAAAGCTGCTTGATCATCTATTTGTATATCTTTGGGTGAAGCCTCACGGCTCCACTAATCTCCATCCTCAATGAAGATGAACATTAAAGACGGACTCTGTGGAACTCCAGTGGCATCTACACAATGTGCCCTTAAGCCAGAGCCACGAGAGTAGAGCTCAGCCGTGAAGCAAAACACTAACCTCATTGTTTTTCTTGAGCAACATCTGAAGGCTGGTGTTAGCTCCCTGTGGAGCAAAACAAACACACATCAACACGCTATAGTGTTCGCGAATGACAAACACAACCGGCGCTGTACTGTAACCATCTCAGATCCTCATCAAGACACATGATGTTACATCATTTTGAAGACACATTTTACACAACCCTTTACAACCGGGCGGGCGGTGATATTAATTACAACACACAAACGCACACACACCTTCTTCAGCACGCTGTCTGACTCAGTCCTGCGAAGGTCAAGTGCGTCATCTCCTTCTTCTTTTTCTCCGCCTGGATGCAAAATAAAAAGAGCAAGGGAGCGAGGGAGAGAAAGAGGGAGAGAGAAAGAATGAGTCATTCCCCATCAAAGCTGCTAGTGGCAGCTCCAGCTGTTAGCAAGTATGCACCTGTTGCAGTCTTCCCCTGTCAATGTAGAGGGGACCAACACAAGGCTTTGATACTGGAATACTGGAGCAGGCATATAGATAAACAGGCTCAGGCTACTGACAATGACAAGCAAGCCTAACAGCTTTTCATCTAATTTATTGATCTTCTTATTAAAACTGTAGTGCTATGGGAAATTGCTAATGATAAAATTTCCCATTTATATTTATTTGCCTCTAAATATATATGTGAAATATATTTAGAGTATGTTACTTACTCTACTTGAATCAGGGTTCACCTGGTCTACACATCTAGGTCTTGATTATCTTTTAGTTGCTGTTTTTGCTGTGTGTGCCAATGTCTTAAGTATGTGTCAGAGTATGTCCATTGGAGAGGAACGTGGTGTGTGTGTGTGTGTGTGTGTGTGTGTGTGTGTGTGTGTGTGTGCAAAGGTCTTACTCTTGCTGCTGTTCATCTGATGACTGTCGAAACCGCCAAATGTCTCAGCCCTCCTGGGCAGGCAGACCGGTCCTACATTGCCCCCTGTCAGGCTGATGGTGGTACTGCCTCCTGCCCCACCCACACTACTGTTCACCAAGGTATGTAGAGACTCCACTATTAAAAAAGAAAAGAGCAACAGCAAGGGAGAGAGATAATTGATTAAATTGGCTTGGAATGAGGTAGTTGCTCACAAGATTGGCGTAGAGTTTTGGCTCAATTGGATTCAAGACCATGAAAGTGCTCAACAGTTTTGCATGTTGAGAGATTTCACTGGAGATGTGTGGCAGAGTGGTACCGTTTTCAGTAAATTAACATATTTTAATCGCTCTTTCCACCCACACACACACCTTCCTTCAGGGCATCCTTAATGATGGGCTCTCCCTTGGTCACTTCATCGGGCGTGGCCCTGAACAGCATGCGCTCCCTGATTGGTGGGCTGCCCTCGTCGAGGGCGGGGTTACAGTCACACAGGTCTTTGAAGATGTGCACCTTCTCCTCCAGCAGGGAGACGATCTGCTGGTCCTTACGCCTCAGGAGTTCTAGAAAGACCACACACACACACACACACACACACACACACACACACACACACACACACACACACACACACACACACACACACACACACACACACACACACACACACACACACACACACACACACACACACACACACACACACACACACAGAGTTAGGTTTCTATGTTTGCGTGGGGGTTTGTTTTCCCCGGTTTCTGTTTTCTTTATTTTGCTCGTAGTCTAGTAAAATATTATTAATGTTATAAAACGGATGTCTCTTCTGTGCGAAGAGTCTGTACCTCTGATCTCCTTGGCTCTGTTCTCCTGCTGTCTCCTGTCCTCCTCCGTTTCGCTAGGAACCCCTTCATCCTCCTCCTTCTCTCTGTCCGACACACGTTAACCAAACAGGGCGAGTTAGGATTGCGCCACCCAAACATGTCCACATGAACAACGTGAAGAAGAACGAAGTCATTCATGTAACAGTCCATCAACAGATCCCCCACAGTCCAACAGGTCTGGGTGTCTGGCCAGAAGAGCGATCCTAATCGGACGGATCTATTTTATATTTTCCTATTTTAGAAGTTGGATGTTGATTACTCATTGTACTCGTTACAAACCAGGGTTTTTGGTATACCGATAGATTTTTTTATATTATCCATTATATTATAATATAAACTACCTCTTCTACAGATAGGGTGGGTGAGAAGGTTCAGAACTAAACTATGCAATGTACACTGTTCACAGTGTTTATGAGCATGTTTTGGTGACTTTACATTTTCTGATATAGGGCAATTGTTTTAAGTTTTTTAACGTTAGTTTTTTGCGAATTCAAATTCTTTCTGATAAAGGGCGGGTGTTTTCTTTCAAGTATATTTGAAATGACGATTAGTGAGACTTTGGTAATGATTGGTGAGACAACGGACGAAACTGCACCCTACTTTGAACTATCCTATCTTCTTCAAACGCTTATTGATATAGTACAGCTCATACAATTTCTCTCTTTTGGCATGCAGTTCCTGCAGTTTCACAGCCATTCTTTAAATGTGCATTTGTGTCTCGATCACACCATTTTACAACATCCATACATTAGTCATTGTCCTAAAGACTAAAAGTAGCATTTTCATGAACATCGACACTAATATTATGAAATGTTAAGAGAATTGTGAGCACGCACAAAGTTATAAGCCAACTGCAAAATCTCAAATAAAACAACAGAAACACACTAGAAGTAGTCCTATCTTCTTACATGCAGTGCATAGCGTCCTGTATGATGCTCATCCAGGTGTTGCGTTCGTCTTTGCTGCTGGCCAACACGTTCACCATCTCAGGCTTATCGGTGCCAGCCGTGATCAGGAACAGACCTGGAGGGAAGCACAGACACAGCTTTGTAAGAGACACTCACTGTTGGATTTCCTGGCAGTACACCCACAGTAGAGATCTTGGAGCAATTCACATTTATCTGGTCCACATATGTTGGAGATGTGAAAGGATTTCAAGCTACACACAGTACAAATTTACAAAAAATACATATTTTTGTAATAGTTTATTTTGAGATTTAAGTTTATTTGTTAGATGTTCTAACGTAGGTTCAGCATGTACAGACCTCTCTCTTCGTTGGCCACCTCCCTTACGATAAGCTTCTGTATGGAGATGACAGTGGAGCGCTGGTCCTGAGAGACACAAGGCATGATGTGTTGAAAAGAGATTAACATTAAACAACACATTGACATGAAAAATCTAACAGCATGGCATTCTGGATGCATGTTTGAATCTGTGTGACCTTAGATTCATGCTAAGAGAATCCCTGTTAGATGGCTTGAAATGGCGACATCAAAAGAGAGTGGAATGGAGACCCATTTGCCTCCCAACTCACCAGGGAGGCGAAGACATACTTCTGGTCTTTCTCCTGCAGGAACACCAGCACGTCTGATAGCAGCATAGCATGGACATCTGCATACAGGGAACAGAGTCAAACTAGGGCACACACACACACACACACAGAAATATAAAGAAAGGTAAAGAAAGAAAGAAAAAGAGAAAAGAGCATAAAAGGAAAGAGAAATTCAAGAAAGAAATAGACAAAAACAAATGTCAAAGAGAAGAGGCTGAGAGAGAGAGCCCACCTTTGAGTCGTCCTGCAGTGTTCTTCAGCTGTAAAGCGCCGTCGTGCAGCAGTCTGCGTCCCCTGATGAGATCCTCCTTAGCAAACATCTGACCGCTTTTCATTCGCATAATGGATTTACTGTCGGTGCGACTGTAAACACACAAACAAGGAGTGGAAACATTATTAAAACATTGATGCATCGCTATCTGCTGTAGTCACTCAGTGAGATATGTTTAACCCAACGTTACTTCATTGACTTCCAAGCACAGCTTTTCCGAGCAAAGCATAGGTAAATTTAACAGCATGTAACAGTATACGTTTTATTTTGCTATTAACTAACTACGTTTATAAACGTAAGATGTGAGTGAAGTTCCCTATTCTAGTTTCAGTTCCTGTTGAATGGGGAACTGCTGGGTAAAAGGTGAACAAGAGCCACTGATGCATCTGGTTTCATGGGAGTAAAGCTCTGCATATGCTGCCACTCACCTATAGACCTCCCGCAGTCTCGTCTTCTTCTCCTGCTCGTTCACTTTGCTGTCCACGGCTGCGATGAGCTCCTTCACGCATCGCAGCGCCTCAGACACACACGTGTGGTCTTCGTCCGTGTCTGTTGTGTGGGAGAGAGAGGAGGTTATGGGTCATTCAGTTGCATTAACCTCCCGTCTGTTTATTAACATAGCGCTCTCTCTTAAAACAGGAGAAAAAGAGCTGCACAATTATGAGAAATGATTATTTTGCCATCCATGATTCATATTTCATAATTCACTTTATATGGAGCCTACTGTATATAAAGCAATAGCTGATTTGTAGACATTTGTCATTTGATTTTAATCTAGCAGTCACACAAAATCTGATTTATTTATGTTTTTATGATCTTGGATCCAGCAGTCCTAATATGATAAAGCAGAACTTCTAGCGGGAGACGACAGAGAGCCTGGGCCAGAAACCAGAACTTCAAGTGGCGAAGTTACGCTTTGTTTGCTGCTTGGTTACGGAGACATTCTACCGAAGAAAACTAATTAATTAATTAACTACTTTGCGCGCAGCAACACGATAGGTCAAAACAAATATGGAGCAAAAGAGTGAAATCCCCCATTCGCTTAGATTTGAGCTTGTCTGCCATCAGACTTTAAATTATTAAAGTCTTCAGTCTGATTTGTGAGACTAGTGTTTTTATAATTGTTTTCCTTTTTGCGACCTTTGCAAAAGTGCAATATTGAGTAGAAAAAAGAATATAACAAAATTGCAATGACAACTAGGACTGCAAGCAGTCACAGAAGGTATTCACAGTCCACGCACCGCCTTTCCCAGCGGCCGCCCTTTTCAAGCAAATCGCCGGCGTAGTCATCGCTCATCACCGCCACGTCTCGCAAAATGCACACAGTCGAGGTCGTACTCGAACCGGCGACCCTAAGTCCGTGCCGTGTCTCGCAAAATGCACAGTCGAGGTCGGACTCGAACCGGCGACGATACTTCCGTGTGGCAGAAGCTATACCACCACACTACATGGACGTGTGTTGCTGGGTTCAAATCACACTATGTTTTGAGAGAGAGCGGTCTTCCATACGTTGCAGATGTATGACTTATAAACCGGTTTACTGGAAGTAAACACATCTAAATAATCACCAACCATGTTTCTAAAGTATACAGTGTCAACAGCCACCTTCAAAACGGACCATTGAGAAATTATGTGTGTACCCTATTATGGCCCAGCATGCGTTGTAGAGAGGCCTCGGTTTGGACAGGCGAACGTCAAACCAATTCATCCAATTCTATTTTGAAAATTGTTATATTTTCAAATATAAAGAACCAGATAGAGACACAAACACACACAGAAAAAGACACACACACACACACACACAAAGACATAGAGAGAGACACACACACAAAGGCACAGACACACAGAGACAGAGACACACACACCCACACAAACACACAGACATAGTGGTTTCATAGTAGATGCCATTTATGTGTGATATTCTGCCACCTGCTGGCGAATTGGTGCATTACGCTTAAGAGCAATCATGTTAATTGATACTGTGACGTCATGGAATGAGATATAGACAGCAACATTGTATTGGTGTCATTGAATTTGCCATAACTCAGCCAATCAATCGATGATAAATTTAAGCTCAGACAAGCCCACAGATCATGAATCTGAAATCCGTTTTTCATGGGAAGCTCTGGTTATGTAGAGAAAAATTTTGAAGGGTTCACGACATTTTCACTGTACAGCAAAATCTACCCTGACAGACTTTATGGTCCCAAGAGGATAAAATATTCAGCATGTGAAATAAGGCATAAACACCAAGTTTCTGAAATGTTCATCGATAGGGGCAGACGGGTTGATCGTTTAACTTTGACCGGATGTTATAGCGCCACCTATGTGCAATTCGGCGGCAGACTTTTTCAAGACCTGCTTATATGTATAAATCCCCCAAATTTGAAAACCTTAGATTACTGCACCGCGGAGATATATAATAATAATAATAATAGCCAACCGCGACAATAACAATTGGTATCCACAGATACACTGTCAATACCTAATTATTTAGTACTTCAGTCCATCAATGGAGTGTGAGAGTTCCTCGCCACACTTGCCTTTGGTATGTTGCAGTATCCTCTGGATCAGAACCGGGTACTTGGTTATCCTCTGTGTCACCAGCAGAACACACTCTGGTATGCTGAGCCTTCGCACGATACTGCTGCTCATGAGCCTCTGTCAGAAACACACAGGGCGATTGAGCTCCAAACTTAACATGCTTTCAAAAGCAAAAATGATCATTTCTTTGTGACAGTGATGGGGGAAATAAAACGAGTGAAAATAGCATGGCTTCATTTTATGTACAAGACTCTTTGAACTGTGGATGGATCAGAGATGTGAACTGGTTCTAGTCAATAGTTAAATAATAGCCTTAGTGTTACAGGTGAGTGCATACCTTTATTAAGGCCTGAAAGCGTTTGTCTTTGGCGTGGAGTTCTTTGTAGAGGTTGACCGCTTCGTTGTGGCGGCTGCAGAACTTTCCATAAACCTTCTTCATGCGATCGGCATTGCAGCCCGAAAACTGAAGAAAACGAAAACGTATTAAAGTTGTTTTTCCCATCAAGCTTATCAGTGTCAATGTTATGTTATGTTATAAAACTCGGTCACTAATACACAAATACAAATTTGATCACAAAATGTTTTACTCTATAATGACTTATTCTGTTGAAGTCATTTAAAACGCTTATTTTTGTTATTTCACAGCATTGTTTTTCCATAGAGACCTTTTCCCAGCCAGTTCCAACTGGATACAAAACACATTCAACTATTATGTATACAGACAACATCTGCTCTATATCCTACACATTACAATAGCAGTGGTTCTCCGCTGACCTGGTTCATGAGGATGTCTCCGATGCTGTGGATGAGGAAGCTGCTGGGGCCTCGACCCTCCACTTGGGAGGTCCTTTTGCGCTCCAGCAGCAGGGTGAGGAAGTGGGTGTGTGTCTCCAGCAGGTCATCCAGCATGGGGAACACCTGAGGAGAACAGCAGGGGAGTAAAGACGATGAAATCAAACTGGGCTTCAGCTCTTTGAAATACCTTTGTTCTTCTCTACCACAAAAATATGATTTGATTAACTGAATATATTTTCTCATGACAGTAAAATGGTGTGTGTGTATGTGTGTGTGTCTGTACCTTGTCTAGAGTTTGTGTGTGTGTACCTTGTCTAGAGTTGGTGTGTACCTTGTCTAGAGTTGGTGTGTACCTTGTCTAGAGTTGGTGTGTACCTTGTCTAGAGTTGGTGTGTACCTTGTCTACAGTGGGTATGTACCTTCTCTAGAGTTTGTGTATCCAGCTGCAGCTCCATCTGAAGGCCCTTGTAGTAGACCTCCGACATGATCCTCAGGGTCCGCACGTGATGCAGCTCAGTCTGAAATAGCTCTGTGAGGGAGACCAAGGCATAGTTAGGCTTTGTTCACAATGCAATGCCTTGGTGCTCAATTCTGATTTATTGCTCGATGCGATTTTTGGGTTTGGCTGCTCAAATTATAGTTTAAATGTGGCCAATATCAGATTCCATAGTGAACTGGTCACAGTCCCAACTGACCTGCATGCGCAAAAGACCAATAGCACAGACCCGCAGCGCACAAAGGTAAACATGGAGGCCGCTGAAGTCAGCGTTTATAGTTACATTTATCAGTTGATGCAATAGTGTTGACACGGGGTGGACATTTATTACACAGGTTGATGTTCTTCTTTTGATCAACTGATTCTTTGCTCCTTTTCATTTCTACAGTGGTTCAATTCGTTAGTACAAATGTGTTACTTTCATAACGCAAAATCCAAAACTACAATATCACGTAGGATTGCTGCGCGGATGCCAGTGTCTTTCAGATCTACTCATTGGGCCAAGTCCATCTCTGTTATGGCAAAGCTTCAATGTAGCCTAAATGTTTACAAAGACACACAGCTTTTATAGTATGAGAGTATCCTACAAATAAGGTGGTTTGATCACTGTGCAAAGTTTTGAACTTTAGAGAAAACACACAGGGGCTATTGTGGGTGACGGATCGGCAGAAAAGGAAAAAATATCATTATAAATCGCCATCTAACATTATTATTAACAATTTTCACTGTCCCTCAACTGACTACCTTTATCGCAGCTGTATTCCATGTTTGTATTCACAGAGTGACTCTTGCCATTGCAGAATTGTGACTAATGTCGATCTAGAATGTCGTAAAAATTGCATGAATTCTGATATGACTGTTCAGACTGAGGTCACATTGCAAAGAAAATCTGACCTGAATCTGATTAAGCCCACATACGAAAGTGTCCCAAATCAGAATTGAAACTATCAGATTAGAATTTGGGACACTTATGCTTGCAGTGTGAACAAGGCCTTAGAGATGTGTGTGTATATGTGTGTGTGTGTTTGAGAGTTTAATAAAAATTTAAAAAAGCAACCCGTAATCAAAATAAAGTACATTTTCATTTTCGTATTATTCTGGGGTTCCATGGCCTAATTTCGGAGTTCCATGACATGATAACTAGTTAGAGGCAAAATATTCACCTTCTTTGGTTGGAACACATTCTGTCATGCAGACGATATATGGTTAAGGCTACAGGGACCTGGGTTAATTCCTCCTCCTCTGCAGCAGCGTAGAGAAATATGTGTTATGTTTTTCAGCGCACCTCGCTTTTTGAGGGTGGGCGGGGTTTGGAGACAGTACGGAGAGGGAGGGGTCGGAAGCAGAGCTTGAAATCGCTAATCTTGCATGTTGTAATTTAAGCTGAAGTAAATAGCTTTACCATAAATGACGTCTTGTCTCTTGACCTCGTCCTTCTTGTGCAGCTTGAGGAACTTCTTGTCCACTGTGGCGCTCCAGGAGTCCGCCTCCAGCTCTTTGACGTCGCACTCAAACTCTCCCATCAACTGACTGTCCATCATCTCAGTACCTTCAACACACACGCACACATGAGAAATCAAGCATGTGTGGAAGTGAATGTGCACACGTGTTCCTATAGGTGTCCATGCAGAGGGCACACGGTCTGGGGGAGGAGGTTGGCTCCTACCTTCGTCGGTGAGGGACTCTGTGGAGGCGTTCACCTTGCTGCCCTGATGGAGGTTGTCCGTGGAGCGGGACAGGAACTTCAGCCCTTTCAGAGAAACGTCGTCCAGCCTACATGGAACACGCACACCCACAACCACCAGCATGAATTACATATCGTCTAGCCTACAGAACCACCCACATAGGTGACATGCATCATCTAGGCTACAGAACCACCCGTATAGGTGACCTACATCGTCTAGCCTACAGAGCCACCCACATAGGTGACATACATCGTCTAGGCTACAGAACCACCCGTATAGGTGACCTACATCGTCTAGGCTACAGAACCACCAGTATAGGTGACCTACATCGTCTAGCCTACAGAACCACCAGTATAGGTGACATACATCGTCTAGGCTACAGAACCACCCGTATAGGTGACCTACATCGTCTAGCCTACAGAACCACCAGTATAGGTGACATACATCGTCTAGGCTACAGAACCACCAGTATAGGTGACATACATCGTTTAGCCTACAGAACCACCAGTATAGGTGACATACATCGTCTAGCCTACAGAACCACCAGTATAGGTGACATACATCGTCTAGCCTACAGAACCACCAGTATAGGTGACCTACATCGTCTAGGCTACAGAACCACCCGTATAGGTGACCTACATCGTCTAGCCTACAGAACCACCAGTATAGGTGACCTACATCGTCTAGCCTACAGAACCACCAGTATAGGTGACCTACATCGTCTAGGCTACAGAACCACCAGTATAGGTGACATACATCGTCTAGCCTACAGAACCACCAGTATAGGTGACATACATCGTCTAGGCTACAGAACCACCAGTATACGTCGTCTAGCCTACATAGAACACACACACACAACCACCAGCATAATACAATTAGAATGAATTATACATATCATAATTCTTTTGTAATTCATAGTTTGATGGTGTTCTTTTTAAAAGGGCCACTCATGTCTATGTGTGTGTGTGTGTGTGTGTGTGTGTGCTCACCCAGCGATGTTGCTGGTGGAGATGCTCTTAGAGAGGTTGCTGTGCATGTTGGGGTTTTTTCCGCAGAAAGGACTGGGGCACCTGGTCCTCGGGGCTGGCCAACGTGGACCAGCGCTCCCCCCGCGTTAAAGAGGAGGAGGAGGATGTGGATAATGACAAGGCTGAGGATGCCGCTGGATATGGGGAGACCAAAAAAAAAAACATATAGGCCATCTTCACTCTGGCAATTTGGCGCAATTTCAATGCATCCTCATTGAGATAAATGAGCCAAACTCATTCAAATAAGTTCTCTTGTAAACCGCCAGAAAGCCATTCAACAAAGTGAGACTGAAAACGGGCTGCATGAGATATAACAAAACATGCATTAAACAAGCATGTTTAAGGATTCCACCGTAGTCTATTTTAACTGCCTATATGATTTACACTGAATAAAAGGACAACAATGAACATTGAACACCTCATATGTGTGGTTAACTAGTGTGGGTGTGGTTCCCTAGCGTGGGTTTGCTGACTAGCATCACTAGAGTCAGCAAACCCACGCTAGGGAGCCACACACACATTAGTGAGCCAAACACACGCTAGTGTGTAGTTAACTAGTGTGGGTGTGAATAACTCATATTCATAGCACGTCAGACGGCAAACATTAACAAACATTTATTAACCACCGCAAAAAGAAAGCACCCAAAAGCGTATGCCGACAGTCAAACAGTGAGCGGATCCCATGTGACCACGCAGCCAGAGGCTACGAAGCCAAAACAAATAAACCTTGGAGAACAAACAAAAGAAACAAAAGCATTGGAGAAAGGACAAGTAAGTGCTGGAGAAATGATGACAAGTAAGCGCTGGAAAGAGGTAACTGATGCAGTGACATTTAACCTGTCGAAGGATATGATTCCCATTAAAAAAAACATGGAAAATGGGGGTTTCAGAAGATTGCTCAAAATAGTTGATGCGTGGTACGAGACCCGGTTGCAAATATTTTTCCAACACTGCCATTTCATGGCTGTACTCAAAACACAAAACGTCCAGTTTTTTGTGACAAAAAGTGATTTATGGTCTAGCCGCAATTCAGAACCTTATTTGAGTTGCTACCTCAAAAACCAGACAGCAAATAGACTGGTTTTGCTGAGGATCTGTGTCTAATAAGCTACCTGAATGTTTTCAAAGTCGAGGTGAAACCAAAATCGTTTTGTCCCCAGGTTAAACATGGTAATAAGTCTTATATCATCTTCAATTTAGTAATCTATGCCATTTAATCACTGTTACTGACATAAGACAGTAACAGTCTAGAGAACATTTAGAGAAAACAGTTAACAGTAAAATCCTATGTTTTCGCCAGTCTCCGCCAACCAGTTTGTGAACGTTCCACTCTGCCTGTAACACAGCTAACGTTTTTTTTTTATAACGTGGAAGTGCCTTTCAGTTTACTCTTAGATGTCACGAAGAAGGGACACTGTCGGTGAGGTGTGTGTGGATGTGTGGAACTCTGTCTTGGCACTGGTTGATTGCGGTGTTCAAGAGAGGTTTATGCTTCCCGGGGCCTTCAACTATTATGCTTCCCGGGCACTTATAGAATACGCCACGGTGTGTGAAGCATTTCATATAAAACATTGCTCATTATAATGCTCATACACAACAACGTTACTTAACAAGTTTCACAAAGTTGCCGTGGGTCTTTAGCATGGGCATTACACACCCCCTTTCTTCCTAACCCTAACCCTTTTTCTTAAATCTTAAGTGTTTTGAATTCCAGCTGAAAGAGTGGGTTCACTTACACTTTAATGTTATGTGACAAGAATGCACTTTACTTGAGGGTTGTTGTTTATCTTTTGAAACCAATGCTAAACCATGCCAAAATTCTGGTTGAATGTTCATTCTTTGCAGAATTGCACACTTGATTAAAATCTGTTCAAAAGGGTACTTTGGCCTAAATGGTCTATTTTTTATTTTTTATTTTAGGTTTTGTTTCCTTGTAGGGCTATATTTTTTAAAATAAGGACATTAATTTGGTTGTACTGTTCAGTCACTTTCAAAATAAACGTTAAAACAAAGAATCGTGATAAGATCGTGAATCGTGATCCTGCCTGAAAACAATAGCGCTAGGATATTTTTGCCATACCGCCAACCCCTAGCTTACATGCAGCTAACCAGTGTGGGTGGCCAACTAGCATCTATTTGGCTAACTAGCGGGGGGAGGGGGTGGCTAACTAGCATGCGTGTAGTTCACTAGCATGGGTGTGGCTAACTACGATACATGTGGCAAACTACCATGCGTGTAGCTAAGTAGCATGGGTGTGGCTAACTACGATACATGTGGCGAACTACCATGTGTGTGTGGCTAACTAGCATGCCTGTGGCCAACTACTTACATTTGTTCCTCAGGTTGACAGCTGAACCCGGGGCAGCTTCTGGCGCAAATGGCTGTTGCTGTGGACAAACAGGTGACAGGAGTTAGATGGCTATAAGCATTCACAGTTCTAAGCCTGGTAACACAAATGGCTACATAAGTTACTTTTTCGTTGAAGGTCACGTTGAAAGCATAAACGTTAAGTAACATGCATAGTTAACTGAACATTTCATTTCATGAATATTTGTAGTATACATACATGCTTATGTATGGTGGGTATGCTTAGGTGTGTGTATATCCTACCTTCATTTTCCCCTTTGCGCATATGGACAAACTCTCTCTACAGTTCTTGTGGACATGAACACCACAATCTGCAATAAACCAAGACATATATGTTAGGGACATTACAAATTGTCATTACCTTTAATGATGAATTGACATCATTAATAATAATTAACTTAACTCATAATGATCTTATTTTCATGACAAGACCACTTCAAGACAATATAACATCAAACAGTCTTCAAGCAAAACCTCTATTCAGCACACCCCACAAGTGTAGCCTATATAATTTTTTTATAATTAGTTATGAATTCATCACAGCTAATGTACTGCCATGGTGTAAAATGCAAATCAAATACTGAATTATTCAAAGGCGTTGACATGTCTGCTGATGTGCGTCGGTGAAGTGCCGTTCTGGTGTTTAAGAGGCCTTATTACAGCACTGCCGTAGGTGTAGGAGTACAGTCAGCCGGCTGACACAAGCAGTGCATTCTCCTGCATCTCCCACAAGCCACAGCCCACACGGGCAAAATACGCTCCAGTGTCCAACCAGACAATCTCACCAGTTGTACCAGCGCAAAAACACACGCAGGAGCGCGCGCATACACAGGCGCACACGCACACGCACACAGGCACACAAACGTTTTCTCTCCCTCTGTCATACAGTCACACATACAGTGTGCCTTTCACAGGCTACGACAGCAGCCAGCTCAGCTCTCTTGTGTATCAAACAGGAAGTTTGTCTCCACGGCAACGGCAGCCGGAGCAACAATGTTACACAGGCTGATGCGTCGCCATGCCGCGGTCTCGCAGCTGCCTTGAGCAAGTTACACCCCCCCCGCCCGCCCAAATGATGCAACAGGTAGAAGGACTTGTAGGAGAGTGGGGCGTAGGGCGAAAAGATGATACTTCCTCGATTCCCGCTACTTATGGAACACCGCTGAAGCCCAACTGGCAAACATTTCTACTACTACTTTTTCAGGCATTACACTTTCGCGTGGGAAAGTACTATTTGAGCAAAGATAGTCCATTGTCCTACACAGAAACCCCACCAGGAGTCCTTGGGAGTGGTTCCCCTAGGTTGGTGATATTGTCTGGAGGAAGTAGGGACCCATGCCCACTCTTTGTTCCAGGTGGGTCTCCTTGGCTACCCTCCGATACTGTCCCATCATAACACATGACACCGAGGCGGTGTGTTCGCTCATTGTTGAGTTTGAGACTCCTCTCTAACGTCAACACTGGCATCAGTGGTGGTGAACCATAATGGATTTGAAAAGAGTTGAAGAGTAATTTCTCAGGATAAGAAGACTAGATGCCCACTTGCTGAGCCTACCACATAATTAGTCACTTCACAGGAAGTAAAATGTCTCAGAATGGTTCCAACAAAAGGAATTCGAAGAGGCTGACTATATTGCCTGTGGGACGAGGAGCAAAATAAATGATGGATGGGAAAGAATACCGTGAGGGAGAAGATGGAGCAACAAAGAGAAAGAGACTTAGAATAATTAGGTGTGAAAAAGGGGTGTGTGGGATGGGATGGGGGTCAAACAGCTTCTTCCCCAAAGTTGTCAAATTGTTGAACATGACCTTTTAGCCCCTCCCCCCACCCACACAGCCACTACAACAACACACAAACGCAAACATACACACAGCCAATTCAATACACCCACAAACGCCCCATACACAGACACACCCACACAAGCACACCCAGACCCACACCCACAACAAAAAAACACACAAATGCAACCATACACACACACTACAACACACACACAAACGCAACCACACACACACCCACTACAACAAGCACACAAATGCAACCATACAAACACACACCAACTATAACCCACACACAAACGCACCCACCCACTACAACACACACACAGACACACATGCACCCATAAACACAAACCCACTACAACACACACCCAAACGCACTGATCCTCCCACACACCAACTACAGCACACACACACAAACGCTCCCATACACACATATACCATCTCCCCCACTGACTGAACTCTACCGTGCAATTGCTAGATTGTACACTGCTAATTATTTATTATTTATGTATACACTTTCAGTAGTCTTGCAGTACCAGACGATCAGAGATCTCTCCACTGACCAAACGTCTCGTTATTTTCAAATGCTTAGTTGTTTGAACGGCCGCAAGAACGGCCAGGAAATTATGCCTTACCGGAAATGATGCTCTCCCCCCATTCTCCTCCAAAGCAAAACATACTGGAGATATAGCGAATAACTTCGGAGAGAGCTTTTTAAAACAGTACTAATGGATGTCCTGAGCAACGTTACATTGTTTGATTTGTGCTCTGTCCACAAGATTGGTGAAATTAAGGCTTTCCAGCGCCTTTGCTTGAATGTGTTTAGCCCAGGGCTAGAAAGATGTGTTGGTACGACAAAGTTTGCAAACATGACGTCTATATGAAGGGCTGCCCTTAAGACTTGAATTGGTTCTGCAGGGCAGAGTTTTTTTTTTAACAAATTGTCTTCACCCAGTTTTAACAACGTTTCTGATATTTTCTTCATTGTTTAAATATCAGGGAGTGCAGAGGGAGTGCCATCGTAATGTATTGGGTTGTTGTCTTTCACAGCTGTACAATGACAATAAAGTTTGCGGAACTTGAACTTACTGGTGCAGAGGAAGGAGTCCTTGGCCAGGAGAAGCCTGGCGCACTGTGGACAGGCGCTGCTGGGGGGCGGCGAGGCCGGCGAGAAGGCGTGACCATTCATCTGCTTCTTCTCTCGCTCCTTGCTCTCTCGTTCCTTCTCTCCCTTCTTCTCTTTGTCACTCCCCTGGGAGAGGAGAGACCAGGACAGGCACTTAGCATCGTGTCATGGTGGCAATGGGCTTAGGGATGATGACCGCATCCTCATTGCACATGCTGGGGGTGGGTGGAATACATCAAAGGGAAAAGCCGGACGCTTTCAACACAGATATTGTCAACACCTAGGCACTAATACTCAATAAATTAATCCCACTGTATGATCTAACAAAAATGTACTTGAGCTGCCTTCAACGGTCTCTGTATCAATATACCACATATCCTTCAATATTATAATCAAATTCACACAAATCAAACGTTGCTTTTATAATGCTAGTAGCATGAAAAAGGAAATGCCTTGGTTGTAATATATATTTATATATACATTCACTGTTAAAAAGATTGTCGTGACTTGAAAGATTAAACCCAGAGTCTCTTACACAGTGCAGTCAATTGGCCCTTTTAATGTTTTTTCCCAGCGATATATAACCCTGCTTGTGATTAATCCCTGTCAAATGTCCTTGCCATCAACCACAATAGATTATACGTCTCCCCTGCCACTGTAAATACCCCGAATAGCCACCTGGCTGCTCACAAATAGGACACATGCTCTGGTAAGGAACACTAATCTGCGGAGCGAAGAGGGCCGGCTAAACGGTTGCCTTGGTTAAGTGACTGGTTTCCTCCCCTGTTCCGTTTCTCTGTGCCGTTCTATCCTGGTGCTGGCTCCGCACCGGGTATGGGCCTTTAAGAGTCCGGGGTCATCGCTCACTTCCTACCAACCAGTGAGAGAGAGAGAGCACCGTACATCACAACACACCGCTGCCGTTCGCTGTGCCGTAAACAAGCGGGTGGTATTATGGTCTGGTTTCCTAGATACACGGCGTTTAACATGGACGGAAACTATTCTCTAATCTCCCCCATAATGGGGTTCTACAGAAAGTGAGAGTGAGTCAGGGCTTATGAGTCTATAAAATCACATCAAGCCTGACACACTGAATCAAATCATCAAATCACACACACACACACACACACACACACTCACAGAGGACCCACACAACTAGAACTTAGAACTTGAACTTCTTAACATCATTGTCTATTTGAGAATTTAGCTGCATTTCTCAATGGCTAAACAGCCTTCATCATCAATGTATTTGTCCTTCCTACCTTGTCGGCTAGAGTTTCTCCTACTCCTCGCCTCCTAATGGAGCATTGGAACCTTTTACACAGCATTCCTGAAACTGTCCTGATCTCTGTCTTGGTTTAGTTTTTATGTCATGTCGCTTATCTTAATGAGAACTTTTTAGATGAGAGAACAACGTCTTTCTCTAGCTGGATTTTACATCCTGTTTTTCTGCCTGTTTGGTTTGCATATGATGAGAACGGTCATACACCGTCTGACTACACTTGCACTGGCATAAATCAGGAAGTAAGCACACACGCAAGTTTCTCGTTTACCATTTAAAAAAGTGTGAAAAACAGTTTTCGTAGCAGAACATTGCTGCAGAGAATCGTAAGCCATCCTCTTCCTTCCTGCCATATCACTTCCCCCTAATGGCTCAACAGACACACACACAAACTATTACTATTACTTTATACTATGAAGGCATATTCATATCTAAATATGCATGGATTCACCGTAGCAAAATAAAATTGATTTGCGATTGCAGACAACCAACTGAACACAAACCCTCTCACCCCCTAGCATAGTGTGATACCGCTGGTACAGTCCACATTCTGCCATCATCTGACTTAAGCCAGTGGTCACCAACCTTTTTAAGCCCAAGATCCCTAACCTCAGCCTTGGCGAAAGGCAAGATCTACCCATTGAAGCGCTGAGAGAAAAAGACAGCCCAGATTTTACTTCCAACTTGAGGCCTTTTATTTGGCTAATTGTATTTGAATAACATGAAATGCTTTGGTCCAACTTTAAAATTGATGCAACCAAGAAAACACTAACTAGCATTTCAAACAGGCCATAGGCCACAATTAAGCCATCTGTAAAAGGCTTCTTGTCTTTAGCCAAAAGGTGACTTATCCGAAATGATGCTTCAGTAGCAGCCTTATTTTGAGCAGCAGGTTTTGTGAAACATGTTTGCTGGGCCTTCAACCCTGATTTCAGCCCGGTAGCTGTCTTTGAATTTCTGGTGATTGGTGTTGTGGTGGCGCTACAGTGTTTGTGTTTGGTGGCACAACATACATACACACTTGTCATTCACCAAGGTAAAAATAAGTTCCTCTTCCCATTCTGAATGGAAATTGTACACTTTCACCTTCTTACGTGGAGCCTCTGCCATACTAGCTATACCGCTATATTATATAGTCATATACTGACATTTCAGTCAATAGTTTTCAGGAAGTGAAATGTCTGACGGTGCGACAGTTACGTGCCGGTACTCTTCTCTTATCTCAATGGTCATTGGTTGCTATGCAGAAAAAAATACAACAGCTGGATCAAGAGAGAGAGAGAATGAGGCGCTTGCAAAACTGAACACTAAGCAGGCATAATATATGTGTGTATTTCGTTTTCTAAAGTACTGCTTTAGTTTTCGTGTTTTTTTTTCTTAATATTTTGGGAGCTACAGAGAAAGCGATCGCGATCGACGGGTTGACGACCACTGACTTAAGCAAATGCATAAAGAAGTGTGTGTGTGTCTCTCTCTCTCTCTGTGTGTGTACTAAAGTTGTCCATCTGAGAATCTCAGAAGGAGAATTCCTTGAATGCAAGATATTTTCCATGGTAGAAACAGACAGACAGACGGTGACAAAGGATGTCTGAGAGCATGCAGAAGGTGATGTCATCCAGCAGGCTGCGGTGTAAACAGACTTTACAGCTGGACTGCTGTTTCCGCTTATAGGGAACACAAGAGTATGGAATCTGCACCACCTATAGCGACACAAAGGCATTGTGTGAGTGAGAGCGTGTGTGAGTGCAAGAAAGAAAGAAAGAAAGAAAGAAAGAAAGAAAGAAAGAAAGAAAGAAAGAAAGAAAGAAAGAAAGAAAGAAAGAAAGAAAGAAAGAAAGAAAGAAAGAAAGAAAGAAAGAAAGAAAGAAAGAAAGAAAGAAAGAAAGAAAGAAAGAAAGAAAGAAAGAAAGAAAGAAAGAAAGAAAGAAAGAAAGAGAGACCTGGGTTCTGGACCACGTTCTGTCAAAACAACACCAAGGAAGGAGGCTGACCTTGTTTTTCTTGCTCATCTTGCTGCGGAGGTAGCTGAACGTCCGGCTGACTTTGGTCCCACCAACTCCTCCTCCTACGACTCCTCTCTCACTGTTGCTTCGCAGTGGGCCCGGCTCCTCTTCAGAAATACTAACAAGGCAGGAAGGGAGTCCATGTTTGAATGCAAGTGTTTGACCTCAGGTGGTCTTGGCTTCTAGCGGTTCGATTAAAATCCACAATATCTGAATTGGTTTAAAATGATTGCAAACAGAAGTTGAGTGGGACCAAGAAAGTGAACTCCGGCATTGGCCAAAAGACGATCAGCCATTAAAAAAAAATGTTCATGAATATTGATGGCGGCTTTGGATTCTCACCTGTATTCCAGTGACCCAGAGGTAGTTGAGAACGACCCAACCCCTAAAGTAGGAAACCGGACACACAACAACTAGTGAGGTTACAATTATAAACAGCAGCAAACAACACAACCACAGTACAACCACACACACACATACACACACAAACGCTGTAACAACCAGTCCCCAATTGGAGCTATAGTAGCAGAGAATACATAATCTTCAACCATACAATCACATGGGCAGGTTATTAGGATACAAATAGATTACCATACAAGTAAACGCTCAACAACACAGATGATATAGTGCAAGTACTCAAATGGTTCTCGATTTGAGTCACAAAACACTTCCATGTGCCTGTAAAGTTTGGTTGCACCTGTGTAATTGGATAACCCAGTGGCGCCCACACTGCTGCGGGCCATGGAGTTCAATTCATGCATATCCTAATAATCTGGTGCTTGAGGCCAGGTTACTGACCAATTTGGTTCTATAGCTTTTTTAAACAAGCAATATACAACATTAGACAATGACAACCATCTACAAGTGACATTAAAACTGGAAAACTTTTACTGCTCTTCTCTTTGTCTTCGTGTATGAGCTTTTAAATTGCATAGAAACTTGCATTCTTAAATTAAGTGGGCTGTTTGGATACAAATGTTAAAATGTTACAGGTGTGTTGAAGGGACTGGCAACATGATGGCAGGATCAACACAGAGGAAGCACAATGAAACACTCATGGCACACCCTCACCGACAAATGCAGCGCCAACTTTAAGGGTCAGGGTCTAGAGTCAGTTAATATGGACAGACAATTTGGGAAGGGTCAGGCTTTAAAACCAAGACATTAAATAGATAGAACAAATATAATGCATTGAGAGGTCAGCCTGTTGGTGTTCTTTGAGATGGCTACAAAATAAAGGTTTAAAAATGATAAATGTTTATATTTTAAAAAGTTAACTTAAGACACTTGAAAGTGATTGAAAGTAGCTGTAACTGCAATACTTTTTTCTGTATTCAAGTGAAAATGCATTTATATTGCATTTATCAATTAAGGTAACATCAGCCAATCACACCGAAATGCACCACGACATAATTGTTCTGTCAATTTTATTCCCACGGTTTTCAGCCAATCACATTTTTAGTGAGCATTTGTTTCTGGGGAAGGGAGGGCGGAGCTGAGAGGGAAGTGGTAAACCGATGCCACAGCAGGCATTCTGGGGCTTTGAAAATCATCTGTACTTACTCCCTCCCTCTCCTTCATCGTCACTGGAGAAAGAGCCGATAGAAAAGAGGCTTCTAGTTTTGGGAAGGAGCGGGGAAATACTGAGGGAGAAGCTGATGCGCCGCTTCACCTGAGGTCGGCCATTTGCTGAAGAGGTATTGGACAAGGACGCGAGCAGGATGAACACAAAACATTTCGCCCCATTGTTTAGATTTTTGTAAACAAATAATTACATAATCAATACTGACAGAAGGGGAAGAAAAGGACAAATGATGGAAGAAGTCAATAGACTGAAGATAATTGAATTGATAGACATTATCAATAGAGTAGGAAAAACCAACAAGCTTAGAGCAGAATCTCACCGTCAGTTTCCCGTTGGCTGATGGCAACCATGGAGATGGACTTGGTGAGGGGCTGATGGTGAGAGCTGGTGGGACAGCTGGTTTGCATGGACAACTCGCGGTGAGCACTCTGACAGAGACAGAGACAGAGAGAGAGAGATGGATGGTTAACACATGTGCATAGGCAGATCCATGCACACGCGCTCATACAAACGCACACACAAACGCACACACAAACACTTCCACCCACCTGGCTGACAGGGCTGTTCGCGTCGCCCTCTTGTTCCTCCTCTGTGAGGGAGACCAGAGAGCCTCCTCCCCTCTCCTGGTTGTCCAGCCATGACCCCTTTGTCCCGGACCGATCGTCCCGGTCGTACGCACCCGTACGCGGGCAGTTGACCTGGCCGACTGCCCTCCCAACCTCCAGGCCTTCCAGACTGAAGCTAGATGGACGTAGGGAGGAGGTGGAGAACAGAGACATGAATTGTCTGAGGTGGTTTCTTTGTTGCATGAATGTGACATTCACAATTCAACTCGGTCTATGTGAGCAGTGTGCTGGGTGTCCTTCGAGTCAATCATTTGGCAACTTACAATTTGTATTAAGGGGAGAATTAAAGCGACCTGCCTAACAGCAAAGTGTGACGGGGAATATATGCATAGTTACTCAAAGTGAAGCCGAATGACAAAAATATACATAGCAAGGTCCTAGATAGAAAGTGAAAATTATAAAGATTTAATGATCAATGCAAAAGCTAAAGAGTGTTATTCTTAGGCATCAAAAGTTCTTTGGCTTTGGATCTTTGGCTTAACCCATGTCTAACCATGTTAGTCATGACTTCAGCACATTGCCAAAGCTTTAGAAGTGCATGACTTGTTTCAGCAAATACATCCGATCCAGTGAGGCTCTCTCTTTGGTGCGAGAGATTAGAACATTAGAAAATGTTGTGAGTTAGTGTATGATCTTTTTTTCTTCCTAGCCTGTTCTTTGATTAAGATATTTGTCATGTTAATAACCGGTATAGCTCTGCAGAGCTGCTCATGTGAGTTTGACCATCTAATCCTAGTTAGGTTTTGGCTTCATCTACTGCGGTACAGTATAGTAAACAGTACAAACACCCACATAAATAAGCAGTACATGGCCACAATTGTTGAATTCAAATGTGTGGCACCGTCAACCCACCAATAGCAGACATAGCCACACTGCCAACCATATGCACTTAAGGGGAAGTTCCCTGATTTTGTAAATAATTTATAGTTGTATTATTCCATTGATTTGCATACTACATTATACTGCTGATTTGGCTGTAATAATTGTATTACTTGCAGAGTTGTATTTGTATTTACATACATATTTGTATTTACATACATGCCTGTAATCTGTGTTATTAATATGATCATAAATATGTAAATAAAGTTTTGACTTGAATTTACTTGATTATGGCCTTATCTATATGATTTAGACACAGGCATGACTGTTCAATAACATACACCGAGCTATCTAAAGGCTTGTAACAAAAAGAAAGGTGTTCATTTGTACATTTGGGGGGGGGGAGACTGACGGAATGTGGAAGCCATGGGAAAGAGGGATGATGAGAGAATACAAAGAAAAAGGGGGATGGATTAATAGATTAGACAATGAAGAATCAAAGGTTCCCTATGTTGGGGGGAGGGGGACCATTAATGCCAGCGAACATAAATAAACTAATAATGACTACCGGAGGGGTTAAAACGTAGGAGTAGGGAAACAAAATGGAATGGACACTAGAATCCCTCCTCAATTACGCATGTATTTACTCCTTGTAATGAAAACGCTTGGAGATTTGTCTAGGTCTGCTGTAGATAAAGAATGAATTGCTCAACAGCCTTTTCCCGAAGCACTCGTACAAATACTGACTTCAACAAAAAATGAACAACCTTAGCATAGCTTGGCTGAACGCCATGAAGGAACACACCCCTGCTTCAAACGGTCTTTGTAGTCTGCGGCCTGAAACCCTAGCCAGGTGTTAATATCTGGGGCAACCTCTGGCGTGCTGAACTCTACACGTGTAGTAGGAGTCCTTGATACGCTACACTGGAAGGAATCAAAGTGGAGTTTATGTTTCCATCTCGGCGCACGCCTTGTTTTTCTTTTCTTTTTTCTTTCTCTGTGCCATTTGTTCCTTTGTATCAGTTCATGAATTACTTTTTTCCGTCAAACGCGCCAAAGCCGCGAGGCTTTCGTGTGAACGGATCGCTATGGAAAGATATGAGGTTTCAATAGCTGTGATGCAGCGTCGTAGGGCAGAGGTGGGGTAGTCAAAAAGAGCCGCGGGGACCAGTTGCTTTGGCACACTGGCGACAAATTCCCTGGCGTCATTCAACTATTAAAGAGTGCCATGGTAAAAATACGTTTTTTGGGTTTTACATTATCCATTGCAGTGGGATGTGAGTGTTATCTGAAGACTTATCTGAATATTGTCCGATTCATCTTTACTGCCAATACGGCTAGATATACGAATATCTACTAGTGAGTATCACAATTTGTCTGGGCAAAAATAATGACATACGCAGTTGTTCCTATCGGTATCCATGCGGATGATGAATAGTTTGGTTTTCGGATTCAGTTTAGTTTAGATTTATTTTTAAATATATTAAAACGGAAAGTTATACTCTCATGGTCAAATGCTCATCTTTCCTTCCACATTTTCTTCCAAGGAGGGAAAATACAGAGACAGACAAAATGAAACAGACAGACTGAGGACGGATGACAAGAGCGATGGATGGAATATATACCTTCTCCGGTGGAGGGGTGGTTTGGCTCTCCGCACCTCCACTGGCAAGATCCTTAGTGTACTGGAAGAAGGGATGGACAGATGGGACGGATGGATTAAGAAATGGATGTATGGATTGTGACGAAAGTAGAAGAGCATATGGGAAGCAGGCTTTCAAGAGTGTGATGGTGCATTTAAAAGACAAACAGGGTTGTGTCCTGGAGCCAAAAGCTACAGCTGCTAGCGTTTGGCAACAGCTGTTTATAGGCAACTGTTGTTTATACTATTAATACATGGAATTATCCGTTTTAATTCACACACTCTTGGGCTTGGGCCTTTAAAATATTTTCAGTTTGGGAGTTTGTCAATTTTACCCGGTTTTTACCAATTTTCTAATAAATAAAAATTACAAACATGCCGTCTTTGCTCTATACCGCATTCACTAGGCAGGGAGAGAGAGAGATAACGATAACATCCTAGTAATGTGTGGGGTTCTTCTCATCCTGTCTCCTTCTTGACCCCGCCCACTCAGTGCTCAACTGTTTACAGAATCTGGACGGATCTGGGGTCACCGAGCAACCTTATGACATAGGAAAATGACCTTTCCCATAAAGAGAAAATGCAGAAGAGACACAAGAACCAGTGTTGGAGAAGAGGTTAGGGGTTTAACTGAGCAGGGTTTCCCTTTGACAGGGGTTGAGTTCAGGTTATTCAGCCTGCAGTGGTAGTAGTGTCTGGTAGTAGTGTGTGCTGCAATTTCTTTCATGCTCTATGATATGAAATGAGTGTGTGCATGTCAATAGCTTTCTGTGTGTGTGTGTGTGTGCGCGTGTCTGCGCGTGTCGGCGCGCGTGTGTCTGTGTGTGTGTGTGCATGCGTGGCTGTACGCATGTGTGTATGTTACTGCGTGTGTATGTCAGCATGTGTGTGTCTGCGGGGTTATGTAAGCGTGTGTGTCTGCATTTGTGTGTGTCTGCACGTATGCACCTCTGTGCACTGACCTGCGTTGCGCTGGCGCTGGGTCCCCTGGGGGCCCGGGGACGTTGGCCCTGCCGGACTCCCAGCTGTGGCGTCGGAACGGAGAGAGAGAGCGGTTGGAGGCCCGCAGGGTGGACGACGCCACCGGGTTGTCCGGCAGCTGGTCCTTCTTCTCTTCCTCCTCTCCGCCCGTCGCATCTGGGCCTTCTCTCCCTGTGCGCCCGTTCCCTAAAGACAGGGGCAGTGTACTTCATTGAGAGGCAGTGAGACCCGTGTTGTTCCGTGGCAACACTTCAACAAGACGGTGATAACCATAGCTGTCTTGAGTTTAAGAAAAGATTTGTCTCGGAACTGTTTCGAAAAGCGTTTCATCCAATTAAGTTATGTTTCAAAGTAGAAAACGGTGGCATTGGTATGCTAACGGTTGAGCTCAAATCCACGTTGGCATCAACATTGGCATTGGACAAGATCCCTTCATCAACATCAACTTCCGAACCATACTGGACCGCTTACCTTCTTCTTCTGACTTCCATGGCCCTCCAGGGCTCCAGGGGGGGGCAGAGTCGCTGGCTCCCACAGACGTACTGTCCATAGACGCGGTGTCCATAGACGCGGTGTCCATAGACGCGGTGTCCATAGACGCGGTGTCCATGCTGGGGGGTCCCTGCGTGGAGGACTCATCGGTGGAGGACCAGGATGAACGTACTCGCCTGAACTCCAGCCTGGAGACGGGTGGCGCAGGCTGCCGGGACAGGAAAGCATTTGTCAACAACCCGCACGGTACAATTCACCTCAAACAATGACAACGTGAAGGTATTGTCCGAACATATGACTGCTTCAAAACGATGCCCGTCTATAAATGGCAATCATCATTATCCACACACACACACACACTGAGCAGACACACACACACATACCGTAACATTTTCATTTTCAAAACATGTATAACCCCGATTGCATCTTCTGTGGTTAAAAATAGTTTTGTTATTACACCAACAAATAATGGCCGGTATGCCGGTTAGTTAAAACAAACGTTGTGGAAAAAAGGAGCCCCTCTCCTCTGTGGCGCGTGAGTCAATGGGAGCGGACTGACGGCAAGGCTGGATACGATCAACTCCCTGGCTGACTTGTTCCCCTTTACTTTCTTCATTTCGCTGTCTGTCTTTCCGTCCCTCCACCCACCCACCCACACACACACAGTCTCTCCACCCTGCCTGTTTTCCTCTTTCTTCCCCCCCATTCCACATAACTGTGACGACCAGGCTTCCAGAGAGAGGGTGGTGGAGGCTCAGGCTGCCAGGCTGCTGCTGCTGCCCCACTCACGTGTCCAACAGGAGGTGCTTGGGACTGGGGGGGAAGGGGGGTTGGACCAAGGTGGAACAACGATTGCATAATCCGGTGAAGAGTGGGAATCATTAAGTATAACCAAAAGACTTCCCCGGTCATTATGGACTGTTTCTAATTTGGGCCGTGGGGGTATTTTCCGTTCGAGAAAGGGGTGTGTTGGGGTCACAGATCCCCGCAACTGCTTGTTATTTCCTGAGCTTACGTGGGGAAAAAGTTCCTTGATACGTTTCCAACCTGAGGGTGTCTCGACACTAGAGAACCATAATCTGGCGGGTAAGATTACACAGCAAAGCACTAAGCAGCACGTTACTATGCTACAGGACAGACAACAACAATAAACACAGGTCATGATGGTCGCTACAAAGTGGAGAAATTGAAAGTGTGTGCGTGTGTGTGCATGTGCTTTCTTGTAGTTGTTCCTCCCACTATTTGTACCTGCCTGAATATATGTGCGTGTCTGGGTGCGTGGGTGCGTGCGTGGGTGCGTGCGTGTGCATTCACATACCTTTTTAAAGACACAGTCATCCAGTTCAACGCTGGGTGTCAGACGCTCCACTGCATCATGGGTGGTCACCGGGTGCGCCTGGAGCACGCTGTCCACTCCGTCTCCCTCCCAGGAACCGGACAGACCCCGGTCTGCATAGGAGCAAAGGTTGGGACAAGAGCAAAGTAAAGAAAGGTTAGGACATGTATAACTTTAATAGAAATTGTCTAGTCTTTATCAAAGAGCTGCCCAACTTTGTGGTCGTTCCTAATAGCCTCGCATATATGTATACATTTAATTCAGAAACAACAGGGTAAAATGATCTTTAACGCCCTTGTTTGTTGTTCACATCGCTCTGTACACTAGACTGACTTACTGACAAGATGGTGTGTTAAGGTTAAGTGCTGTTCACATCTCTCATGCAGTGGTGATAGCCATCTAACTGTCAGTATAGACAGGATTTAACACAAAACAAGATTCAAAACTACAAACACCGGTTATTCGGTTGGCATTTAACCATATCAAGGTTAAAACATCTGCTGTATAAAATGTAATGCTTGAAGCTGTTTATAAGATGGTGTTCACCGTTTAATCTGCAATAAAAAATAACTTTCCCTTCCTGCAAGAGAAGAAGCTTGCCCTTCGGTGAAACCACAATGTAATTAACATTTATTAGTCAGACCTTTTCTGTGCAGCTATTAATTGAGTTCAAAATGATTTGCTTGCATTTTCTCTACATCAGTTTGGAGAGAAAACAAACGAGTTGGCGGATCAGATTTATTCCTGGGACACTCATAAAATAGGTTCAAACTACATATGGCAAAATTGAAAAAGATACATAGTGCAGGTTTAACATTGCAACTTGATTGATAACTAATGAAAAATAGAATTATTTACTTATTTGTACTGTATTACATTTAAATATGTAAACAATAATGAAGAGCTCTACCAACAACTTTACAGCTACTACAGAGATTTTCTTTCATGTAACAAACTATTGCAGCACTGGATGCAATACCCTCACAGGAAGCTGACCTCATAGCAACCAGACCACAGAAAAAGACTGAGGGACTGAAAGAGTTGGGAAAGAGAGAGAAGAGAGAAGTGAATAGACCGGCGATGAGGAAGGATAGAGAAATGTATACCCATTGTGTGGTGTGTGTGTGTGTGTGTGTGTCACACAGAGGGTGAGCACATAAAGGAAGAGAAAGAGAGAGGCGGAGAGTCTGGACTTCTGCAAGTTGTCTCATCAGCTATATTGGGATGCCAGGAAGGACATGATCTGACTGTAATATCAAACTAAACTAAATGAACAACGGGCTAGTGTTTTGAGCTACAGGTGAAAACAGTTGGCATGTTCTGAGACCAAGCAACCGGTTTAAAGTTTGGCATTGTGCTGGAAAATGCTAAAAAAAATTGTCATGATGATTATTAGTCTATCTGAAATATAGCGTGGTGTGTGTACCTTACATTGTCCATGTCATACCCTGCTCATAAATGAGGGACTCAACTCAAGCATGAAGCATGTTCAGTTGTATTATCGAATGGCCTCTAGCGGATTGAAGTGTGTCCGTTGAGATTTGTTTGAGGTGAAATGGAGGGGTTGAAAGCCCTGGCAGCACAGTGACGGATGAAAAACAAAATCTGAATCTGATCTCTTTCTTAATTCATTGAACATATCTGATATGATCATGAGTGTTCTGGGCATGTGTACGTATGTCTAAATTTCTTCATTATCTTCGTACGAGTCTGTGGTTCAATAGGATCTGACTGTTATCCTATATGGGATAGAGGGGGGTGAGCGTGCACATTCTACAGAGACATGCACAGGTTCTCTAACCCTGACTTCTTGTCTGTTTGCTGACAGCAAGGTGACGGCAAGGTGCCTCGATGTGGACCACATCACCACTCAACCTTTCCTGATATTTTGAGTCCTCAAGGTTGTCTCGTGGGATTATAATGTGTAATCTCCGTTCGCTGTTAATTCGTGCAATTCGCGCTATATTATGTATCATTGTAGTTACCACTTCAGAAAACTCTTTTATGAATGATGCTACTTTTGATTATGTTGCTGGTGTGTCTGAAGCTTCACACACCTACCGATTCCACCCCATTGGGTTACTACTGTGTTCCATGGAAATACATCAGAGCTACAGGCCTATGTGGTCATACAGCAAAGCGAAATGGCTCCTTGTGCGTTGGTTACATAACAACCTCTTTGTTTGAACGCAAAAATGTGGTGGTTATTATTTCCGAAAAAAAAAACCCAACTCAGAACCATCCCTCTTTTTGGCATTCACTTTGTTTTGGGAAATATTTGTGGTGGACAGAATGGCTCGGTATTTAGCACCAATGCCTCACAGAGGGATGGTAGCTTTAGGTCCAGACCCCACTGAGACGGCGTGGGTTCTGAGCAACTGCAATGTGTCTCTGAACCTCAGCATGGCGATGGTCTTACCTGTGACGGGGGTTGGTGGTGTGCAGGACACAGGGAGGGTGCGGGGCTCTGGGCGGGGCCCTAGTGGGTAGAAGGTCTCCTTGTCTCGCTGGATCTGCAGGGGACAGCACATTGAGGAGGTTCGTTACATACGTGTGGTCCTGTTCAACGGAGATTCACCGCGTCGTATACGCATTATGCTCCCGTCATTTGTTCCTGGTCTACGAGTAACCAAGATGTTTTCCCCTCAACACACATGTGGGCAAGTGAGTGCACGTGTGCACACACACACACACGCACACCAGTGTCTCAAGCAAACTATTGTTCTTATTGTTCCTCCCATGCAGCGGGAGATCCAGTGGCGTGCCAGATAAGTGTAGGAGTGGGTATCTCTAGGGTATGTGTATCTCACACACACACACACACACACATGCACGCACACGCATGCGCACACACACGCACACACACACACACCTTATAAAGAAACCCAAAGGCCCGCACAGCCCAACATGTATGAAGACAGGACGCTATCTAGAAAACTTGTAAAGACATACACACACACACATTACACACACACACACACACACACACGACTAAATTGTCCTGGATTTAGTTTACTCAAAAACAAAATAAGACCTTGAGAAGCAACTGTTTGGCGTACCACTGTCAATACATCAACGGGAGAGAGAAAAGGGGGGAGACTCCAGCCGCAAGGCTGGAGTCCGAAGTAGAAGTAGCGAAGTAGATATTCGCTCTTCTCATTCTAAGGAGGGGCCGACCTGGAGAGAGTGATACCAGCCGTGCCACTCCGCGACTCCACAGCGTTCCCAGCACCGGGACCGCCGTGGGCCTCGGGAGTGGGACGGAAGATGGAAGATGGAATGAGAGACGTGGGGTTACACAGGGCGATGGCCGCCCGCGCTGTCCGCCGTTTCTCTCCCTGCCTCTCCGTGGGGAGGGAGGGGCCGGCATTCTTCAGCCTTTTGGTGTGGGCACACACGCGGGCACGGGCACAAGAAGGGGAAAATAGTTCGAGTTGCGTGAGTGCTCGCATGGCTGCTCTGATACTAATGCGAGGATTGACAAAAATGCTGAGTGTGGCTGCAGTGTTTTAGCAAGAACAGATTCTGGTTGCAATCGTCAACAACAACAACAACAAGAAAATAAGACCCAGCTCGCAATCCCCCGGCGGCAATCTGCATCCCTCTCTGGTAGTCGTTGCTCGACAACTCCACCAGAATGATCTCATATTCAGTTGTCTGATCGTTCATCGTCGCCAGCCAATGACTCCTTTGTCTGTTGGTCTCAATCACTCCCTTGTCTCCCCTTACTATACTCTTGTGTCCCTCTCTAGTGCTACGGACATCTTGCGGGGATGTTTTACAGGCAAGCTGTTGCCCACGCCTCTGGCAGACAACAGAGATTTGTTTGTCAATCTGCCGTCCTGTTCAGAGCCTGTCCACGTGATTAATAAGGACAGTCCATTGGTCACGTGATCGAAACCCTACATTCATCTGCACTTGATCCAAAAATGTGATGGATTTTGAATTCTTAAGAAATATTCTTTACACCCATCATTTGACTTGCCAATATTTGTATTACTATTACCGTTGAGTAAAATCCATCCAAAAAGCCAGAACCAGACTGAAACGCAGGAGCACTTTGCAAAACCTAGAGGGAGAACATGCTACAACATGTGTCAGCTGACCTGGTGATATACACTTTCTTCGGTGCAATAAACTCTGATTTAACTCCACAGAGAGATCCTGTGTTGTTCCCAAACTTGACATCAATATGGCATTCCCTTTGCATTTGTGTCCTGACACTGTTCAAGTAGGAAAAAGCCGATGTCATATTTTGATTAAAAAGTGTTCATGCACAACAATAACATGCACTCTCACTTTGAGAGCATGTGACCAGTGTATATTCAGCACGCGATAGAGCCACTGCCCTGCGCGCCGGCTAGCCGACCGCCCTTGTCAACTCTGCGACCCTGCCTGGCTTGCATAGCAGCGGATGTTCATTGTCTGCGAATGTTTGCGATAACACAGCCACGGTGATCAGACTAAGAGGGTCTGGTCCGTCTAGACTTCCAGGGACCTCACCGCCCCCCGCCCCCCGGCTTTGACGTGGTCAGCCATAACCTCTGATAACGTCTTTGTCTAAAAATCAAACACAAAATCCAATCTTAAGGGTGGTTGTTTGATGCAGTCTTCATGAAGTACTTCATGAAGCAATCAAACTGAGGTGGATGTTGGATGGTGGACTGGTGATAAGGAGGGGGTGTAGGTGGGGGGGAAGGGGGGCAGAGTCTTCCTTAGGAGCATGGGTGTGGTACGAGACAGAGGAGGAAGACTAAGCAATCACGTGAATCCGCAGTCAATCCCTCTTTAAACATGAGGGTTAGAGCTTGTTGGTGAGATGGGCACACTTTAAATGCATTGCTGTTATTCTCCCTGTGGGTTCCACACCTGACCTGGACTGTGTGTGCGCCTCATCCTCAATTCCCTAAAGGAAATACCTCAGCCAACCACAACAGAATTCAAGTTAAATTCAAGGTTTTTAAACACTACCTGATGGCAATGTGTTTAACTTCTTATCCCTAAGGGTTATGACAAAAGATGCTAACCGCGCATGACTTGTTTGTGCATGTGTGACTAGTGTACTGAAGGGGCAGGTTGAGACTTGGACAGTGTGTAGCCTGGGGGCTTCTTATTCAGCAACAAGCTCCCTAGCTACCTAGATAGAACCTAGCTGCATGGTTGATTGCCATAAACAGAGTTGCTGTGTGTGTGTGTGTGTGTGTGTGTGTGTGTGTGTGTGTGTGTGTGTGTGTGTGTGTGTGTGTGTGTGTGTGTGTGTGTGTGTGTGTGTGTGTGTGTGTGTGTGTGTGTGTGTGTGTGTGTGTGTGTGTGTTTCCGGTTGGAGGTAGCGACAGATGGGGGGTTCATTTGATATGTTTAGGTAGTGATTTATCATTTGCTGTGGAGCACAAAAGCCATTACCTAGATCACATCAGATCCTAGGGGTAGGATCTAGGATGAAAAAAAAATGCGCCTTTGTGAGAACTTTATAAAGTGTTCAGCATTGACAATAACATTGACAATAACATAAGTAAATTAATAGTTGTACTAAAAGTAATAAAATTTCAATAGCATTTCAGGCTTCTGAACTTCAGCAAGTAACATTATAGCGCTAAACGTTACCGCAGTCACCACACAAAGTACATCTCTTTCTCCATTTTAGACAGCAATATATCTTAAAGAAACAAGTACATCTTTCCTTTACAAGCAGAAACACCGTAGGCAAAAATGAAGAAAACTTTATTTTAAAGTCAAAGTGATTCATATAAGGGGAAAAAAGGTATTCCAGATTAAATTAATCTGGAAATATTCGCCAAATGGGCAGGTTTGTATAATTTAGTTAATTATACAGGCCGGCAAGGCTTTGGTAAACAAATGTGTTGAAGGGGCAGACAGCAAGGCCTTCGATTGCCAGCCGGCAGCCCAGTATTGTTATGGACGCTATACGTGAAGCCAAGACTCCTCTCATTGTCACATTGAAGAGAGTTACTAAATACGAAGGCCTTTAAAACAATCAAACGTATGTTGATAATGTACTAACTAGATCACCAAGCATTGCTAGCTCACCGCTATGAATGCGTTAAAAAGAAACCTTTGCACAGGGATTTTTTTCAACACGCATGTTGGTATGTTCAAAGTATTGCAACACAAACAAACCCACCTTAATTAACACCACATCCACGGTCCTCTCTCCCTTAGCGCAGAGACTGTACCTCCGCCTGTGTCTCTCGTACATGCTAGCAGGAGATCCCAAAATTTACTCTGATGAAGACTTAAAGAAAAAAAGAAGTAATTCCAGCTGTCACGCTAGGAGAGGTGCTAACACCTGGCACGCATGCCAGCAACACTGCAGGTTTGAATACCAAACAGTGAAGCTTGCTTTTGTTTGTCAAAGCTAGCCGTTACTGTAGTTGTAGTGTAAGTGTTGTTTGTGTTGCTGATCGTTTCTCAAACTGCTCGGGCAGGGAGGAGAACTAGCAGACGTTGTCGTTATCCTCAGTCTGAAGTAGTTAGATGAGTGAAAGAAAAAACAAAGAAAAGAGATGTATTACTAATACTTAACCAAACTGAGCTTAGCTAAAAGGCACAACAACAAAAAACTACACAGCTGGCATTGTGCACGGCACCGCTCTAAACACAGCAAACCGTCGGAGAAAGAAAAATCGGTATCCGTACAAAACAAGAGACAACGTCCAAAAAGGTCACTTCTGGAATTGGCAAATTCAGTTCCAAAACATCAGCCATCGCCTAAAAAAAACTCCAAAATGCCCAAACCAAACAACAACTCCACAGAAAAGTGCAAGAGCTCGGTCCCCTGTTCTGCCAGTGTAGCGAGAGGTAACGATCGGTGCCCATGTTCCAGTGCGTAATCCAGTAAACTCCAGCCCCGCTCCACCTTCCTGCAGCCCAGAACGGAAAATGAGACGCTTTTGCCCACATCTGTTCACAGTGCCGGCCCCTCCCTAGCTCCCTCTCCCACTCTCCTTCTTCTCTCCTTCCCTTCCTCCCTCTCTCCCCACATATACACCATTGGGCTGCTTTGAACAAACACTCCAGTTCCTAGTCTCTTTTCTTCTCCATTTTATTCCTCACACAAAACACCATCACACACACACAAAATCAATAAGTGACTCTTTACTTCTGAGTGACAGAGAGATACAAGAGTACAAGTGTCAAGAGCTGGCTATTGGGTTAAAGCGTATGGACTCCTGCGTCCGTGTGTTTGTGTACGTGTGCACGTATGTATGATGTGTATGAGGGTATTGAATTGATAGAGCGGAAGAAAGAGACAGAGGGACGCAGAAAGACTTGAGAAGAGACAGAGAGAGAGAAAGACCGATGTAAGGAGAGAGCAGGAAAACCAGTTTAAATGGGTGCGCTAATTGTGTGTTGGTGTGAGAGAGGGAGGCAGAGATGTAGCAACGCTAGAATGAGAGGTCTTTATAACTATGATTATACAGGGTGGATCCAAGCTTGAGTCATGGCAACCGTTGTACCCGGTGGCCAACGGTGGACAATACAAGCATGTATGTTAACCTAGGCCGATATATGTAAACGTAGAAATTTGAGACACAAGGATGAAAAATATTTTTCTGGGGGTAAAAAAAGAAATACGATACTAAGGCTGATGTGCTACAAGTTATGCCTTCTGCAACCTTCCATTACATAAAATAAAATACATGTTTGCTTGTATATACTTCCAAAACTATAGATTTGCTGAACATAAAAACAACTCTACAATTTCCATAAAGTTGAGTCGGTTAAAGATCCATGCCAAAGAATGTTTCCAGCGCAACGCGCCTAGCTCACAAAACTCTGAACAAACTGTAAAATGACAAACTTGGTGGTGCAGATCAAGGAATCAACATTCTCTCGATGAGGATGGGCCGCTTCTCACTCCTTTTCTACCTTGGGATAGCAGAGCCCGCTGCAATGCTAAAGGTGGTCAGCCTCACAATGGACCATTCAGTTTGAATGTAAAGAATGAACCACATAATTAGACATGGCGTTTTCGTATGTTTGTAGACATGCAGAAAATACATGAACTTTACCCTTGTTTTATGTTAAACGCATTACAATAAGTGTTGTAGTGTGGACATTGGAGGCTACATTCCTGATAGTCCTAATATAAGTATAATATATCATTAGTGGTAGGCATGTTGCTGTGATACTATGTGGTTGTTAAAACAGTTATTTAAGAATGAAGGTTTAACATTGGAGAAGTTGCTACATCCGTCATAATAGTTGCTTTGGTTTACCCAAGAATTCTCTCTAGTCAAAAAAAGTGCAAAGGGGTTTTGTCCCTCAGAACACAGCCGTCACGTGCGGCCAATGAGTGGAAACAAGCAACTCCATCTGCAACCAATCAGCACCACACAAACACAGCTGTCCCCATGGTTACAGCTGTGCACACCTTCCAGTTGTGTCCATGATGCAGGGAGGGGGTTCCAACACGGGGGTGTGATTTAGTTGGGAGAGGGAGATTGAAAAGGGAGGGTGGGTGCACACATGAGCACAAAGCAGATTCATTTGGAAGCAGTTATCCCCACACTTAACACTAGTGGGCAGTAAAGGACGGCAAACGTTTAATCAGCAACTAAAACCTCAACATCAACAACATGCATCTATTCATTTGTCTGTAGGCTCAGTTCTCATGTCTGTCCTCTGTCTGTATTTAGATCACAGCACTTGTACTAGTGGAGACATAGAAACTGAGACTTAATCACTCCTCTCAGCACATGGTTTCATGCCAGGGTTTTGGTAGAAGTTAAACCTTAACTTAAGATTAAGCTTTAACTTAAGGTTGGTACAACTGGTATGAAACCAGGCAGCCTCAAGTTAAACCTTAAGCTTAACCATACTAAACTAAGAAATGTAATTAAAATCTAACGGCTGCTGACCTTTTCACACAACCTTAAGGACTAAAACAGAAACATACAATCAGAAGCTCCTTAAATCCAGAATTATCCATGCTTTCTCTCCTATTCCTCCCAGACATTCAGCATTATATCCCTGTCACTCAGCAAAAAGAGTTGCATAACACACACACACACACACATACACATACATGGCTGGGGTCCGGAGATTTCCATATCTTATTTGATGACCCCGGATTGCAGAACGTCTTGACAAGCGCGTCATTCAGGGCCACTAAAGAGCGATTTGCACAGGGCCTCATCTGTGGCCCCGATCATGTGCCTCCACCCAAACGGCCTGGCTTGAAATGAACCAAGCTGCCACCTAGATTTAACTGATGGTGTCTTATTTGTCAATAAGCCCATCAACCGCACAAACAATCCCATGAAAAGACACACGTGCACACAAACACACAGGCGTGTGCAGGCTATCCTATGATTAGTATACCTGTCAAGTCTTAGCATTTGTTAGGTGTCTGTTCTTTACTTAAATGTTTCTTTATCTGCAAATTCATTAAAGACAAAGATGTTCATTTTGAATCCACTAATTTGCTATACATATTACTAGTAAGCACACACACACACACACACACACACACACACACACACACAGACACACACACAGACATACACACACACTTGTCAGTATTGGTTCTTTTTATAAACCTTTTAAAGCAATAAAGGGAATGATGAGTGAGTTTGAACGCAACCTGTGGCACAACCTTAGGTCGCCGGGCTGTGCGCCAAAACAACTGTCCCCGTCAATCTGAATCAGTGTACCACAGGGCAGTCAGGGCTCCCCCACCCAGAATAAACTCACCTCAGGATGGACTGCACCCTCTGAGATCGTCTCGGGGGGCTGTGCCTCCTGCAAGCCTTCCATCTCTGAAGGAAAGAGAGAGATCAAAGTTAGCATAAATAAGAGCATATTTATAGAAAAAACGAATGGCATTTTTATTAAATCTTTTCAGAATCATGAATTATCAAAATAGCAACACGTGGCAAACATTTCTGACATTCATATCCTATTTGCTAAATTTTGTCAGGTTCCCACGGGTCCATCAGCCGAAGAGATGAGACAGAAGACTTGAGGTTGTACGACCCTAGTCGTACAACCTCCCTAGGGTTCCTAGGAACCCTAGACCCTAGACCTCTGAGCAGTGGAAACTTCTATTTGAGTTTAGCAAATGAATGTTTTCAAAAGGAAAACTTCCAGAATGTTCATCATCGGTCTAATCTACGATAACAAAATAAACTCATCAAAACAACCTCCTAGAATAAAATACCAATGCATCTACTAACCTAGGGTTAGTAGATACATCCTGAAACTATTCACTAAAAGAAATGTGATTGCAAATTCAATACATAGTCTCATGCCTCGTCATCAATGGTTGGTTAAAAATGTTTAATAATACAACTTTTCTCCCCCTGTGAGAAAAGACAAAGAACTCTGTTAACTGCTGCTTCCACGTGCACACAAACACACACACACACACACACACACACACACACACACACACACACACACACACACACACACACACACACACACACACACACACACACACACACACACACACACACACACACACACACACACACACACACACACACACACACCCACACCCTCATGCACATCTGGGTCTGGGCCTCATTATCATCAGTGCAGATACAACTTTTTTTTTCACACTGTGGGAGAATTCCTTTTCATAGTGTGTATGTGCTGACATATATATGATTCCTTATAGTTAAGCCTACATAATGTGTTGTGTTCTCCCTGTATGCATCACAGGGGGACATGAGCCCCTTTCACACATGCATGCACATACATGTCTTTCCCTGCAATGTTCAGGAACCTTTCCTGCATGGGGTCATGTGTGAATGGGAGCAGGGGTCGATATTTCGGTAAATCTGCACCACCAATTCCCCACTCAAGACCTAGGGACATTTCCTGAAACACTGCCGGTACGGCTGTGTTGTGAATGAAAGCAGTAACATTGCTGAGAGAGGCATGTAAAGGCTTACGTCAGTCTGATGTATCAATCAAAAGACTCCGCTGATGAAGTATTTTGATCTGCGACTGCTTATCTAAATGTGCCAATGCTTTTTGGGTGATTCGATTAGAATTAGCACGATTATCAATACAGCAAATTATTTTCATAATGTTGCACGGTATTGATTGGTTAGCCTTTCTTAATGGAAGAAAGGCTGTATATTCTACAATCTACTGCTTCAGAAATGTTAAAAAATATATTTGCTGCCAACCGTTCAATCAGCCTCTTTGCGCATGAAACATAGGAATTGTAATAGTTAGCCTACTTGTTTTGCGAGTAGATAAGATAGCAGAGGGCATTATAGCTGTGACTCAACCTGCAGACAAAGCAGGTCAAGGTGCCAACTACTAGCCGGTTTTCTAAGGAAATTGACACTCCCACACTTATCTCTCATGATATTTGTCCTTGTGTTATTAATTTGCAGTCTGTGTTTTGAGTCAAGACATTGTTTGAAGTTGTCGATCGGGAACTACTGTGGCAGACAGAGCAAACACCTAAGCGGCATCCTGCTACGAAACTTTGAAATCAAGTTGACACAAAGCTGAGCAAACATTCATTACTGAGCCCACGCAAGTGGCCATTTAAATCAACCATCCCTTGATAATATATATATAGATTAAGAAAAAAAGGCCACCATTGCAAACCAAGTAGTCGTTTATAAATAAATTAATGAAAAGTCTTGAACCCTGAATATCACACAAATTGGCACACTCAGATACTCTCACACTGATTACATATTGAAGATTTGCTTATTCATTTACTTTCTATCTGACACTCACACACTCTCATACTCACAATGGCCACTTCTCAGCCAGACTCTACTTTTGCCATCTACTGTAGAGTTCAGATGACTTCATCAGGTTGCTTAGATACCACACTCCCACACAAACAGGGAGCTGGGTAAACTGACTGACAGACACACACAGCCCTACCCAGTTGTTTCCACAATATTCCATCCCCTACAGCTTCCTTATATGCATTCTACCACAGACCCCACAAGGCAGCTGGGACTATACGAAAGACGCACACCTCTGACCTCTGAACCTCAAAGGAGGGGGCGTACCGTACATCCAAAGGGCGAGATATTTTATTCAGACAAACTTTACCGTGCATACCCACATCATAGCTGCTCTTCATTGACAGCATTGAAGCTATGGCCTTGATTTAATGGAATTTTTACTTTGGAGAAAGAGGGAAAACTAAGGGAGAGTCAAAGACAAGAGAGGGAGAATGCAAAGCTTGCCTACAATCTTAACCCTCAACTACTCAAGGGTAATCAAGAGTCTCAGTACTTAAAGATATTCTGTGTTAGAATCAGAAATTCCTTCTCATTACTGGCACCTTTGGCCGGTTAGTGAACTACAGTTTGCTCAAGCTTGTGCATTCAGAGCACTTGAGTGTGAGCTCCGTGGGTTGAGACAATAACAAGCATAAACTAATGTTAATTTTACTCCTAAATAAACACTTTACTAATTACATAGTTGTGAAAGAACAGACATCTTTGCCATTATCCATGCTTAGACTTCACTTCCCTTTTCTTGGCCCAACTTGCCCGGTTCAAATATAATATAAAATCAGCCCACGACTTGTTCTACGCAACCAAGATAGTCGAGACAGGAAATTAGAACCTGTTCATATACTGGCAATTTCAAGCAATTTATGCACGTACAAATCCTACACATAGTCCCTTTAAGCAACGATCTGAACAGAATTTATCAAGACTAATTTACCTGTTCTGGAGGCATCTTGAGTTGTGACCATAATCCTCTGTGTCTCCTCCCCGTCGCTTGTTCTTTCCTGGTCCTTGCATCCATCGACCGTATCCAAATAACCCACGTTCGCCCCCTGGTCTTGGAACATACCATCTCCATACATAACAGCACTGTGATCCCCTTTATGCTGGAAGCTGCTACTTTGAAACTCCATAGGGGGGGCCAAAACGAACATATCTGCCAAAGGTTGGCCCGTACCATCGTCAGGAGTCACAGGGCTGGTGGATTCCTTCGACAGGAAGTTTGAGTGGGCCGTACCAGAGCAGGTACCAGAGAGTGAGTGATCCGGATTGACAGGGAGAATCACTTCGCAAGCGGGCAAGGAACATTTGGACACCTCGTCGTCATGGGCAACAGCACCCTTGTAAGAATTCTTGCTCTGGCTTTTGGAAAGCGGAACGCCGCTGCTACACACTTCAGACTCTAAAGGCAACCTTTGACCCTCTGCTGAACCATCTTTGTGGATCTCGCTTTCACCCTCCTCACACACAAAAACTACAGTGCCTTCCTGGCCTGTCAAACAGGCCTCGCTAGCAGGCTCAATGGCAGCCCCGGCTTTAGATGTTCCTTGTGATTCACCAGCTTCACAAGACTCATTTTCTAGAAATGAGAAAAGTGCAACCAAGGGGACTCTGGCACTGTGCTCAGGGTTGCGACTGATACCCAACAGCTCTTCAGACAAGGAGCAATTGAATTGTCCGGGTGAGTCATCTGTACACTCTTTAAGTCCGGGACTTTCTATGGCGTTTGAGTCAAACACGTCTAATTGCTTGCCGTTTCCCTGCCCTGTGTCTACGACAGGGCAGGGCACTTGATCATCCTGACAGAGCTGGCCTTCGCTCTGAGCACTGGTTGGGCTAGCAGGCTGGGCTGCAAGTACTTCATTCAAATCTCTTGAACTTTTTGTGTCAGCATGTGCTGGGCTGGCTGCTTTTATAGTCAGATCTTGACCTAAATCCAAGCAGCAGTTTTGTATGGATATGGTTTCTGATATAACTTGTTCTGTGTTTTTGATGTTTGCCTCTGGGGACTGTTCAAGATCGACATGTGCTTCTGGAACTGACTGTTTACTCTGTAAAATATGTTCCATATCTTGTGGCTCTTCTGCTTTTTTCAGTTGATATTCTTCATCGGCTGATACTTTGTCCTCTGACAGACAATTATCGTCTGTGTCAGATTGTTCATGACAAGCATGGCTTTTGCTGGTCGGTGGCGTGGTGGCCAGTTCTGCTTGTAAATCGTTTGTGAGCTGGTTTTCAGACACCGACACTTGAGCTGTGGTGTCGAGGGGCAGCTTGTGTTCGCTGCTGACCACCAATGAGGACTGAATAGGAGTCTGCTCTTTGAGAGATGACTCTTTGGACAATTTTCCCTCTGTTAGCTGTTGGCTCAGCTCTATGTTAGCAAGTGCCGATGCTACAGCCACGGTAACTACAGCAACCGCTGTTGCTGCTAGGTCCTCGTTGTAGCGAAGATTATCCTCTTCATCCTTGCTTCGATTCTCTGCTTCCCTGCGGTTCTCATTCTCACCATTGTCATGCACTTCAATATTACTCTCGATCATGTCTTCCACTTCTCTTTCTTCTCTGCTCCACATACAGCTCTTTATGCTAGCGGCCACAACTACCTCGTCGCTGTGCCTCTCCTTTATATCAGCCTCTCTCGTTTCCTCATGGCCTCCTCTCGCCTCGCTTCCCTTTACCTCACCCAGTTTGTCCTCGCTTGGCCCATCTCGGGGCGGCATAACATGTCCAAAACAATGTCCCAAATCAGCCGTTACAGTTCCGTCTGCAGTTCCTTCCTGTGTTTTAAGCGGCGAAACATCCGCTATCCCCTCCTCCGCTACCCCCTCCTCCTCTTGTTGTGGCGGTTCCACGGTGGGGGCTCCTTCGTGTTGTATGGCTTCCATGCATGTGCTTGTTTCTGTGGTAGATTCCAAACGGCATTCAACATCTGTGGGGTTCACAGTTTCGATCGTCATCACACATTGAGGAAGTTGATCAACAGAGCGAACCACAGAGTTAGGTTTAGCTTCAAGGGCTTCCACATGTGAACAGTTGTTAAGTTCCATAGCTGCGACAAGCTCTGCGTTTTGCTCAGACAAAACCACAGCGTCAAAAGCTCCCTTTGATTCTGTAGTGTCTGAATGTCCATAATCCAGTTCTGATGGAACTACATTATCAACATCTACATTCAAATCACTTACTGTTGCTTCAATAATTTCAGCTGGCGTCTTAAATTCCATAGGTTGGATAGAAATGTTCCATTCCACAGGCTCTGTAAAATCGGATAATTCAGTTGAGTCTGGTCCCTCTGAATGTAAAAATGTACCAACTTCCTTTGATCCACTGTCGATCGGAGCGAGGCTAGGTGTAGGACTATGAGAATCCGTATCTGTATGGGCAACAATGGGTATGCTACAGTCCATGCTCTTATCCTCTGTCTGGCTGGGCAGGCGCATGGTGCCAGTGTCCACTTCCTCCCTCAGGACTGACTCACTGGGGCAGGGAGGCTGGGAGCCAGCCCTTCCTGCCAAAGCCTGGGCTACTGGCTGCGTCTGTGTGGCTACCAGTCTCTCTGTACTGGGCAGATAACCCTTATCAGCCGCTCCACTACACAGTGCTTGTAGGTCTCTCGCCCAGTCTGGTGGTACCCGTATCTCCGTCTGCGTTTCGGCCGTCGGGCTGTTGCTCTGCGACTGCGTTTCTGCCTCTGCCAGTGTATCCATCAGGACGTGGGACTCTGTGCTAGAGCCGGAGCTAAGTTTGGCCTCGGCCGCACCCCTCCGGGCCCTCTTTCTCCTCCTTTTCTTCCTGCCCTTGTCTGCCGTCTCCTCGGCTCCCTCCTCTTGCCCCCGTTCCGCCTCCTCTCGCTCGAAGCTCTCCTCGCTGTTGGCCCTCCTTCTGTCGTCACCGCCCGCTCCTCCGTGCGCTCCTCCGTCTGCCCCTCGCTCCTTCCTCTCCGCCTCCCCTTCCCCTCTTCCTCCCTGGTCCCGCTGTTTTCCAGAGGCTTCCTGTCTTTGTGCGCCAGGCACATGTGACGGCACTGGCTGCGCTCCAGAGTCTCTAACCTGACTCAGGGCTGACACACACACTTGAAAACAAGGGTACGGTTCCAGTGAATCCCCGACACTACAGACCACAGAGGCTTGGGGCTGACTTAAAGTGCTTTCCTTTTGCTCCGATACTTCTAGACGGCCATTGTCTGATTGAAGTGAAGTGCGGGTCTGATTTTCTGCCATGTTCTCACCATACCCAGCAGTCTGGGCATGGACATCTTTCCCTTGAGAGAGCAGCGCAGCCCCCTCTGTTGGTAGTCGCTCTGGGCTTTTGTCCTGGTACCAGACCGTGCTGGCGGCCAATTCCGGGCCCTGTTCGGAAGACCAACCCACGGCTCCAGTCCAGCCTCCGTCTCGCCACAGCATTCGGCGGGGTACGGCCCCAGGCGACTTTGGGCTGCCCCTCGGACCAATGCGAGGGCTCTGGTCTCCCGGATCGGTCCTGGTGGGTTCTCCTGGGTCGGTCTCAGAGTCCAGAGATTGTCCCTGGCCCATGCTCGCTGATAGGAGATAAACAAGTGTCATTACGTTGGACTTTTAAGTTCACAGAGAAAAAGGAAAATGGGGTCAAAGTAAACTGAACAATTAGTATATCTCGTCTCTGTCTGGTTAGCTTAGCATATTATGACGATTGTTATTAAATTATTTAAAACAAAGAAAGGTTGTCCGATAATATAGACACTAAGTACATGCAAATACAGCATTTGTAAAGTAAACCTTGCAATCAATCAATACATTTTTAACCACCAACTGACAATCGTCTACCTTTTCTTTCTGTGTTGCCTTCAGAGGGTAGGTTACATTTAGCCTTGGTGCTTGTCAGATGATTCTGGTTTGTCTGCTTCGCTGTCAAGTCTTCTCTCTTCGCCTCTCTAGCAGAAGTCTCGAGGCAAAGTTCAGAGTTCCCTCCTTCCTGTTTTTCTGCTATGCTGGTAGTCACGACAACCTGCCCTGTTTCACACACAGTGCCAGACAGAGGCACTATGGGAAATGGAGTCCTTGTTGGTTCAGAGGAACTTCTGGATTTCCCCTCTCTTATGAGTTCTTTGGGCAAAATAATGTTCAACTCAGACTTACTTCCTGTTATCTCTGGAGGGTTGTTTTTAGGTTTCTCTGGAGTCCGTGTGACACTTATGTCATTTCCTGTATTTCTTGACGTCCTTTTTTTGTTTCTTCTGCTGCGGGTAGGATGGCGTCCGACGGCAGAACTGGCGCTGCCTGTTGCCTTCTCTTCCTGGATAGGACAGGGACTTCCAGTGTTGCAAGAAGCGGTGCCTGCAACAGTGAAACCACGTTCGCTTGCCTGTATTTCTGTTGCTTTGCAGCACTTTTCAGCGGCTTCTACAGCTGGCTGTTCAGGCTCCTGTCTCTCTGATTGGCCGTTGGATTTAGGACATGCCCCACCAGCAGGGCTGCACAGTCCATGACCAGAGGAGAGGTGTGCTAAACCAGTTGTAGGGGAACTGGAATCACAGAAATCCAATTTTTCCTGAAATAGAAAAATGAATAAAAAAAAATACATAATGAAGATTATAGGCAGAAAATAAGCAAGTCATTTTGATGGTGGATACTTCTTCACAGAAAAAAGGTAGTATATATATATATATACACACACACAGATATACACACACACACACACACACCAACACCGTACACATGATTAAGTGTTGAACTACTGAATGTAGGGCTAATCTACAAATAAGTTAACCTACGGGCATTCCTCTCCAACAATCCATAGATAGTTTTATCCTACCCTTTAGTTCTACATGTTGTGATACATTCACCTCTACGGGTTCATGTTAAGTGCATGTCATCACATGCTCAATGATATGTATTTCAAAAGGACAGTGCAATGCCAAAAGGCATTATTTAGAGAAAGTTAAAGTGAAACCTGGGGAGAAAAATAAGTGAGAGTATAGCTAACCAGCTGCTCAAGTGTACAAACCAGTTGAGCTTCACTGCTTCACTGACTAACAGGCATGCGGTAGAGAGAACTACCCATGCAGGTCACTAGGAAACAAACCTCAAATACATAATTAATCATCACTCATCGTTAAATGGGTTTGATAAATTTATGACAGATACGCTTAGGCCTAGAATCATATTTACAATTTTAGACAAAGCACAAACCTACACTACATATTAACTGGTAAAAACATCAGGGGCCGCATAGCCTTGACATCTGCAACCCATTCAATTCAACTACGCAGCTTAAATAATCAATTAAAGCAATAAAGCCTTATGGGTAACACTTTACCTGGATAGTCCACAGTTGAGTATCAATATTGTATCAGTATAGATTCAGTTGACACTCACTTGACATGTCAACATTGTGTAAATTGACACTCAATAAGGTTATAAAGAACAAATACACATACATTACATTTTGTGTTATCTGACTATTAATGGAATTCCGTTAAATAATCAACAAACATGTCAAGTTAATAGCAATTATCTATCTGGTGAGATTTGGTAGCAATCAACTTAATTTCTACATATTTTCAGTAGCTTCATCTGAATTTGAGTTGCATAACAATAGAATACCCATAATATTCTAATGAGTGTACCAAGTGTCGTTAAGTATAAGTATCACATGATTAGCACCAACATAAAACCTGACACCTAACAGCATGCCATTGAGTTAACAGTGCCTGTCTATAGGTAATAAGTTGCATATCAAAAATGTTGACCATCCAAGTAGAGTGAAACATTCTAGGTAGTGGAGTGTTCAGTAAATGTCTATTGCTCATATAAAGATGAATAATATATATCTATTTATATCTCAAGTAAAGTCTATATGAAATACCGGTTGGAGATATTTAAATAATTTATTCAGAGCTTCAGAGCTATAACCATTATTGCAGGTGGTGCATGGAAACAAGCAGGAAAGGTAGAGGCTGTGTTTGGGACTCACCTTCTGCTCTCTGTGTATCTGGACCAGTCTCCTCAGCTCTTCCACTTCGTCCTTCAGTACACGGCTTTCACTCCTCTGCCCTTCTGCTCTCGCTCCTTCCTCCCTCTCCTTCTCCTTCCCTTGGTGAGTAGGGAGCGTAAGGGTGTAGGTGCCCAGGACCGGGTGACACTGCAACACTCGGCCCTCTGGGTAAACATGGAGCCAGCCTTCGGACTCCTCCTGAATGTCTTCTGCCGCCGCCAACGCCTCGCACCTGCGTACAGCAAATGAGCAAGGAGGTGGCAGATCAGTGGAGGGCTCCGGGGGAGGGACGGGGGAGGGGGAATTTAAACATTCACACTTAACTCTCTGACTACGTTCCCTAGAGCCCCCACACGTGCGTGCATATCAGCACTTTGGTCACAGTGGTTTCCTCTTGCACCTACTTAAAGCCCTTTTCTTCTCACACCATCATATGATACCTCATAATACACATTGGGGACAATGATCAGTCAATCCACGCAAATGGTGCACCAGAAAAAAGAAAACATAAGCACACACACACACACACACACACACACCTCAGATACAGAGCTTGCACGTACCGGTTGCATGATACCCAGTGACTCACACCACAGCCGCTCCCTCCTCAATCAGCTCCCACCCTGAGCTAGGATCAACAGAGCTGTCAATCTAAATCAACTGACAACACACTTGGGCCTGCAGGCAGCCAATCAGAGAACAGTCCCTGTCGGTCTTTTAGCACGTGTTGCTTTGCTTCTGGTGGCTGCCTCCAAGTGGGAAACTGCAGCTAGTCACAATCTAGTTGTGAGCCATGAATTCATCCGATTTGCTAATGCCAGGGCTGCATTGATGCGGTCACAAAAGGTGGTTTTGTCTGAAACAGGTCTAACCTCACACAGCTAACTTGACTTAAGTCTGCTATGCATGCAGTTTGGTTTGCCAGGATTACAAACTCTGAGAAATAGGGTAAAATCATCACACCAAATGTCCTAATAAAGAATGGCCTGACATGTGGCCTCCTACTGTAGTGTGTCGTTAAACTGCATGAAAATGCATGCACAGACACACACAGGGAAGGTGCAGAACCTGAATGGATTCAATATTTCATTTAATATTTCCGTGACAGCGTCTATTTGGAAACAACCAAGAACTATATTATCAGAGGATTGGAATGCAGCAGATAGAAACAGCAGCACACACACAGGAGTTGAAGAATGGAAAATAATGAAGCGTTGGCCGAGTGCTTGCTGTGCTTTCCTGTACTGCTCTGGCTGTTTCGACAGCGCTGAAAAGCTACAAGTGCAAAGCCACACCGGTAGAGCTACATCGGGTAAGTGAGGTAATGGGAAGTGGGGGGAGAGAGAGGGG
>JACYXH010000178.1:502607-752607 GCA_026745465.1 Lota lota | reverse complement strand
AACAAAATAGCAGTCTGGCTGCTTTGTATGAGTGAAGTCTAAAGCCCAAATCACATGGCCATGTCGGGACAGATGCAAAATAATGTTTTGGGATTTGCACGTCCAAAATAGACTAGGTCCTATAGGAAGTGAGCCAAAACGAAATAATCTCGCTTCATTAGCGCATCATGTGCTGTGCTCGTAAAACAAAAACAAATTATATTCTATTTACTTTTTGGGCAGCGCTACAAATATAAACCGAATGTGTGCTCTGGGCTTCCCTGGAATTTGGGCTTAATTGGTTTGCTGAATAGAGACGACAATATGTGCATTCGCACAGCGCCACAACGCAATTGCCTAGAGCAGCACTTTGGCAAGGGCTGCAAAAGATGGGCCAATCAGGGGCCAACTATTAAAACACTTTATGTGACAATCACTCTGCACCTGCAGCCGCCTCCCTCCACTGCCTCCCGCCCGCAGCTCTCATGAGCTACAAAATGAAAGCAGGCTGTAGCCAGCGCCGGCGCGTCCATAGAGGCGAACTAGGCGGCACTTTGGCAAGGGCGACAAAATGTGCTGCAATCACATTCACATTGCAAAAACTATTCAAAAAGGAAATCACGCTCCACCTGCGCGTTCTGACGTTCTGCAAGAATGCACAGCACTGGCACACAGACTGACACACAGCTACTCCAGAGATGTTGATGGGCAAGAACCTTTTGCAGAGTTGACAGCATTGAGTAGACGTCTAGCAGCTGGAACTAAACCACTAGACGCACACAAGTTCAGCTGTGGCAATGGGATGGAATCAGTTTGCTTTTATAGCATTATGATTGCTTCTCAGCCTCCCCGTTTCAGTAGCTTCAGGATAAGGCAGTTTCTCAAATTTGAAACAAATAAAAAACGACATACAGTATGCAGTAAAATGAAACAAGACAGACTGAATGGACTGGCAATAATCTTTCTGCAAGATACAGTCGTCAAATTAAAAATAGTGTGATAAAAATGCAGCTCAATCTAGGTGGTTTTTGCATACCCACACATACGAAAACCACTGCTGAAAAGCACAGGGGTTTTAAAGTACTCCATCACTAGGAATTTAACACAAGCCCTCTAATTTGCCCTGTTTAAGATGTACAGAAAACAACGCGTCTGTTTTTAGTTTTGTTTCTTTGCTTTAATGCCAATTCACTGTTTTACACCTGCTACTGTATTCAACTCAAAATAACACTCAATCTTCCTAAGTACATGCTAAAAGTTTGCTTCTGAACACTTTCAAAAGTACACATTTTCATTGTCTTTTACCCAAACCAACAATACACACACACACACACACACACACACAAACATACTGCCCCTCCAGAGTACTGACCGTGTCAAAAGCTCCGCCAGTTGCTGGTGTCCTTTCCTCTGGGCCAGGCTGGCGGGGGTGTCTCCCTGGGCGTCCCGCTGCCTCAGTGCCTTTCTAGCCGCCGGCTGCCGGAGCAGGAACAACGCCACCCTCCTCAGGCCACGGCTGGCCGCAAAGTGGAGCAAGGCTGACCACCGATGGCCCCCCCACTGGGAGACATCTGGAGGGGAGGGCGGAGGGAGAGGGTAGGGGAAGGGAATAGAAGGAGCAGAGCAGAAGGGGAGAGTCATGAGGGATGTCGGACGAGCCAAAGAGCAACTGCAGAGTCATGACGGCCGCAAATCATGAAGGGAGGCTTGATGTGTGTGTGTATGTGTGTGTGTCACAGTTTGAGTACATAAGTAACAAAAAAAGTGCACAGTTCAGTCTGGTACAGAGGCAATGTACTGCGAGAGGAACGTGAATTGAAAGAGCAGTTATCAAGTCAAACAAACGCAACCGCTCATGCAGACAGCTGGGGAACAAAGAATAGGGGAGAGATAAGCAAATATTCGCTTTTTCTGTGTGCCACAGAGCCTTTAACTCTCTCTCCCCCAAGATGGAGTGTATGAGTGCTTCCTAAAGGATTAAGCCAATAGTGGGTATGTTCTCCCCTCTTCAGGTGCACAGCCTACGGTACAATGGACACCGTAGTCGTACCACTGTTCAATTACATAAACGTACATAGACATGTGCCTGGACACATGAAACACAGAATAATAACAGATAGGACTATACTTACGGTTCTTAAATACAGTTTGCTGTGTGCAACGGGAGACAAATAATAAATCCTGCAAGGGGTTTTGTTGCTAGGCAGTGTGTGAAAGAGTTGATCATGATAATCATGTAGTCTCTGTAGTCTGTCATTGTAAGCCACACATAATGCTAATTATTTACTAGTGTCAATCTAGTCATTTAAGAGGCGGTCACGACGAGCGAGCAAGAGAGCGAGAGAGAGCGAGAGAGAGCGAGAGAGAGCGAGAGAGACTAGAACAGCCTTCCTCCTCCTTCTCCTCTCTGCCCACAACTGACAATATTAAACTGTTCAATAGGAGGATGTAACGAACACAATGACTTTCAAACCATTACATCATTGCAAAATTAATTTTCATGCAATAATTTCCTTACTCTTCAAAGAACAAGAGGAAAGGGGCTATAACTGTATCACTTTGTGCATAGCATTTTACAATGCTAACCTTTCTTCTCCCACACACTCTCCAACATCTGGTGTGAGCAGACTTGTGCAACCAAAGGGACTAAGAAGAAGTGCAAATTAACCGTCATACAGACTTTTACAGATCCTTTCAAACATGTAGCTTGCTGTGCAGTGACACCTCATCTATTACAGCACAAATGGCTATTGCTCAAGATACTAATTGCCCTGCCACCAGGGACTGTGAACTAAAGGTTATAGGAAATTTCACTTCGGTTTCAAATCTTTTCTGGTCGAATAAAGTATAGAATAGAAAATTACAGAAGTGAGGGGGTAGGGGAGGATAGAAAGACAACATGAATACAGGAGGTCAGACAGAGGAACACACCCACAGACTCACGCACATACAAAGACAGACACACATAAGGACCATAAGCAGATTCAAGCAGAGTTCTTCAAGGATCACAGAGAACCTTTATTCTCTTCATGGCAACAGTCTGCATGTCGGGCACAAACTGACTTGTGTCTGGTTGAGATGAGATGTGAACTGAGATGAGGTGTACTACGAGATGAGATGTGAGGTACAAAGTGTGGCTGGGGATGTGTCATGGCGTTTTGACGAGTCCTGAGACAAACAACTAAGACTTGTTGAAAAAGAATGTGTGTATGTTCTGTGTCAAAGGGATACAGTTTTGTCTTGTTTGTGTTTTCTTCGCACTTCATTACCACTTTCTACTTTTGTTTCTTTTACTTCCTCATTTGAACAAATATCAGCCTACATTACTATACAGAACGACATATCTTTCAAGACAAATGAGACAGTTCACACGCCACACAGTTAGCATGCTAGCTGGCCTGCCAGCCAATATCCACGACCATCCTCCTCTAGATGACCACATAAACAGAGCAGAAGCCAAACTAGGAACCGAGTGGGAACATTTGTTTTTAGCGTATTTGACCTAACCTTTCCTGACTGTACAGGATGCCTGGATGAAAAATACAGAACAGGGGTGGAGAAGCAAGGAGACTGAAAGAAGCCTTATGGCGGCCAGAGAGCAAGAGAAAGAGGCTCCATTGGGAACATTACAGCAAGAGATTCAACAGGAAATAGGCCTGAATGGGCTGGTGCCTGAGTAAAACGTGCAACGCCTTCACGTTACATAAAACAGAGAACGAGAGATAAAAGCCAGTGTAGCATAATAATCACCTATACGGTTCTCTGGATCTGTCGTGTGCTCACCCAACGGGTCCACATGCACCCCGGCGTGCGTGACCCCTCCTGTGCATGCGCTCGCGTGAATCTCTGTGTCCACGCCTGTTTCCGTGTGGGCGGTTACGAGTTTGTCCAGGTTTGCCTTGACGCTTGTATCCGTGTGTTCAATAGCAGGCATTTCAGCGGCCGCATCGGTGCCAAACTCTTTCTGGGTTCCTGGTTCTGCCCGGGGGCGGGGCAAGGTGAGGTGTCTCAGGGCCAGCGCAAGACTCTGGTCCAGCCTCTCACATTCTTTGAGTGGAACCTGACAGGAAAAGGTACACATGGTAACGGAGGCAGTAGTAATCAATAGTTGTAGTCACAATAAACCAGTCACATATGATAGAATTCATGAGCATCTTAGCCAGAATATTGGAACTGCACCAATGCATTTCGAATGCCTTAAGTGTCATCATGTGATAAAACAAAATTTAAGTTGTGTAAAAAATAAATAATAGCAAATCTATATTTTTGGAGGTTTAAAGTTTAAGGATTAAAAAGAATGCCACTGAAGACATAACAGAACATGTGTTTGTGTTTATTGAAGTTGTATTTGACTTAAGTGGGGCGTTTAAAATCCCCTATTTCCACCAGACGTCTCCTCACCTGCTGGTCATCCAATAGCATTAGCCCCTGCGGTGCTCCGTTGCTGAGCAGGAAGTGGGCCATATGCAGGGCAAGGTCCTGAAACACGACACAATGGAAAGGGGATATTTTGTTAAAACATTCACCTGTGCACCAGGCCGTCAGAAGTCGACAATTTTAAATGTTTAAACATGTTTTTAATCATGAAATAATAGTTTTTTTTTGTTTAGTTTTTTGTTAATCAACTTTTTAAGTTATTTAAAGTTACTACATCATCATTACTAATAGACCCTTTTAACAGCGGTGTTACTCGTAGGATAAACACAGGTGTCATAAAGCTAATTATGGGTTTGCTCCTTTTATGTGTCAGGGCACAGGTAGTTGATCTACTACTCCTTTAGTAGTAGATCTAGTTTATCTTCACTAGCTTAGTCTACTACCCACGCCCTGTTACATAAAAAGAGTCCTATGAGGATGCCTCTGTGAAAAGGGTTGTTTTATCGATATTCATATTACATGCATCCTATATACATAATGCCCACATGTCACAGGGGAAACACACCTGTACATAGCAGAAGTGTTGCTGTGACTGGGGGTCCACCTGTCCGTCAGGCCGCGCCACACACAGCGTCACCACGACCTGCTCACACGCATCGTGAGCTGGAAAGGAAGAGATAAAGAAAGATGAGGAGATCCGATAAGAGAAAATGAACGACCACAGTTGGCTGCATTACCAAATCTCAGCAGTATATCCAAGGATCAGTGCCCCGCTGCAGCTACACAGGCACAAACTACGAGCTAACCAGTAATACCAAAACCGCATGCTTTCTGTCTGCCTCCATTTAGAAAATGAGTCAATGCTAATCGAAACTAGCAATAAGATAACACAAGTGGGATATCTGTGTTATCACAAGTGATAATTACATATTTTCAAGGCATGCTCAAACACTCTAGTTATAAAGTACTCATGTAATGTAGAAATCTTCTACGTCTACAGTTTTCTAGGTATCAAAATATTTTCAAACAACTATTTTCCCTATAGAAAGAAAGGGCCTTATTGGACTTCAACAGCTTACATGGATTTCCATGAATTTTAGAGCATATGTTATTTTAAATTAATAAGCATGCCACAAACACACACACACACACACACACACACAGAAAAGGCAAGCACGTGTGCCGACCAACCGCTGTCACAAGCTGTAAATGTTTACATCTACTCTCCATCTACTTAATCCATTATCGAGGAATGTGTCAGAACTTCAAACAGCTGCGGTTCTGCTGTTAAAACACTCAGTCAAGCAGAAACGTTCCGCTCTGCGAGGGTTCAAGGGGCTTAACAGAACTACGGTGGAAGCCTGGGTCTGTGGCCAGCCAACCAGCAACTCTAGGGTCCCGGGTGTCAAAAAGAAAACCACTTCCCTTCCTTTCGCTGGGTCCTCCTGCTGAAACCCACTTTGTGGATTTTCTGGAAGGTAGTTTCCCAACTCCTTAAGGGAAGCCACTTAACATTGAAAATAGATTGCAAGTTGTGCGTGTCTGTGTGTGTGTGTGTGTGTGTGTGTGTGTGTGTGTGTGTGTGTGTGTGTGTGTGTGTGTGTGTGTGTGTGTGTGTGTGTGGTACCTGGGCAGACGGCCTGTAGAGTCACATTGCTAATTTGTAGCGTAGTGGTGAGATGGCGCTGGGTGGAGCCGGAAAACAGGAGGTAAAACACCTTCTCCCCACCGCCATCCCCGCTCTTCGCATCGTCCACAGGCCCGCATGCCTCGTCCTCCTCCAGGCACACCGTCAACACACACTCCCCCTGGTAGAGACGAACAGAGAAAAGATTCATTAATCACCCACTATCCACGTCGTACCCTTTGCCCCTCTAGCTAGCACAAGCACCGATGATGCTTCAACCACACACGCCGCCATTGAAGAAAGACAGAGTGTGAGTGAGTGATATGTGGGTAGTCGCTCCTGAATGAAAAGTGTGTAGGTTTGTTCATATGTGTGTGTGTGTGTGTGTATGTGCTTGTGTGTGTTGAGGGAGGGGGGGGGGGGGCTTTGAATGAAGGCTATGACCAATAAGAAATGAATAAATATTGTCAAGAGTCATGCATTCAGTGTGGAGCTACATCTAACCGTGTCGTTAGTCACAAAAGTCATCTTCTGATAGATGACAGAACTAAATTTCCCCCTCACTCTGCCTCTATGACAGTGGTGGCTTTGTGAGGACCAAGCAGAGTGTCAAAGGTTATCTTTTCATCTCTGTCACACATACTGCACAGTTTAGTGGCCTGGGGCGGCAGCAGCACCAATACTACTTAGCCACGTAGCATTGCTAAAGGCTTTTACAGCACTGGTTTCATTGTGTGCTCGAGACATGAATGTAATGCAAGACCTGGAGAGGGGGGCCTCTTGCAACACACACACACACACACACACACACAAAGCGGCCTACACGCTGAGTCACTAGCTAGCATAAATGATAAAAGAGTTAGCGCAGCTCTAGCATAGCTAACACTGATTGACAGCAAAACTGAAGAGAGCACAAAGTCCCAGAGCTAAACTGTTTAGCCAAGTTTGGGGTCAACAGCGTAATGAAATACGACAGTGTCGGAGTCGCAGAGGATCTTCTCATAGTCAGACTCTTGTCATCCAACCAACCAAACGCAAGAAGAAATGCATAAAAATAGAACTGACCGTTTCAATTTCATTTTATTTATACAAAAAAATAAACCGACAGTTTATTTATTGAGCCCAGTAACTAAAAACAGACTGCAGCTTTTGGCTTTGTCAATATGGTGTTACTTCAATGAGATGGTGCTGCTCCATGGTGGACAACATCTTACTACACATTTATTATTATTAGCACAATATTCTCAAACTACACATACCCGAGTCTGTCTGTCTGTCTGTCTGTCTGTCTGTCTGTCTGTCTGTCTGTCTGTCTGTCTGTCTGTCTGTCTGTCTGTCTGTCTGTCTGTCTGTCTGTCTGTCTGTCTGTCTGTCTGTCTGTCTGTCTGTCTGTCTGTCTGTCTGTCTGTCTGTCTGTCTGTCTGTCTGTCTGTCTGTCTGTCTGTCTGTCTGTCTGTCTGTCTGTCTGTCTGTCTGTCTGTCTGTCTGTCTGTCTGTCTGTCTGTCTGTCTGTCTGTCTGTCTGTCTGTCTGTCTGTCTGTCTGTCTGTCTGTCTGTCTGTCTGTCTGTCTGTCTGTCTGTCTGTCTGTCTGTCTGTCTGTCTGTCTGTCTGTCTGTCTGTCTGTCTGTCTGTCTGTCTGTCTGTCTGTCTGTCTGTCTGTCTGTCTGTCTGTCTGTCTGTCTGTCTGTCTGTCTGTCTGTCTGTCTGTGTGTGTGTGTGTGTGTGTGTGTGGTGACATTACAGACCACTGCATTGAGTCACCATCATGAGCAACTGGTTGTCACATCGATGCTGGTTTACTCACTCTGCCCATGCATTGCATTGCCTCTAATTGTTCTCTCACTTGGAGTCCTTCAATGCCCTCTGCCCTGTGTACTGGACTGTCATTGCTGAAGTCAAAGTGAATAATGTGTTCCTTGCTGCAGACTAATTCAGTAGAGTCATCTAACTGGTTGTGCATGTGACGTTTATTGGTTGATATTCCAGAGTTTTGGAATTATCACAATTTAAGCACATTTCCTTTTTTATATTAAGGTTTTCCATTTCCATTTGTACTACAGGGACAGTTAAAAAAAAATTGTATTTTTTTGGTATTGCTTGGTTGGTTATGTACATATGGTTGTCTGGTGAGCTTTAGAGCATTTAAGGTCAATGTAAGCTAATAACTGAAGCAGTCCATGTTGCTGTTCAGCTCAGCTTGCTACTAGTAATGCTTTAATTGACTATGACGCAATATAGTTACGCACAGGCATTGTCTTGAATTCTACACGGTTATGTGTCACAGGGGCGGGATGGTAAGTATCCACCGCACCCAAAATAGGCAGGGTGTGTAAATTTCATGTGACCAAAACAGCCGTTTTTAATGAGTGGTTCAAGGCACCACAAATATGCCATCATGCGCCGCGCTTGGCATCGTGTCAACATTTAGAGAACCTAATAAAAAAAGAAACATTAAGAGTTTGATACAATTAAGTTCAAGTTCTCATTAGACATTATCAATAATAATCAAGCGGCAGCCATGAAAGCCTGTTTGTGAAGACCAGGCGGAGGAGATTAACATGTAGTTCCTGTAATGGCCTTTAGGTGGTAGGATGCAGAAAGATCCGTCATTGGGATGAAGTGGGATTTCATTCTTGTTAGGTATTCACAGTGTAACTGTGGATACCTATTGTTATTGTCGTGGTTGCCTATTATTATTATTCTGGATTGGTAACGCCTATATCTCTGCGGTGCAGTAATCAAAAGTTTTCAAATTTGGGGGGATTATACATATCCCCGGTAAGCAGGTCTCGAAAAAGTCTGCCGCCGAATTGCGCATAGGTGGCGCTATAACATCCGGTCAAAGTTAAACGATCAGCCTGTCCGCCCCTATGGATGAAAATGTCTGAAACTTAGTGTATATGCCTTACTTCACATGCTGAACATTTTGTCCTCTTGGGACCATAAAGTCCGTCAGGGTAGATTTTGCTGTGCAGTGAAAAGTTCGTGAAACCTTCAAAAATCTTCTTCTATAGAACCAGAGCTTCCAAAGAAAGAAGGATTTCAGATTCATGATCTATGGGCCTGTCTGAGCTTAAATCATTGAGCGATCTTTGATTGGGTAAAAGGTGGCCGAGTTATGGCAAATTCAAAATATGCAAATGATCGAACATTACTTTATCAGCCACAAGTCAGCTTCAGAAGTGAGCAGAAACGTGAAACTTGGCATGCACATATAGAGGATACCTCCCTTAAGGTGATACAACTTTGGTGTCGATATCTCATTCCATGACGTCACAGTGTCAATTAATGTGATTGCTCTTAAGCATAATGCAATAATTCGCCAGCAGGTGAGAGAATATCACACGTAAACGGCATCTACTATGAAACCACTGTGTCTGTGTGTTTGTGTGTGTGTGTGTGTGTGTGTCTGTCTGTGCCTTTGTGTGCGTGTGTGTGCGTGTGTGTGTGTGTGTGTGTGTCTCTTTGTCTTTGTGTGTGTGTGTCTCTATCTGGTTCTTTATATTTCAGAATATAACAAGTTTCAAAATATAATTGGATGCATTGGTTTGACGTTCGCCTGTCCAAACCGAGGCCTCTCTACAACGCATGCTGGGCCATAATGGGGTACACACATCATTTACCAATGGTTTTGAAGGTGGTTGTTGACACTGCATATTTTTGAAACATGGTTGGTGAGTATTTAGATGTGTTTAATTCCAGCAAACCGAGTTATACATCTGCAACGTATAGAAGACCGCTCCCTCTCAAAACATAGTGTGATTTGAACCCGGTAATACACATATTCATGTAGTGTAGTGGTATAGCGTCTGCAACACGGATTTAGTGTCGCGGGTTTGAGTCCGACCTCGACCGAACATTTTGCGAGACGTGGTGAGTGACGACTGCGCCGGCGATTCGCTCGAAAAGGGCGGCCGCTGGGAAAGGCGGTGCGTGGGCTGTGAATACCTTGTGTGACTGCTTGCAGAATACATTGTTTATTTATTCGGTTAGAACAAAGAAACAAATTGACTACTTTATCTCCATATTATGTACTTTTCAGTTCAATTTCATTCAAAGGTTATTAAGGAATGAATAAAAAAGGTTGGCCTTAGACTGCTGTGAGGCATCAAGGCATTAAATTCCTTCCCTCAATTATGGATAGTTTTCACTAAATGTTCTCAAGCAACGGTGGCACCCATTATGCGAATGTATGTAGTAAAAGACAGAAAAGTAACAAAACAAAATCATTTGAATGCAAAAGGAAAATACTTACATAAAGTGGAGCTTGTTGTGGATTCAGTTTCATGGCTCTGGATACTGCAACAAAAAATTAAAAGAGCAACATTACTACCAAAGGAGGACAAAAAGGCCTACTTGTTTTACACATTTTATTTCTCCTTCAAATGTAGGTGATGAAAAAAAAAGTCCAAGTAATAAAGTCAATACATACATTTAATTCATGTTTACCAATAACTACTTCTATAATATTGAAACAGGGCAGATACTTCTACAAATACAGGAGACCCAACCATATTTAACCCCAGCCCTAGCCATGACCTCAAATTACATTTCCTCTGCACAAAAACATGAAAACAAATGCAACAAAAAACAGGAAAGCACTAGGCGCGTAAAACAAGCACATACACATATAGCAAATGCGGCGGGACCTCTAACCCATAGTGGGAACCTCTAACCATGAGTCTGGGTGGGAAGAACAATGTATGCCAATGAATCCTTCACTAGATATACACTCAAAACAACATGCTGAAGCAACCCTGGAAGTCTGGGCATCTGATGTGCGTAAATAACCAGCGTGTCTAACCAACCCCAATGTGGCATTGACATCCTAATAAGGGAGATGTCACGGAGGCGGTGATCGAGGGTGAAGACCCAAGCTGTTTTCCATTCTGTGATGTGGTTGCTCTATTCACAGCTGGGTAACAGGAAGTTGGGAAAACAAAAGCGGGATCTTTAAAACGTGGCCGGTACAAGAACGGGCCAAGACATTTTGAGCAATCAACGTACACATACTGTATGTATGCGCATACACAGACACAATAATGAGGATGTATGCATTTGAGTTCACATACTACCTATACATAGGAAGGTGGAGCCCAAAAGGCCTAAAAGGCTTTTGCCACAATGCAAACGATGGTCCATGAAAACCGCCCACACAGAGCCCAGACACTAATGTACGCATATTTTGCATTATATAATGAAAAATGTAAAGTGAGTGTTTGAATTAACATTTATGCATATATTTGCATCAATTTCACACATCACTTAAGACCATTTTTGCGTACACCTGCTTGCATGTGGATCACTTGGAACAGCACAGTGGTACGTGAACCATGCAACCATGTGCAAACCAGTTGTAGCTTGTTGCTTTGTTGCAGCCAATGAGTGTGACCAAACACAAATCCAACCATGCGGAAGCTCGCACAGATGTACATAAACTGCTTGTTGTTGAACCGTTTTTTTGGAACATTCAGGGCAGCCTGCGACTAAGGTTATCTTATATGCAAGCATGCACAGATAGGCAAATATGTCTCAAACATTCCAGTGGTGTCCTGACTCATGTTCATGTGTCAACTTATGTATCGACCCAGGAGATTATTTACTTGGATTATGCTATCACCCCCCTTACATTTAATGATATAAGTAGAAATGTACCTACCTACCCTGACATTTAATGTCGTGCTGATTTAGTGCTATTGTGGGTTTTAACAATACTATACATTCTGTTATGCATAATCACCCCTTTTTGATACCCTTTTCCACTTGCATAGTAAAGAATACACAATTATTGTTTGCATTTCCATGCTTACAGATCTGCACAGACCATGTATATTCACGTCTTAAACTCGTACAAGGAAGTCAACATCAGTATTAGTTTAGCTTTGGCAGAGATGTACAAGACACGTAAAGGAAATGCACCATAGACCAATGAAGAAGATAAAGGCAAGGCAGTCCAGGAAGATACAAAAGACAGTGTAAAACAATTAGCAAGGGATAATGAGTTTTTCAGTGTTTCTTTTATCCCCCAATCTTCTGGTCCGTCTGTCCATTTGTCTGTAGAGATAATCCCCCCACCCGCTGTGAGCCTGTCTGTATACGAATGTGTGTGTGTGTGTGTGTGTGTGTGTGTGTGTGTGTGTGTGTGTGTGTGTGTGTGTGTGTGTGTGTGTGTGTGTGTGTGTGTGTGTGTGTGTGTGTGTGTGTGTGTGTATGTGTGTGTGTGTGTGTGTGTGTGTGTGAATCTCAGCCACTGACCACCCCACTTACCACCATGGGGTCCATGTTAAATCAATCTCTTTACCAGGGGCCACTTGCTCTGGGGGGACCCCCTGGATAGACCCATTGAGAAACAGCACGGGCTTGCCTGCTCTCAGTGTGTACGACAGCAATGGCACAGCCGGTTAATGGCTCTTCTTTGTATTTCATGTCCCATTTCGTTTGCTTCACACTCGTTTCAAATTGTCTTGGGTTCACCACAAAAATCAAAAAAGCTGAGCCCTGTAGTAAGTTGAGTTCTGTTCCTTATCTTCTTCATGTCTATTGACATTTTGACATCCTTTAGGTTACCCTAACATGTCTTGTAAGCATTGGCGGTTTCCGCTTTTTTACCAAGTGCAAAAGGTGCCAGACCTCAACATTTGAAGGTGTCCCCTTTATAGCGACAGTTATGCCTATAAGGGCTTGCTTAAACTGATGCCATCTGAATGGATGGAAAAAGCTAAAAAGAGCTAAACAACAGAGGTTATTCGACCCTAAATTTGATTTACAGTGTTCTCAGCAGTCTTTATTCCACAAGAAGATGCTAACGACTAGTCAAGCTTGCCACTGCGGCCACCAATACTTTACGTCCCTGCACTCCATCCATGCCTCATAACACATGGTCAGCCAACATGAGCAGACAGATGATTTACTTCCTCACCCTCTACAGTGAAGAAAGTAAATCACCGGGTCTTAGGGAAATGTTAAGTGTCTCTTAAACATGCTCATCCATGTTACTGGAAGGGCATTTTTACCCTCCTTGGATGACGTCGGTATGTTGTAGTTTACGTAGCGGCTACTTCAAAAGCTACTTTTCCCAGATCATGTAGTCACAATTATCTAATCGTGTGGTTTGTCTGTCTGTCTGATATGCTAGCACACGTGGGAGCACGCATGCATTGGACAAGGAATCAGAAGATCCCGGCTACTGAGTCAGAGTGAGTAAGAGCATGTCTGTTCCATTGATGACATTCCCAGGAAGTGTGAGTGTTTCACTCTAGGAGGGACTTCCTAGTGCACCATGGGAATCCTTTGAACCCAGATCCAATAGTCCATAACAAGGCGTCAAATGTCAAGGGTTCAAATAACCAGAATATACACATGAGAACAACCCAAGCCCCTGGTAGCTAGTCTTCAATTTGATATTTGACTTGCTGATGCTTTTCAACATTGTTTACAGCAGCTGGTTAAATATATTGATCTAATCTGCCAATTCATTATGTCAGAGATTAGTGCCATGTGACCTTAAGCCCTCTAACGAGCATGCGCAAATAACTGGTAGATATTCTGTGTTTTCGGCTACTTTGGGGTTCCCTTTTCTTGCTTGTTTGTCAGTTGGTCTATGTATTTGTGCATTGTCATTTATTGCGCTGCTGTATGATCCATCGCCAACTCTGCATTTAATCCTTTCTCGTTTAGCCAATCATCTACATTTGGAAAATGATGCTTTAACATAGTACATACCAAAAATACATGGCATTGTAAAATGAATCATGAAAGCTAACGGAAGCCCATTGGACCTTGGAAACATATTGTTAAGCTGGCCTGGACAGGGCAGATAGGGAGACATAGAGCAAAGAGTTAAACAGAAATAGCTTTAACACCTCAGCTTCTAAATCTGGAGTCGCCCATAAAGAGGCCCATACCAACTGTGTGTATATGTGTGTGTGTGTGTGTGTGTCTCTTTAAAGACATGAGGGACCAGTTAGTTTGAGGATAGAGGAGGGAGAGGAGGAAAGGAGAGGAGGGGAGGAGGGATGGAGGGCTCAGTGAGGAGGGAAGCCAGAAGATGTGATGGCACAAGAAGAAGAGATGTGGTTGTGACGTGGGACAACTAATTTAAACACAAACCTTTTACTTTTGTCACACTTTTGTTTAAATAACACAATGAAGTCTATCCAGCAGCTTTATATGGAAAATATTGTTTACCGGAATCACGTCACATTCTTTACATTTTATAATTTAAATTCAAACTGAAATTTCACATTGTACTAGGTGCTTCTGCACTTTGACACACTTCCAGCTAAAACAGAACATAAGCAACAAAAATTAAGAGATTTCCTTACACCAGATTGCATTGTAAGTGGGAGTAGTGCAGTAGTGGGCATTCATAGTAGTGGAAGTACCTGCTGTGTAATGACCAGGCCTACTTTCAAAACAGATCAGGCAGAGGGAGTTCAGTAGTTAGATTTGCTGGTCCTTGTACCACACCAGTGAACCAAGCAAAAGCTTCTGCCTGAACAAATAATTTATCAAACATGCAGCCATGAGGAAATGAAGGCCCAAGGCCCACTGTCTCTCTCCACATGCAGAAAGCAGATGGAATCACTACCACACATGGACACAAAATGGCCAGGGCCACCATTGCATGCGGTGTGTATACACTTGTGTATAAGCATGGTGGTATTGTACCACCATGCGTGCGTGCGTGCGTGCGTGCGTGCGTGCGTGCGTGTACACAAGTGCATATCTGCGTCCAAAAAGCAAAGCTAACGCAAAGACATCTAAAGTGGCACGATAAAATGCCGGGCCACTTGAGATAGCACTTGCCAACGGCCGCACTGAGAGACTGGTGCTTAAGATAGCCACCGCAGAGGAGAGCAGAAAAGTTGTCAGCCTTCAGCATATAACATCCCAGAGAGAAACAAGTTGAAATGTAAATAAGAAACACAAAGCAAAGTTAGACCTACTCCAAACTGAGAATATCTTAGGCCTAAGTAAAAACATAAAACGTTATTCGATGTTGAAAATACAGACACATAATGCTGCGGTCAGAGAAGCAGAGAGTGGGTGCGGGGGGGCTATGTTTCCACAACTTGTTGTAATTATGTGTTATACAACTAAATGCTGACATCGGCTGTTCCTCTATCCTGAAAACTACACCAAAAGCTTGGGAGACTAACTCAGCTGGCCAGAAGATATGTCTGGAATGGAAGGAATGGGAGAGGCAAGGGAGAAGAAAAAGTGTGTGGAGGGGGGTAGGGGGAGAACAGGGAAAAGAAGGGAGAATAAGACTAAGAGAGGAACAGAAAGAAAATGAAAAAATAAAAACACAGACAAGGTCAAAAAAAGGGGGAAAATAGAAACAGAACATTGCTGCAGTCTCAATTCTACAGAAGCTGCTCACACAGACAGAGAGGGAAAGAGAGAGAGAGAGAGGAGAGGGAGAGACAGACAGATAGAGAGACAGCGAGAGAGACAGACAGAGAGAGGGAAAAGAGCTAGTTGTTCTATAAATGGCTGCTGTAAGGACAATTGAGGTAAAGCACGATACACTTTCAATGTGAAAAAGCTGCCTGTGAATAAGCTCCTTCAGTTATGTAAAGGAGAGCCACTGTTGATGAAAAGCCTGTTCTTCATGCCCGCCTCATCAATGGCAGTTAGGTCTATAATATTATATGCATCCACCCTTGCTCTGCAAAAGCCATATTGTAAGCCCTTCATTCTCTGCTGATACTAGAGCACATGCAACAACATGCCACAAAATCGGTCTAATAGTATATACTTGAGGTGTGACATATTATTCTGTTTAAAGAATAAAATGATAAATTAAAGTCCAAATGTTATAGATAATATGTATCGGTGTTCATATCAAGCACCAAATCATCAAATAGTATTTGTTGCACAACACACGTTCACACAGTAAAGTTTATTTCCTTTCTTTTCCATTTCCTATTGCCACTAACTATTGTATGTTATGCAACATGCTGTATTAATTAAATACACAGAAATATTCAGTCAAATTTTGAACAGAGTACATTTTGCAATGGCTTGTTCTGTTATTTAATGAGCTAATATCGTATTATATGGCTTAAATGGGGTGGTCCAGTTAGAATGTCTGGGATAAAGACATTCTACGCTGGAGTATGCTTTGCATCAAGCCTAACCCAACCGTCTCGGGGCCAAGGGGAGTCATTGTGATTTTTACCGCTGTCAGAATTGGTTTGCTAGCAGACAATGGAGACATAATCTCCCTCCTGACACCTTTCTCTCTCACCCTCTCACTGTGGTGGCATAGAGAGGGGTGGGGGTCATACAATTTTATGCATTAGCAAAACTCTATTACAAAACTACCCAAAAAATGCTTGATTTGCCTACGGTAAAGTTATGCCTATGGGACAATTATAATGGCTTAATACATAATCAATGTATGAGCTTAAATCATCTTACATGGCATAATATAATGTGTAAATGTGGTCCATTTAGACAATTATTGTTTCAATTAAAAGTTATGATGTTATTAAAACTTTTAGGGCATGTCTTCCTTGATTGAACTGTATGTCTAGAGTGACTGACAGGCTCATGAACAGCAATCTGAAGAGGCCATAAACTTCAGTAGTGTAGCTGTGAGGAGACTGCAATTTTATTTTACATCTTGCAATGGCTCTGTTATTTAATGTTTCACAAGCAAACCTGTAGTAAAACATTTTATTCTTCAAGGCAAGTGCTTATAAACACTTCAACATTTCGAAAGCGGGTCTGTCCATGCGAACAACGTAACTGCAGTACTCCTGCAGTCACTAGATCCAAGAAAATGATATGAAACTAGAGTCCCGTCACAGACATTACCACTTCATATTTAATGGTCTATGGTTTGTACTTATCAACAAAAAGAGAAATATTCTTACCTAGACACACACCAAATATGCCAATTATTTACAATTTTCAGACTACTGCAATTTAAGGATTCCCCTGGGCACCTCATAGTAACGTGTGAGGCAAGTAGATACGTAGAGCACACCCATATCGGATATAACCGTTTTTCTAAAACCGCATGCAAAGGTCAAATGTTACAATTCATTCTTTTTTCCTTCCTGTTTTACCTTCCTGTTTTTTCTATGTTGCCATATTTACACTAACACATCTTACCCACAATCTTTGTATTCAGTTGTATAAAAGGATAATTCGGGCTAAAAAGTAGTCCCACAGCACTAGAACATTATTGAGAGACAATTAACACCCCCAGGGGGCACTTATTTCCACACCTGCCACATTTGGTCAAGCTGGAAGAAAAGCCTTTAGGTACAAGCCTTAAAGGTGAGACCAGGATAAAAGATGATGATAACATGTGCTTTGGTGTTTGCGGTTCCTGTCGTCTAACCTGTCGTCTAACTCAGACAAGTGACCACTGGCAATGAAACAGAACATGTTCCCCAAGCATCTACCGGCTTGCACCAGCTTGTACTAGTCAAAACAAAATTAACTTCAACCATGATAGCTATGACCACTGGCAAAGGAATGACTAAAACCCTGACGTTATTTTTTTTTACAAGGAACTAATGCCAAACCCGGCCAACTTACACCTCCTACCTACCACTGCTTCTGTGAAACTCAATTAAGGTTTAGGCCCGAAATACATGTGTGCGCTTACGACTTGGTCAACCTTCAACCAGCAGGCAAACAAAGGTTAAAAGATAAAAAAAAGAGTGGAAAGTTTATTACCTTATAAAGACTGGTGGTGTACACGGTAAAAAAGGACAAGAATGCTGTTATCTAGGAACTCAAGAAAGCTTGTTATCACTGCTCCCTTATTCTTCATAGATGCCTGTTTGCACGGAAAGGAAACGTCTAAAACGTTATATTTGTGTTACTCTGTATTCAGCATTTAATTATTTACACTGGTCAGAGTTTCGGGAGTGGGGTCAGTACAGTACAGACTGCAGTCACAGCAACATGGTATTTTTCTTTTCATCTCTCTTGCTCAAATGGGTACATAAAACAGGATGTTCTCTCTGAGAGTCTAGTTCACACAAAGCAGAGTAAATAAAGACGAATTGAAAAACCCATATATTGATTATATGGAGACACGTGTGTTTGGGTGTACAATGGGTGCGTACCCATCCTAGTCAACTCGAATAAATGTGTAATGATATAGTCATTTAAAACCAATAACAATGCAAGAAAACATTATACCAGACAGGCATGGGACCAACATCAAGGCACAGTCAAAGTTAAAAGAGTAATAGTTAATGTATGAACTGGACATTTCGGTTGGCTGCCAACTGTTGGCTGCATTAAACTGATCAAAACGTATTTGGAAATAGTATGGCTGCATGTTTAGGAATATCATACTTTAGATGTCATTTTTTGATTCATACATTTATGCTAGCTTATTGTTGTATGATAACGACTCGAGTGCAATTTGAATAGCATTTTATTATAATTTTCTTCATTATTTGCATCAAAGGTCCAGTTTGTAGAATTTAATGGCATCTAGTGGAACAGACTTGGCAGAAATCAAATACAACGTTCATAAGTATGTTTTGATTAGTGTATAATCCCATAAAAATAAGAATCGTCAATCGCCATGTTACACCATCATGGTTCTACAGTAGCCCAGAACGGACAAAAGGCTCTAAAGAAAACTCTTAAAAAAAAAAAAGGTTAATGTTTTGGGCATAGTGTTGTAGGAAAAAGTGGGGCGTGTTATCCCCATGGATACTGTTGTAGAGTGGGATACTTACATCTGACCACTAGGGGCAGTAGTGACGTTGCTGGATACAGTAACCTACTGCGCTCTACCCTGAGGTAGCCAGTTGATGTATGTTCGCTATGCATGAGAGCCACGGTTTTCGGGTTCTCAATAAATGAGACATGAGCAAAGTCTGTGGCCGTCCAGTTAAAAGTCATTAGTTAATAGTTAGTATATCCAATATACTACAGATACCATTTGTGATTCTTTTTTAGTACCGTCGGTGTGTAGGAGCGTTATAATGAGCAATGTTGTATATGAAATGTGCCACACACCCTGACGTTATACTATGTATCCAAGAAGCTTAACCTCACCGCTAGTGGCCACCTCAATTTTACATACTGGACCTTTAAGGAGAAACAGTTTCAAACCAAATCCACCTTGGTTGCCCAAATGACAATACATAGATCGAACCACTTATATTCTTCTGAAATGATGCTATTTAGGGCTCAAGACTGCAACAAAAATGGCTGTATTTGAGACCAATTATCGTGTGGTTGTGAGGTCATTTTTTCCTAGGTCTCACCTGCACCAGTAATATATATCATGGTTCTCCCCAAACAAACAATGTAATAGGGGCGATAAGTCACGGTTAAATTGGTTAGAAAAAAATATTTTTATTGGAACGCTTTAAAACGCAAAAACGACAATCTCACAGGTTAAGTGCTGTGTGGAGGAAGTCTGTGGCTTTTGGATTCCCTTTAGGTGGATCCGAAAGCGTTTTTACGACAGAGCTTCAATGTAAAGCAGGTCGCACACCAGACGAGCTACGAAGCTCCGCTTCAGGCAGCGTCGCGTGGTAGAAAGGACAACAGATTTTAGGTCTTGTTTTGTGTATTTTATAATGTTTGGTGAGCACCTCGCCAAACATTGGAAACTTAAGTTACAGTTATGGCTAAAAAGGTTGTTTCTACACCGTGCATAGCTTGAATGAAATTGCACCGCAGCACTATTGCTATTCAAGATAAGAGCATCCAAACAAACAAAAAACACGCACTATTGTAGATGACGGCTCACTAGAAAAGGAAAATAATAATCGTAATGGTAAAAGTAGAGATGTTTGAAATAGGAGGACGAGGAGTGCGAAGAGTTGGTTCGTGAGGAAAAGATGTTGTGGCACTAGCGGTCAAAACAACTTCGAAATTACAACTTTTTACAATTTATTTCAAGTGAATTAATCTATTCAAATGAATGTACACAGATGGATGGTACGTGAAAGACCACATGCCAATACTGTGGCAAAGACACAAAAACGGGTTCCATCAAATGTGTTAGGGTGCCAACAAATGAAAATGTTGGCGACAACAGTGCCAACAGTAGAAAATGTATTGAGCCCTGCTATGCATTTGTAATTTAGGATTTGTACTTTATTCTGTTCATGGTAGTGCTTGCTAAAAAAAAATGGTGTTGAAATTCAAGGGCCAAGCTACTATCCTTGCAGGGATAGTCACTTGAGAAATGTGGTGTCATTTAAAGAGTGTAAGCTGATGTGATTCAGATGCATGATTCGCTTTTCACAGTGAGAGTGAGAGAGTGTAATCTATTCGCTCGGCTTGAAGAGCAAAGAAGTGTTTAAAAGTAGATAATAATACGGCAGACTGTCATAGCTTCGTCCCAGTGGGAGGTGACTAATCACCAAAAGCATCTGATGACGGCGCAGCTTGCCCGTAAAACAGTCACCGCTATTATAGATAATTGCCCGTTGGCAATGTTGGCACCGCATGTTGGCTTCACAATATGTAATGACGTTTTCCATCGCCGGACCACAGCGGTGAGGCAACCTTAACACTGCCAAAAAATCTGTGGTTTAGTAGTTCCAGTTCAAGTGTTTGAATCTATAACCCCACCCCAGATGAAGCAAAGCCACACCCAGCCAACAGCTTCATATGCTGTAACCAGGGCCCTCCAACCACAGGAATTGAGATGTGTGCAGATATGTACAGGCACATACAGTATATGTATATATGCACATATAGACAGACAGTGTGATTTATTTTCCCCCTCTGCCCTGAGAGCGAAGTGACCATGAAACAAAGTGGTTTATTCAAACCAGAAAAAAAACAGAAAATGAAAACATCAAAAATAATGTTGCAAACGTTTGAAAATGCAACAAGACTAAAACTTGTGGACCACTGGTCCTGGTCAACGTTGCAGAGGGACTGGAACTGGGGACGGCTCAAACATACTGGAGAGTAATTTTGAAATGCACTTAGTGACTTTTATACGTTTAGCACTTTGTTGATTAAAGGTTACTGTTCTTTTAAACTTCAAACTTGGGTTACATATTGCAAAGCTTGCTCCGTCGTTGGCTAAATATAACAACATGTGACACTGCTATATGGGAAAAGGGGTGGTGCCCTTACATTAGGGCAAGAAGTGCAATAAAAAGGTAAGAATATGCATTTTTTCAAAGTACAACCAGTAAGTGCGTTAACTGAATAGGCTTGGAGGCCTCTGGTCCATGTCCTTCAATGGATGCAAGACAGCAAAATCCCAATCAAAGTCCCATTGAATAGCCTGCTTGCAATGTGTGGACGTCACAAGAAACCCCTGTGTACAAAAATGAAGTACAAAGATATAGATCCTGTGCAAATGTGTGTGCTAGAGTAGGTGCAAGTGCTATCACAGTGCAACACTGCCTTTAATAAACGTTGCTCAAGTACTTTTCATTGAGGGCTATTATGTATGGGAACTTTCAATCCCAAGTATGTTTACTTCAGCCAACCACAGTAGAGATTAGTGAGATAATCAACACAGCAGTGTGTGATTCCCCAGATCGCCAAGAGGGGAGAACAAAATACTTGTTTTCTACACTTCCTCTACACTCTACTGGTTCTCTCGCTCACGAACTGATGCTCAGCTGTCTGGGCCACTTCCTGTTCGTGATCTTCTACGTGAAGGCACTGCTGCACAGAGCAGTACACCGATTCAACAAAAACAACAAACCACAGAGAAATGACTGCTTCACATTGGCCACCATACTGAATAGCAGCAACATGAGCAGATTCTACAAAGGGACGTACAATAATAAAGAATTCACTACAGTGTCTATGACCCTGCAGGCCAAGAACTGAGAACCTATAAAGTACCCTGGAAGTACGCTGGCTGTCAGGGACAGTTTACAGCAGTAGCCAATGGGATACCTTGTCACATGTATTTGCGTGCCTCAAATAATCCTCTGTATTGTAAACCAGTTGTTGGCCTAGTCTCCAGCGCAATGCCAAGGACACACCCGACCAACATGGGAGAGAACCTGACATGCACAACCTCTTTCACTGTAATGCACTGTTGAACTTTGGTATCTTTGCGCATGCATAAAATGGATAATTCATATAAATACAAGTTTAAACAGGCAAAAATAAATTAGTATATTGACATTCTCTAAACCCAAAAATATAGCAGTGAGAACACATAGAAACAACCAAAGGGCAAAACTATTAAATATTACTAAATAAACAAATATAATACAATTTAAATACAGAGTGCTTCTATGTTGCTGTGTGAGACCAAGTGGAGCAGAACAGTAGCAGCTAATCTGCTATTCAGGGGCAGTGGAAGTACGTGTCAGCTGGAAACATCAGAGCAGAGCAACAGCTGAACACAAGAGTGCACAACATGCTAACGCAGTGGCAGACAAGACAGGACAACCACCAAATAGGACTTTCTCTGAGTGGGGGCGGGGGGGGGGGGGGGGGGGGGGATGTATGCCTGTTGGGGAGAAAAACCCAAGAAACGGTGCTAAGCTCTTGATAGTCAAGAAACTGGGACAGTGAGAGAGAGCAGGCAGGAGAGAGATAGAAAACATGACTCAACACTAAAACATCCAACAGTGGCTAGCCTTTGCATACCACTGCGCTCTGTGTGTGTGTGTGTGTGTGTGTGTGTGTGTGTGTGTGTGTGTGTGTGTGTGTGTGTGTGTGTGTGTGTGTGTGTGTGTGTGTGTGTGTGTGTGTGTGTGTGTGTGTGAGAGAGAGAGAGAGAGAGAGAAAGGGAGAGAGACTGTACAAGCCATGTCTGTGTGCCATTATGCTTAATAGCAACGTGATAAAGAATGTGTGGTAGATAGAAAGCAAAAAAAAAAAGATTGCGTGTCAATCTGTATTGCTTTGACTGTCTCCATGGTGGCGTTACTGGCCACCCTGTTTTAGTCTTTTATGGACTTTGGAGCAGGACATGGATCGGTCTTAACAACATCATGCTCCTGCCCATTGGATGCACTCTTCTCAAGCTCTTTACAACCATATGGACACTGCAAATAGTATGTTCTTACTGACCACAACATGGGCCATGATAAATAAAGCCTCACTTTAACTCTACGTCCCTGGAAATAGTGAGAAGATAATCTTTATTTTGCTACACTTGTGTGACTAAGTTGGCTTTGCTTGATCTCAAAGCTTCAAAGCAGGTCTTAAAAAGGTGTGAAACAATCAACGCCTAGTCTGATCATAATTTCCACATCAATAAAAAAAATGTCATTTTTTACAGCTTTAATATGCTGTAAAACAAACACCGTCAGGAGCTGTGACCTGTGTGCATTCGGCCAGCACATTGACATACTATAGCATGTGTCTATTACAGGCTTATTGGTCAGATTATATCTTTCTGACTGAAGTTATAGAACATTGAATAATTGATACAGTTAACTAAATGACTTGACTTCTCATCATACAGAGTAACCTGTTGGCTGGCTGATTGGTTGAAGGCATATCCAACATAACCGCTTGAAGATATTTCAAACTAGAAAAACTGGAATGGTTAGAAGTATGAAAACCATAATCAAAAGCAGCTGAACAGCAAAGAACAATATAATTTTAAATGACGATGGCTTAAGAACATTTATATATTTTATTTCCCTCTGAATCTCTCATTGGGCTACTCCACTAGTTAAAAAGTGAAAAATGATGCATTGATCTTTGAAAATTAACTTGCAGTCACAATAAAATGACTCGATGTCTATACCGTTGTCTACACGTGACATTTCATTGTCAGGATCTATTCTTTTTGTGTTACCATTGGGCACACTTATTTGAAATCAGTTTTGTGTCATCACTGTCAGCTCAAACGATTGAAAGGTGATGAGAAATCATCAGCACAATGAATGTGTATTACATGGTAGTAGATCATACATTCTGGATCTATTTTTTCCCTTGACTGTCTGGGGGCCCCCATGAGTGAATGCAGTCAAGAGACTGCTGGGCAAATGTGTGTTTTGCTGGTATTATAATCAATGATTAGATGTGTACAAGAGGTACACTAATACAACTAAACACTGCTCAGACCATGGGACATTGGGGGAAGGTTAAAATCCATGTGACTGGGGCCAACCCAACGACACCTTTAGCGCCCAGCTTGTGGCACCAACACGGTTATTCTGTGATAAAGCCTAATTCAAGGACGCTCTACGGTGAATAACGTAGTAAGTAGCATACATGGGGGTCTCGTTTTCAACGTAGAGAGCTCATCAACTTGCTACTTCCAGTGTTGTTCAACGCTCCTGTTTCCTGTTGCTTTGTTGAGGTCCAAACCCTTATTTTGGATAGGATTCAAAATGTTTCTTACAGATTATTCTAACAGATCAGATCATCTTGTCTGACAAATAATCATATTTAGTCTGAAAGGCCCTCAGATGACACAAGACGAATGAGGGGCTATAAATATATAGATCATGCAAGACATCGATCAGGACATTGAGAAAACATGAGACATGCTGCCAACATTCATGTGGTCCAGAGGTAGGACTGTAGACCTATATCCGTCAAACAACTTTATGCATTGTGCCACCAAGAGGCTAATAAAGCTTGGTATTGTCTGTTTTCACAACGGTTGTTGACGCACTAAGGGCTCCATGTTGTCCAAGTAATCGTTGGCATATTATGTCCTCTGTGTGCCAAAACAATGAAGAAAAAGTGACCCTACTGTGCCGATTTTGCAGCTCACGGCTGTCGACGTCGGTTTAAAGTTGAAACTGTGTTTTAAAACTAGAATTGTTGAAATTCCCTCTCTCCGTTTAGATGGAGTCTGTGACCATATGGTATTCCTCATTTGTAACCAAGCTCACTCCGTCCATTTCAGAAACGCGTGTTACAAAGGTATTTTCAAGCGAAACTTCCAAAACAATAAGCAGGCGGCGTGAAAAAAATAAAATAAAGAGAGAAAATAATAATAAACGATTCAAAGAAAAACACATTCCAGCCAGCCTAATGGGGTGCCGGGCTTCTTTTGATCACAACGCCGTGATGAAAATGTAATGCATATTGTGAGCCACATTGTGAGTGCCGCGCCAGGAGTCTATTTGGGTGGGTGAGCAGAGTGGGAGAAACCCTGGTTTTAGCCTGGCTTGGAAGCGTCCCTGAAGCACGAGCCTAGAAGCTATAGCTTTTTATTTAGGAAGGCGTTTGGTCTCTTGATTTACCTTGTATCGTTGAGGTCTACAGCGTGCACTCTTCTTCTCGATGCATTCCTCTTGTCCCTCCTGAACGCCTGTTGACGTTAGAGAGTCCTACCTTTTCGCATTTGACTCCTTTCTGAAACGGCATAACATCTCGAAAAAAAACTTGTATCTACATTGATTTTTTTTTGGTTTTCTCTGCGATATCTTGTTTCCGAAATGGAAACATTGGAGCGGTTGACGAGTATATAATGTGCTAACAGCAATCGACCACTTGTTACATGGGGAAAAAAAAGTAATGTCTTGTCCCACGGGCATTCGATGCCTGAACTAAAGGGGCGGGCTGTCGGGGAATTGGAACACTTTGATTTGACCTCCAGCACCACTATCTCCCTTTGTGAAAGGTCGAACAGCCCGTCAATCACGTGAATGTCTAGTTAGTGGTGTTGTTTATAGTTTAGTTGGTAACTAGTAAAAAAAAAAACAATGCCAAGCAAAGCTAAATTATGATTTAAATATAATATACTACAACCATTAGCATTTACTTTAGTCAGTTAGAAAATATGTAAGGGGATTTAATCACATTGATAATAAATACAATTTCTAAAATGGAATTGTTCGACTACATTGGGTCTTTATTATAGAGTGCAGATATTTTTTTAATCGATACAGTATAGACAGAGATGTAGTTCGCACGTAGTCCCCCTGAGATGTAGTTCCCTTTATTTGAATAAAGGGAATTTATTTGAACAATGAAAAAGGCTGCCCTCGTGTGTTAAAAATAGAAAGGTACATTACAGCAACATTAATAACACGAATAATATGTAAAATATTGTATTGTTATTATTAACGTCCTCATAATAAGTAGCTATTAGCGAGCGTACATTAGAATTGATGTTAAACATTTCCCACCTCCTTCTGAAATAGGCCCATGAGGGGATCCATTCATTCTACGGCCATTATCCTGCAGATTATTTAACCCTGTTTTCTATCAGGTCATTATCCCGTGAGGTGGTAAATGCAGGAGTCATGAAATGTCATGAGTTATGACATCTTTCTAAATGTATGAGCGTGCGTACGCTCATACATTTAGAAAGATTGCATGTGACAATCGCGTAGTTGAAAGGAAATGACGTCAGCACGCCCTGAACCAACCCATCACAGAAGGAGTAGGGACTGACAAATTGAGAAAATAACAGGTAACTCAACTTTCGAAGTTGCAATTCAAGTTACATTTTTCATCTTAAGCTCATTTTCATTGTCATATAATAATATATTGGTAAAAGCGTCATAAACGGCTACATAAACGTAACTTATTGGTTGAAGGCTAATGTTTGTAGAACCCGGTATACCTTTCAACCAATTATCATGTTTCCCGACCCTTGCCCATCGTTCTTACCAATACATCCTTTATGAATGTTTAATATACATTTTCAACATCATATAAAGCCCGCAGGACCAAATAACACTACTCCTATGGAGTGATATTTATTGTATTGTTCCACATTAATGACCCATTAATGACCTGTTAGGAAAACGTCATATTGCGCAAGAAAGATGCGCTCTGTATGCCATTAAACGTAGTCTTAATGTAGGTGGCTGCTGATGCTTTTGAATAATTCAATAGCTTTGTTTATCACGTTCGCGCAAGACAAATACATTACGTTGCATTTTGAGCAATGCAACAGAAGAGGTCACTGCTTCATAGTAAATAGTTTGGCGTGCGTGTGCTATGGACGTTAGAATTAAGGTGGCGTGTGTGTGTGTGTAGGTGTGTGTGTGTGTGTGTGTATATCTGTGTGTGTGTGTGTGTGAGAGAGAGAGAGAGAGAGAGAGAGAGAGAGAGAGTGTGTGTATATATATATGTGTGTGTGTGTGTGTGTGTGTGTGTGTGTGCGCGCGCGTCCATGTCTGTGCGTGTGTCTTGTAGGATTCCCCCTGGTGGTATAGCACAGACTCCCCCCCACCCCCCACCCCCGTCACATCCACACACAGCTGATAAGTATTCAGGCCTTGTTCTGACTGCATCAAAAACCCTTTCTCACTCCGTCTCTACGGGACGGTGCTCTTCCTATCCATCCCTCCCATCTCCCCCACCACTCCTTACTCTGCATCGCTGCGTGAGATTATCCTATTCCCTATGATCGGAGAGATAGCCTACTGCTGGTGAGTAAGCATGACTGCATGACAACATCCTGTCCATGGCATGACCTCCCCTCGACCGAGTCCTACAGTGTGTGAACCCTTATTTTAACTGGGTTTACAGGTTGTTTTTGCTTTATTTTGGTGGAACTGAATTTCAAGTGGAAATGGTTGAGTGAGTGGGCCACACACACTCACACAACATTTGCACAGATAACCATCTATTATAGTGCAGAAACCAACTTTTCTTTCACTTCCCAGTGGAAAAACGTTAGTGCTATAAATATAAATGTACAAGAAGGGTCACGTTTTTTTTCATTTATTCCACATTGCCATAGCAAGTCTCTCTCTCTGTCAACTGTTATAGGAATAACAATGAGAATGAGAATGAAAAGGTCAAGAGTTGACATCACTGAAATGTGAATATATACACATTTTCGTTTGTGTGTGTGTGTGTGAGAAAGAGTGTGTGAGTATGTATGTGTGTGTTTGCTCTCATTAGTAGGCCGACAGATGGAGAAGCACATTGTTTCAGCAGGGGCCAGGGGACTGTTCGCGTGTTTCGCCTGATGACACAGTTTTAGCTCACATGGTCCAGCTACTGTATAGCTCCAGTTGCTATACTACATGGAATAGGACATGGAATAATACATGGAATAAGCCATGGAATAAGACTCCCGTCTTCTCGTCTTCTAAACGGTCTCTATACAGGCCACTTATTGATTGCATGTGGTAGGACCTCAAGCCTATTTAAAGGGGTGGTGTGTGTGTGTGTGTGTATATGTATGTGTGTGTGTGTGTGTATGTGTGTCTGTATTTGTGTGTGTAAGGAGGGGTGGGGGGGGTCGACATGAGTTGGATGTTAGTTTGTGTGGGACCCTTAATTTATTTAAGTTTTTAAAGGGTAAGTCACCCTCTGTTTTAGCGAACTTCCATCCAGGAGATTAAAAAATAGGTGATCTGAGATAAAAGTAGGGCGAAGGACATTGTCAAACACTTTCATGCGGCACATCACGCTCACTCGAGCAAGAGTTTGCAGCGCAGCCAAAGGAAAAGAGAAAGAGGGCAGATTCCCTCCCTCCCCCCCCCGGATTTATAACAAAACAGAAATGTTCACCAACACTTCCTGAGTCCCATCTGAGCGGTTTTCAACTGAAAAAAATAATAAGTGGGAAGTTAAAAACAAGTCTTTAGCAACTCCTCTAAGGGGAAATGGAGTGCAACAAGCTTGACATCGCCAGCCCAATTCACAAATGCATATTAGTCTGGAACCTATTAGTCTGGAACCTATCAGTTCATTTTCGATTTCCAAGGGGCGTTTCAACGGGTGCAGACCAAAATGCCTCTAGACGCAATTGGATGGACCTACATCCAATCAGAGCAACAAACCATATGACGTTGCAGCGGAGCCAGTTGGTAAATGAAACCTTTAAGAAGTACGGCAAAGACATCTTTCTTATCAACAAATGCTTTAAGTGCGGTTGTTTATTCTTCTTTTAGAGAAAATATACCGTCCAGTTCATTTAATAATATTGTGAGAAATGGAATCAACAGACCGTTCCACATCAGCATCAGCCATTTTCATTGTTAATTCCTCAACAACGCTCTTCTGTAAAGTCATCGTATCAAACCCACCCCATATTAGATAAACACATTTGATTGGTCCGACCCGGGCCAGGTTGGCTGGAAATCTGTCTGAATGGGAAAGGGGGCCAGATGCATATGCCTTATGCCAGAGCAAATAAGTCGTATGGCACATTTCATTAAGCATTCATTATTTCCCTTTGTATTTAATTCATTGTGCAGGTGTGACACAGCTAATAACGTTCCTGTTGTGTCGTTAAAAAAAGTGTTGGCACAAAGGAACCTATACAATACATGAAAATGTTCAACATACTCTTAAAAACATATTTTAGCTTGCCAACTTCATTTATAATCTTCCTCAAATAGTATATTATACTGTGGCGAGCTGCAAGGGAATGACCAGACGTGAGCCCAGGTTATGCGAGAATTGCAACTCCCCATGCCCCATGCCCCACCGCGTGAGCCTAAGAGTTGCCTTTATTCAGCAGGATACAATGCAACAAAATAACCCACAACATACCCCATGAACATGACTGCCTCCGTGACGGTGCCGCTCCAGCCGACCCAACCCGTCACCGAGGTGCAACCTCCCCATCAACTACACTCATAATTCCCGCGGTGAGCCAGACCCAGGAGGGCACTACAAGTCCAAACCACGAGATAGTCTGAAACGTCCCAGGATCCCAGAACACGGCGACCACGGCCACAATACTTATATAGCTATAGAAAACATGGTTTCTATATCTTAGAAAAAAAAACTTTTTTGCTGCACCCATATCTTACTTTGTAGAATGAGATAGACAGGATATCATGCGCTTTCATACAACCAACTGCGACACTAGCCACCGACGTGTCAAGTTTATACCAGCCCCATGGTAGCAGAGACAGAGAAATAGTGGGTAGTAGAGAGAGAAAGAGAAAAAGTGAGAGAAATAACATGAGAGTGAGAGAAGGAGGGATGTAGGAATTGTGGCAGAACGACAAATGTGGAGACAAAGTGCATACGGGAGGAAGACTTAAGAGGAAGTGATGGATGGAGAGTGTTAAAGCGGAGAGAGGGAGAAAGAGAAAATTGATTGAGAACGAAGAGGGAGAACGTTTCTTTAATTCAGTACACTGGTTGACTAGAAAATACACACAGGAATATGGCAATGCAATGGAAAGAGAGAAGTAGGGCGGAGATCAAGGGTTGGCAGGGTGTGTCAGAGAGACAAATGGGAATGCACAGGAAAAAGAATGGATGGTGTGCCCGATTTCACTGTTGAAAGTCCTTAAAAGTAAAGTTTTACAAATCACAGACAAACACACACACACACACACACACACACACACACACACACACACACACACACAGACAGACAGACAGACAGACAGACAGACAGACAGACACGTATGTAAACATATGATTATTGGAGTACCACCCAAGCAACACCGCAGGATGTCTTCATTTATTCACAGAGGTGACAGGAATAAGAAGGACTATAAGAATTTCTGTGTGTGTGTGTATCGAGGGACTCTCTGTCTCATAATGCCTTTAAAATCACTCTTGAATGACTGTTTTGACAACCTGTTATTGAGCATGCAGGATAGTTGATTGGAGCATCATAGTCTGGGATCTGGAATCTCTTCCTCTATTTTTCTCTTTTCTTTTCCTTCCATCTCTGTCTAGCTATCTGTTTTGTCTTTGTCCCACACTAACACTTACTCTGTCACTCATCGCTCATACACACATCAGTCAGGCATTGCACTATTTTCTACATTGCACATCAAACACTCACACGACCAGACCAGTGGTATTGGTAAACTGCAAATCATGTTCTGTCTCAAAACTGTGACACTATGGCACTTGATGCATCACAGAGAATAAGTAATGTTTTTCATTTATTCAGTGTTGACATCCAGTTATAAATGGCATTGATAATAACTAGTTATTAAAATAGTTTTTAGCAATGCAATCCTACAGCGTTGGACGATGACGTATTTTTTCAGGGAACTTCATCTTTCTGGCAGGAAAGTGTATTGCCAGCAGATTTTAATACATTTCATAAATAAAAATGTATTTTGATTAATTAGTACTTGCTTCAGTCCTTTCAGACTGAGAAATACGCAGGCAGTGCAACTTTTGGGGCAATCCAATTTGCTGTGTTGTTGGGGCCAACACAAATCAATCTTGGAAAAAGTAATCTCTTTGGATCCATTTCAAATGCAAATCTCCATCTAGCCACTTCTCCACCGTCATCCAGATTCAAAGCCATCACACCTGAAAACCCTACAGTTTAGATAACAATGAGGATGAATTTATTACAGTTAATTACCTGACTGCGAATTAAGCAACGTATAGCATGTAGTGGATAGATGGATCAGTTGAATGAATGACTGAATGAATGAATGAATACATGATTGGTGTGAATAATTCTATAATGATGTTGAGGTTCTAGTTTCCCCTGCTTGCCCGATAGACCATCACGGCATGTTGGCTTAATATTCAGCTTCCAAAGAAACACACACAAAAAATAAATTCTTGCAATGCCTTTTCAGTTGCCACTACTACTAAGGGGGGAAATACCAAACAAGCATTTGACAAGCACTGACCTACTGTCAGTAGTGGTAGTGGTTTCCCTGAATAGCTTGACTGGAATATTAAGTGGTAAACATTAATGGCTGCATGCATTGCATCAAACTGACTGGATGACGGCAATGACGAATGTAAATTCTGTAGTGACTGTTAAAGTAATATCCTGCTAGAATCTAGGCCTATATACATTATTTATATCCTCTGTCTGTAATGTATTCCACCAGGATTAAGGATCAACTCCACCCGGTGTTTGTGTGGCGGTAGGGATGGGTGAGGCGGGGGGCTGGGTAGATGGGACGGGATGTGGGAGGGTGGGGGCAGCGTGTGATGGCAATCTGTTCCCATCTAGTAATCTACCATCAATAGACCGTACCACCCAGTACTCATTCCTTAGGGGAGTAGGCCTACAGGGGATTACTCAGCCCAAACCATTATTCTACGCAGTATTTGAAACTGTGCCGGTTCATTTCCGGTATAGCTAGATTGGATGATGAAAAAACTGTGATGCGCATTGCTGGAATTACCATTGGGCTTATTAAACAAATCATGCTACATGAGCTAATAATCACGTGTTTTTGTAGGAGCAGGGGTGTGGTACCATTTCCAAGTATCTGCATCTTATTATTAATACATGTTCCATTCATAAGTCATGCACAGACAACTCCCTGCACATGTTAGGGGGCTTTTTTTAGATTCACAGTTCATTTGAAAACACCACAAAGTCTCGGACACCACAAATGAAAATAATATTACAAATTGATGGAAAAAATATGATTTATTTGGCGAGATTTGCATCCCTAACCCCTCAGCAAATAATGTCCGATTTCCATATTGCCGTGGATGGGCTGTGGGGTATTAAAAATGGATGACCTGCTAATGCTAACAGCCATAAAGAAAGGCCTGCTAATGATAAATCAATTACCCATACCCCTTGAATTATCCTCACGCGCCCTGAACAGCAGTCCCAGCAACCATGAAACAGTGAAGTCAACCTTGTGATCAATACAGATATGCACTGCTGCCTCAGTTAGCTTAGCCGTTGCTAACAAGAGGGGTATGGTGCAGTTGTTGTGTAGTAGCTGTGGTTGTATTATGACATGAGTACACATGGCCACAACAGCTTTCTGTGAACTATGTCTTACAGTTAAATGATCCTTTTGTCATATGTTTGGTTTTTCACTTTGGGCTGTTACCATGCTAACTGTGACTTGTGACTTTACACATCATCATCATCATCATCATCATCATCATCATCATCATCATCATCACCATCATCATCATCATCAAGGAGGGACAGAGGTGATGCATTAAACACGAGATGAATATGTCAAATGACAAAGAAAAACATGGAAAATGAAAAGTCAGAAGTCAAAGTCAGCGGCTAGACGGATGAGTCCATCATTGTTCAATAAACCAGCTCAGCAAGGCATTACTGCTCACGCACACTAAGTCAACACATAAACCACTGGAAAGCCCTACCACCCTCTTTCTATCTCTCCTTCTCGCCATCCCTCCATCCTGCTCCCCTGGCCCCTCCCGTCAGCCACCCATCTGCTCCTCTCACTCCTCTCCCCCACCCTCCCACCCACTTCTCACACACACTGGTGCTTTCTATCTCTCCAACTCTATTTTCAGTTTCATATCACTCATTCTCTCTCTCTCTCTCTCTCTCTCTCTCTCTCTCTCTCTCTCTCTCTCTCTCTCTCTCTCTCTCTCTCTCTCTCTCTCTCTCTCTCTCAGTATAACCATACATTTGCAGGGATGAGTTCCCCCTCCCCCGTCTGGTCTCGATCGTGACGATGGGCTGGTCCTTTGCATGCAGTATTCTCCATAAGAGGGTGGACCGTACCATTCGGTGATGCGATCAGGAGGCAGGACTCCTGTGTGGATCGGGCTGCAGAGAGGGCGGAGAAAGAGAGGCGAGAGGAAGAGAGAGAGAGACAGAGCAAAAGAGTGGCCGATACTATCCTATCCTATCCTAATCTGTTCTCACTCCTTCCATCCCACTCTGTCTTTGTGATTGTGGGCTGCTTTATGCATTTAGAGTATGACGCTGCCGATTGGATGTTAACTTTACTTTGGATCCACTCAGGTGAGGAAAATGATCACAATCTAACTTGTGTTCTACTTTGATTCTTTTTTTGTTTGTGTTTTGTGTGTTTGGGTGATCTTTGGCTTTGGGATGTTACGGATTACAAATGTCCATCAGATATTAGGATGGATTGAGTGTTGTGTTAGAATTGCTTGGAGCATCTTTTGAATAGTCTCATGTTGGATATGGGAGTTCATCAGTCATACATACACTGAACTGTTTTACCGCATGAATGGCACTTTAAGAGTAACAGCATGCATAACCTTGTGTTGAAAGGAGGATTGTTGATAGATTTGGTCATGATGCACATTTTAAGCAGAGTAGTGCTACTAATGATTTTCTTGTGGTCCACTATGTGTAGTTTTTGATCAAGTAGTCCCCTTATGTTCCACCAAATAAGGACTCGTATTGAGTCTGATCAATTCATGTAGAAGGAGATCATCTAGACCCACAAACACATGAAATAGGCTTCCATTTTGTTCCTGGACTTTTGCTCCGAGATCAGTTTAGTCGGTAGACCTACTTTTATCCAATGCAACAATCATAGAGTATGATGGCAGTTTAACAAAAATATGATTTATTTTGTGTGTATCAGTGTATTGAGTTCATTAGTGGCAGTTGAAGAAGCATCAACAAGATTCAATGTGAATATTAAATAATATACAGATAAATTAATTTCTACAATAAACCAAATCAATTTTTGTATGGCGTACCAAAACACACACACACACACACACACACACACACACACACACACACACACACACACACACACACACACACACACACACACACACACACACACACACACAGTGAGCTTGAATCATCCTTTGTTTTGTTGATGTTGACCCAGCTGCAGTGTAATATACATTTACCTTTGGGTGATAAACGTGCGGTAAAGTGCAGATTGCCAGCCTTTTGATAAGGGAATTAGCTTTTCATGAGCTTTTTGTGCTAACACTGACAAGTGAGGCCCATTCTCTACTGGAAATTGTATTTGAGTACTAAGAGGTTCTTAAGTAGGTTGTGGTTGGTTCTATTTTTAAGTGAGTATGGACTGCGTACTGGATTTGATGATGTTGCTAAACAAAAATACCTGCTTCACCTGCTCCACATCTTGTGTGCAGAAGGTGAACCTGGTGAATCTCTCTTTCTCTACATCTCTCGCTTTCTCTCTCTCTCCATATCTCTCCCACTCTCTCTCTCTCTCTTTCTCTCTCCCCCCCTCCTCATGTACCTTTTTGCAAGTTCAAGCAAAATTGTGACGTCACTTTAAGTTAAATTATCACCTTTTATTCTAAATACAAAACAGGAAAAGAAACACTCAAAAACATGACACAATTATCAGAGAGCAACTGTTTTTCCTAATCTTAGATTCCGAAAGTCGTTTCTCATTTTGTTATTCAACTGATTTCCTCTATTGTGAATAACATTAGCGGGTTAAATGAGCAAACATGGTTAAAGTAATGTCACTGCTTCTTCCACATATCCGCTAGTACTGTATGTCCTACTTATTCTTGCACTCCACTCGCGTTTCTTCACAATTTTGTCTCTGGTGGTTGTCAAGCTCTGTGATAATGTTGGGCGCAGTCAAGAGTCTGATCTGGCAAGATTCTCTGTAGTGGTTATTAATAGTGTGCTTGGCGCAGGGATATCGGCACGATGTTGCAAACATCAGAGAGGACTCTCAGCTTCCTTTAAAGATGCCACATTCCCTGTATTACCACTTCAGAAATTAAATACACCTCCAAATGGTTGCAGAAGTAAACCTAAATTGTAAACCAATAACACAGTGTTGTGTAATGTTATGTACCTTTTTGATTCACCTAATGGACTCAATAACAGTTACTAGATACCTGCTTTTTGTTTCTTTGTCAGATAGCAATATCTTCCTCACATTTATTCAATTTTCTTTATATTTTTATCATTAATCATCGTTTATAGTTTGTAGGTAATTAAAAATGTTAGATTGCAAGTCAGAGGTGTAGAGTTTCCGGATACTGGGCACTACACCAGCTGCTAACTAATATGGTTGAAGGGATTCCTTATCAAGGCATTTATGAGGAATTGGTGAAGCAGAAACCTTGTGTTCAACGAGGGACCGTACTAAAATATGTAGCGATGAGGTAGCGATAGGTCTCATGCACAAAATAAGGTATTTCATCTGGAACGGCATAAATAGAAAGAAAGTGAAGCAAAGAAAAGGGCAAGGAGAAGACATGGCACACAAAAAGGAGGGTGTTACAGAGGAAGAGAGGGCAGGGCACGGTGGAGGCCGTTCCAGGAGGCAAGTCTAAGGGGGGAGCACTGTAGAACACACTATGAATCTTTAATAAGCTGCTCTTTAGAAATCTCTCTCTCTCTCTCTGCACACACACACACACACACACACACACACACACACACACACACACACACACACACACACACACACACACACACACACACACACACACACACATTTTTCTCTACCTCTCTCAAAACCCTTTGTGTAGATCTCTCTCTCTTGCACTGTCTTTCGACAAATGATACCTTACTTACAAAACTTTTAGTCACACCCCTTCTCCTTCACTCAATTTCAGTTAATTTTTGGGGTACATTTTTCTCTTTTAACTTGTTAACTATTGACAACGGCAGCTGTCAGATTGAGCAACAACTCATTTAGTATTTGGCACCCCATGGCTAGTGTGGTAAGCTTTGATGGTAAAAGACAGGAAGTATAATGTGACCGAAATTGAAGTAGCTGAGCAACAGATTGATGTAAGCCACTTATATGTGCAGCACACTTCGCACACACTGTAACACAAGGGCCTCAGAATAATTTGTCAAAAAGAGAAAGAATCAAATCAGGATTATCAAGTAAAGTACTTTCATCACAGTCCAATTTACAAATGTTACCACTTCAGGAGTCAGCAGTGCCCTTAAAAATACTATTAGATTAACACGAATGATTCCCTGTCAGTGCATGCATATGATCATACCACAATTTGACCATTCTGCTATTTTGTGTGTTGTTGGGTGACTTACATCCCTTGCCATTTAATAAGCCTACTCCGGCGAAGGGGGAGTAAGCAGGCACCATGAATGGTCATTTAGTGGCAGCTGTGAAGAGGTCTTCCTGATCTACAATGTGTTTCACAGTATTTGAAGCGGTATTTCTAGATGCTGTTATGCAATGTGCAGTGTTCATTTGTATGCAGTATGAATAAGTGTATATGCACACGTCTGTGCATGATAACATGCAAGCCAGCCTGTGATGGAGACAAAGGACATCAAGCTGTTTTTAGCGACTTCTTTAATACTAACCACTGTGATTTATAGGGGCAGACAGTCATTTTAACGACAGCTCCCATGATGCAATATATCTCCGGCCCAGGCCTAGGATTGATGTAAACCTGGCGCTATGCTAGTGCCTGCAGTTCTTACTGCTCAAGCAGTTTATAGCAGAGTCATTGTAATTTAATGGCACTACTGGCCTCTAGCAGAAACACACCTCTATATATGCCTGATGAGTACACTATAGTAGTGCACAGCTTTTAGTAATAAATTTTACAGAAACTGATTTCAAATGCACTGAGAAATTTCTACTCATTTTCTCTGAAGTTTAGGTTTATTGGTAGCTCTTTAAAATAATGTTCAGTCATAAGTCATTTATAAGCCTTTATTAAGGATGAACTAATCAGTAACAAAGCAATATACATTTGTAGATTATTAATTAGTGCTATATTAAAGGGCCCCTATTTTAGCCTACAAGCTAATCCAGTGCACTTATTAATCATCTACAAATGTATATTAATGTTTTGTTAATGATTGGTTCATCATTCACTAAAGTCTAAAGTGACTGAAGTCTTATAAAAGTGTTACCTGTTTATCTAAATGAGATCAACAGCAAGACTTTCTGTATCTTACAGAAATACAGCTGTTTAGACATCCAAGTATCCAGTAACTTAGTTACAACAACCATTTTAACTTAAAAAAGTATAGAACTGAAGTCTAATACACTAAACCTTAAAAACGGCTTTTATAACGGATTAGCGATTCCTAATAATTTTTTTTATTTTATTTTCCTGATATGGATGTGTCGATTATAGCTGGCTGTTGGCTCAAATGATTCATGATATAACATGCACTACCTGCAACATTTATAACCAGGCAATGATGTATGTATACATACGTGTGTATGTGTGTGCATGTGTGCATGTGTGCATGTGTGCGTGTGTGCGTGAGTTTGGCATGCGTGTGTGTGTGTGTGTGCACATATGTGGGTATGTGCTAGAAATTTAAAAACCAGTCAACTATATGATTTCAATCTGTCTGAGACAAGCATCTTCTGTTACATAATTACTGGGACACACACACACACACACACACACACACACACACACACACACACACACACACACACACACACATTAGACTAATTAGAGAAGTACATAGGGTTGATGGAGTCAGGGAAGAGGATGGGAGCAGAGGAGGAAACAAGGTGCGGTGTGGAAAGGAAATGAGACGAGAGAAGAGAAAAGAGACGAGAGAAGAGTCGATTTTGTGAAAAGAACTGAATGAAAGGGACAACAGATAGAAGCCTGAAAAAGACAAGAGTGGGGGTTGAGGTCTTCCCGAGTCAGAACAGCAGGAGCAGTATGTGGGGCTTCTATCTGTCAGCTCCCTAAAGTAAATAACAACACACACTGCTGTCAAGCACTCCCTGTGTAAACAGAGCTCATGTCATTAGGCTGGTATCCCATTACAGTTCAATAGCATGTGGCCCCAACGATAGCATCTGTCCAATAGCATGTGGCCCCAACGATAGCATCTGTCCTATCGCTGGGGCCACATGCTGTGTGTTGCTAGCAGTGTATCTATCTATATGTTGACGCAGCACAGTAGGGTACTCTGTCCATAGTTCAACTCATTAGACAGTACAGAAACAGTGGATCACAGTCGGCTGTTGGCAACAGTTTAAACTCAACGTTGCTAAATGTGGAGACTTTCAGCAAGCTCTGCTATTAGATGATGTGTTCAGTTACAGTGAGTGTGAGTGGGAGGTTCGGTGTAGGCGGATCAAGCTCCGTTGGTTGAGTGACTCACATGGCCTGGCTGCATCCAGGACGATTTTAATTTCCTGTCTGTTCCAGCTATCAATGCAAGGCCGTCAATCAGTTTCAATTCAACTCTGTCCAACCAGACGTCAGCATTCGGCGACGTCACTGCATAGTGCTGCAGTATCCCGTAATCTTTCATATATTTTACTTTTCTGCCATTATCTCTTTCTGTCCTCTAAACGTGCTGGAGATTTCTGAAAGCCCCTTGTCAGACCAAACACTGTAGATATGAAATGTCTGATCTTCTCAGCCCTAGGCGATGCCAAAAGGCTCACATCGCTACAAGCAAAACACTGATCTTATTGTCATCTCACATTTCTTTCTATATTGAGCCTTTTTTCTAAATATATTATATATATTGTTGGATAACATTGTTATGCTATACAGCCTCCCCTAGTAGAGGATATTAAAATGTTGGCTTTACTAGAGACCCATTTTACATAAAATTTTCATTGCATATGGTGGAGACATGAGTGGGGTTTATTTATTTTAAAAGAATCGACATAATACAAACTGATACAAAATAGCCAAATAAGATGTCAACATATCCCAGGACAATGGGTTGTGTCGTTGCCCTGCATCACCAGGGACATGGCGTTAGATGAACAAGTGTCATGGCTGTGGCATCAGCTCCTAGCCATGTTCCTAGTTTCTGCCCAGTAACTCTTAATAACCCACAAGTGTTTCCCCTTCCCTCGTCAGCCCTTCTGACGAGGGAGTTCCTTCAGCGTAGTTGCTAGTTTATCGTGTATTTTTTCATACAGTCTATATTTCTCTTGTTTGTTCAAAGCATTGAATGTCCGTTTACCTGCCTTCGTTTCGACCCCTACCCGCTGTGACCTGATTCTGCCGGTTTTTATTAAATTCTTGAAATGTAGCCTCCCTCCTGTGTCTGTATTTGAGTGTTATATTGAAGGATGGTGTAGAGGCACCAAGAAGAATAAGAAAAGAAATCATGAAGGCTGCCTTAACCTTGATTTATTCATAGAAAGAAATGAGTAGGAACTAATATACATAAAATAGAACAAAACAAAGATGCAAAGAATTCCACAAATTGAATTAGTATCTTTCACTTTATACAAACAAAACTGCTCAAACCAACTGTAATATAGTTACTGTCTCTTGGTTCTTGTTTGTTGGGTCATTGTTCTCAAATCCTCTGACAGAAAGCTTGAATCCCCATTATATGGCCAAAACGCCCCACCTTCACTAGTCACATGGAGCCAGATCTGGGTCTTTAAAATCAGGTTTCAACTGGTAGCCTAATTCACTAGTTATTGCATAATGAATTAACATACTACACTATATTATACTATCAATTACACTAACATACTACCCCTACAAATTACTGTATACATTTATATGGTAAATTGGAGTACCTTTGAGTACACGTTCAGCAAAAACTCACACAAAGTAACCTTCTGCTATAGCAAGTATGTGTCAGAAATATATCAACTGTATTTGAATCAGAAAGTGCTCATACAATTTCCACACTTATATAACTAATATAAGTATAACAAAAACACAGGTCTATGTTCACTACTCTTTTCCTATTCCAAATCTTGTCTCAAAATGGACCACAGTACATAAAATCTTGAAGCGAATACAGTAATACAGTCTTTTTCTGCAAAGCTTAGGACTGGATCTCAAGTAACTAGAAATGTGGCAGCTATACCTCTTTAGTCTCTGGCTGTGAAAGCATCCATGGTCTTATGGTTGACTCAGCCTCCTTAGAGTATACATCCATCCATCCATTCATCTGTTGGCCTGTCTACTTGCCTGTCAGTACTGTTGAGTTGAGTGTTGAGTTTGGATGTTTTCTGTATGTTTGCATGAGATTCATCAATGGGGCTGTCTGCTTTATGCCTGCGGTCAAGATTGAACAGCTCTTTATGCTACCATAACCAGAATTCTGTGTTGAATGTACCCTTCACCACATATTAATAACTTGTATGTGATTAATGTGACTATACAATAACTATGTATATTAGTTATTGGTAAGCTGCCGAGAGTTAACTAGTTTGTAAAGCTTTTATTTTCTTCATTCTCTCCATATTCGGGTTAAATGCAAACAGTACGTAAGACTGTAAGTAGAATAAGTATAAGTGGAGCATAGTGGGTTTATCACCCTTCGAACAGCTGACGGATATTCCAGTAACAATAAATTAATATTAATTAATATTAACGATTGCTTATAAATATTTTTGATTCCATCTCGTAGCTAAATATGTATTGTAATGTGTATGGTAGCTTCACATGTATATTGACAAGTGACTTGAGATAAAAGCATAAATGTATATTATGTTGTTGCCTAATGCCCAGGCCAGAAAACAAGTTGGACGTGGAGTATAAGAATTAGAACAGGGCCTGTCCAGTCACCTTTCTGGGGTCCACAGAGGAATGAAAATGACTGAATGATTAATGCTCAGCATTAGGCTGAAAATTTGATGGTCGTGTTCAATTTCTTAACCCACTGTCATTTCGGTTAATCTCCCAAAAAAATGCAATGTCATTATTTAAGCATTATCCCTGCTTCCTAATTTACTCTGTGGTTTAAGGCTTCCGACTTCCTCTACAGGGCAGGGAAATGTAGAGCCGTGCAGTTCCATCCAAAGCATGTTGTCGTGAGTTGTGGTTATAGCTTTAATCTCAGACAGAGCGAGAGAGCGAGAGAGAGAGAGATTACACTACACTACGCATCGTGCTCTCATCACACGCAGTGAAAGCAGCTGCAGGACTCAGAAATGACTTGTGTGTCTGCTAGTCAGAGAGGATGGCTCTCTACTGCTTATGGGCGTCATGAAATTCAATTAAATCTCCAGTAACCATCCAGCCATATATCCATCCATCCATCCATCCATCCATCTCTCTATCGCCCTGTATTTCTGTCAAAACAACTAAAACAGCTTTTGATAGTCAAACAGATTGTATTGTTGAATATTCATATCAAGATGACTGGTTCTGATTGGGCTGCTGGTGTTAACTCATAGCTCACTAACACTTTGCTCAAACAGCAGGAGGCTGCTTCTGAGAGGGTGGAAATGAGTGGAATTCACAGCCGGTAAATTACTGCTAACAAGTTTGGGGCACGTGCCAATGAGCTTTGAGTAGAAAAAGGAATTGGAATGGAAGCTTCCATACCTGGATATTAGGGTGGGACATATAAGTGCAGGAGGGATGTGGATGGATCATTACGGTTTTGATTGGTGATAGTGTGAGTGCCCACTGCCCACGCTCATATTTTAAAATAGATGGGGCTCCAACTGTGTCCATATGCTTAGCCCTCCAGCTCAGACTTGGTGGTGATGAGTCGCCCTGTTTTCTTTTCACCTAGGGGAATTTAAGGGGCTACATTTTATATATAAAGTATTTTCTTTGCGATTCATGTTTTCTTTTTGTAGAATAGTTTAAGAAGGGTATGACATAAGAGTAATTTCATATGATTGCCTCAATCATGATCATCAATTGCGATATTATTATTATTATTATGATATTATTATATCATCATTATTATTTGAAATAACCTGGCTGGTGCTTAAGCTGCACAGATACACAACAGCAGAAAGAGACTATTAAAATGATGAATGACAAACGGAAATGAGGAGTGAAAGTGTGAAGGATATTAATGATATTAAAACATCAGTAAAGAAATATTAAGAGCGAGAGAGACAGGGAGAGAGAGAAATGGAAAAGAGAAGAGAAATGTTCATTATGGTGCTTTCTTTAATGGAGTCATTCATTGAATGGAGTGACTGGGAGGCAGTTAGAGTTGGGAGATTGCTAGCATGACTTCTGACATGATATGTTAGATTAAACAAGTGAGCAGATGTGTTTGATCTAAAAATAACGTATTCAATGGTTTCTTTAGTGTAAATAATAAATGGCGATTTACAGTAACACACTGCAGATATAATACAATTATTGATGGCATTAGTTCAAATTAAGTAAAAAAAAGCCTGTGGAGGCCTTAAGAAAATCTTTCCATCTTCTGATACATTTCTCCTCTCTTAAAAACGGTTTGAAATACTGTGTTATGTTTGTCATCTTATCATATATATTTATTTCAAAGGGTAGCGAATATCCCCCTACTACAAACCCTTTCCGTATTTAACGATGTGTAACGATATCCATCTATTTCCATGTGTATGTAACTGCTAACGAAGACAATGTAACGGGAAGAGAGCAGGTTAAAGATGCTCAGCAGAGGTATTAAGTGCAGAGAAAAGGAAAGATGGTGGACAGCAGAGGGGAACAGACAGAGTAGACATGGAGGGAAGAAAGCTTTCGACGGGGGGAAGGAATTAAGACATGACATGGTGTAGAAGTTCAGCGTGTCACAGATCTGTGACACGCTGTAACGAGACAGATCTCATTACAGCCTTGTGCTGTTCGAGAAACGTGCACATGAAATGTGTGTGTGGGGGCCTTGTCCTCATTTCCTTGCTCCTTAGTTCTCATAGTCATACTGAAGCTGGTGTAAAGGTCTGGATTACATGGTGATTGGTCACACTTGTGGCTCCCTGCCTTATTGTGCCTCAAAGGAAAGACAGAGGCAGAGAGAGCGAGAGTGTTAAGGGGCGAGCGGAGCGAGTGGACCCAAATGCACGACACAGAGACACTGACACGGAGGTAAATAATACCAGGGATTTACTGAGGGCAACAAAAAAGTAAGGCAGGAAGCAGGGGGATGAGGTGAGGGGCTTGATGGCAGGCGGGTAGTCAGGCAGACGAGGGTTCGGCAACGAGCAGGTAGTCAGGCAGGCGAGGGTTCGGCAACGGGCGGGTAGTCGGACAGGCTGAACAAAGGAAGAACACTGTTTCGCGCAAGAGACAAACACTAGCAATTAGAACACGAGGAAGGGCCAGGGATGAGGTACTGACTGTAATAGTGTAACGATTTAGCGATGACTGCTTGGAGATCCGGGGTTGATATAGTGAGTGCTAATGAAGATTGCCGGCCGGTGTGTAGACAGATTGAGATGAATGGATGACGTAGAAGAAAGACAGTGACCACCGCTAGGTGGCAGAAGTGGACGGCGTGGCAGTACCCCTCCCTCTACGGACGCCACCTGGCGTACACCCGGTACTGGACGGGTGCTTCTTATTGAAGTCCCGGATGAGAGAGGCATCCAGGATTAGACTCCGGGGAATCCAGGAACGCTCCTCAGGACCGTAGCCCTCCCAGTCCACGAGATACTGGAACCCCCGGCCACGGCGCCGCACATTAAGTAGTTGCCGGACTGAAAAGGCCGGGTGATCGTCTATGATCCTGGGTGGAGGCGGAGCTGTCGTAGGGGGTGACAGTGGGCTGGTGGACACAGGCTTGATCTGGGGGACATGAAAGGTGGGGTGGACACGAAGGGAGTTTGAGACTAACAGCACAGGGGTTCACAAGGGACTCAATTTCAAAGGGACCGATAAAGTGGGGAGCGAGTTTCTGGGAAGCAACCTTTAAGGGAAGATCCTTTGACCGAAGCCAGACCTTCTGCCCAGGTGTGTACTGTGGGGCTGGTGTACGACGCCTGTTCGCTTGGTGCTGAGAGCGGGTGGAAGCACGGAGCAGGGCAGCGCGTGCGTGTCTCCAGGTACTCTAACACTGGCGCATGTGAGCCTGGACAGAGGAAACCGCGATCTTACCCTCTATGGATGGGAACAAGGGGGGCTGGTACCCCAAGGAGCACTTGAAGGGAGACAAACCAGTGGACGCGTTGGTGAGGGAATTATGGGCGTACTCGACCCAGGGAAGGTGGGAACTCCAAGAGGACGAGTTGGCATTAGTAACGCAACGGAGTGCAGCCTCCATCTCCTGGTTAGCCCTCTCTGAAGGGATGCCATGAAGGCGGAACACATGGAGCACCAGAAGGTCAGCTGTCTCCCTAGCAGAGGGGAGTTTGGGTATGGCCAGGAAGTGGGCGGTCTTGGAGAACCGGTCAATGACTGTGGGGATGGTGGTGTTCCCCTCGGATGGGGGAAGCCCGGTGATGAAGTCCAAGGAGATGTGGGACCAAGGACGACTGGGAATGGGCAGGGGGATCTGGTTGAGGACTTGTTCCGTGCACAGGTGGAACACGCTGCGATGAATGAGCGGGTGTCCGCATCCATGGTGGGCCACCAGAACCATTGATGCAGGAAGTCTAGGGTGCAGGTTACGCCAGGGTAACAGTTGAGCCTGGTAGAGTGCGCCCACAAAAGCACCCTAGACCACACTGAGTCAGGGACAAACAACTGGTTGGGAGGACCGGTATCTGGATCAGGCTGTAGTCCCTGCGCCTGGAGAACTGCCGACTCAATCTCCCAGGTGAGTGTGGCGACGAGACAAGAGGGCAACAGGATGGGCTCGGGGTCCTTGGTCCTCGGTAAAGTGTAAACGGGATAAGGCATCTGGCTAGATGTTCCGGGAGCCTGGTCGAAAGGTCAGGGTGAAATTAAAGCGACCAAAATACAAGGCCCACCTGGCCTGTCGGGAGTTCAGCCTTTTGGCAGACTGGATGTAGGACAAGTTAGGGTGGTCCGTCCAAACGATAAAAGGCTGCTCTATGCCCTCCAGCCAGTGGCGCCACTCCTCCAGTGCCAATTTCATCGCCAGTAGCTCTCGGTTGCCCATGTCCTAGTTTCGCTCTGGGGTAGTAAGCCTTCGGGAGAAGAAGGCGCACGGATGTAACTTGTGGTCTGAGGGAGAGCGTTGGGACGGGACCGCCCCTACCCCGGTGTCCGAGGTGTCGACCTCCACCCTAAACTGGAGAGAGGGATCAGGCTGGGAGAGGATGAGCGCAGACACAAACCATTCCTTGAGACCTCGGAAGTCAGTCTCGGCCTCCGGTGTCCACTCAAAGGTCCTCTTTGTGGAGGTAAGGGCCGTGAGTGGTGCGGCGATGCGGCTGTACCCGCGACTAAAGTGACGGTAAAAGTTGGTGAAACCAAGGAACCGCTGAAGCTGCTTACAGATTGAGGGAGAGGCCCAATCCGCCACTGCAGAAACCTTGGCAGGGTCCATTCTCACCTCCCCCTGGCCTATGATGTATCCCAGAAAGGAGATGGATTGCACATTGAACTCACATTTCTCCACCTTGACATCAAGTTTATTCTCCAGTAGACATTGGAGAACCTGCCGCACGTGATGTTTATGCTCAGCCAAGGACTTGGAGAAGATCAAGAGGTCATCTAAATAAACAAAAACAGAATGATTGAGCATGTCATAGAGGACATCATTCGCAAGGGCTTGGAACACACTAGGGGTGTTGGTAAGACCGAAGGGCTTAACCAGATATTCAAAAGAACCCAGGGGGGAGTTGAAGGCAGTCTTCCATTCATCCCCCTCACGGATGCGGACCAAATGGTAGGCTTTGCGTAGATCCAATTTAGAGAACAACGTGGCCCCATGGAGAGGAACGAAGGCAGAGCTAATGAGAGGTAAGGGATACCTGTTCTTGACGGTGATGTTGTTCAACCCCCTGAAGTTGATGCATGGCCGGAGGGAACGGTCCTCCTTGCAGACAAAGAAGAAGCCCGCACCCACCGGGGAGGATGATTCCAGTAGCGAGGGATTCCCGGATGTACACCTCCATGGACTCCCGCTCAGGTCGGGCCAGGCGGCTGCTGGGCAGGGGGGAACCGGGAAGGAGGTCTATGGCGCAGTCATAGGGGCGGTGAGGAGGCAGGGATAGGGCGTGAACCTTACTAAAAACAAGACCCAAGTCGTGGTAAGTCTCCGGCACAGAAGACAGATCAGGGGGCTCTGACGCGGTCCGGGACTCTGGGGCGGTGGGAGATTGGGTGAACCGCAGACAATGAGAATGACAATAAGAGCTCCAAGACATTACTCAGCCAACCCTCCCGTCTATCTGAGGATTATGCGTCTGGAACCGCGGGTAAGCCAGTACCACGGGGGGTAAAAGGACAGTCTATAACGTGAAGTGATAGGGACTCATGGTGATTCCCAGAAATCAATATTTTGACCGGGACTGTTCGGCGTGCCACACGAGCGAGCAGCTTACAGTTGAAGGCCTTGGCCTCGATTGGGAAGTCAAGTAGCTCAGTATCGATGCCAAGTTGCACCACCTCCTGGTCGATAAAGCTCTCATCTCTGGTCATGCTGCCCCTTGTTGTTGTTTGTTGTAAGCTAAAAGTTGCATCCTAATTAAATGTTGCATCCTCATTTTGCGCTCTCTGTCAACAGGTCTACAGGACAACAGGTATCTGAATCAATAAAGTTAGGACTTGGACTTACCGCCCATCTACACCAGTACTCTTCCATCTTCAAGACTGTGTGTGACGGACATGTACCCCTCAAAATAGTCACTACTCTCTCTCTCGAACAGACTCAAAGCAACCCTCCGTTCAAACAAAACATTGTGCCAAGGGTCCTGGGTGTGCGTGACGAATTCGTAGCACTTGCTTCCATTCCAACCAATAAGAGTCGAGGTTGATCTGATCCAAGATGGCAGACCCGTACCACAACAACACGTACCACCAGCAGGGGGGCGGAGGAGACGCCTACGGGTCGTACGGAGAGGGAGGGGGCCAGGACGGGTACGCGTACCAGGGGGACTACCCGGCCCAGGATGAGGACGCGGCCAGCGACGCCACCGAGGGACACGATGAGGAGGACCAGATGTACGAAGGAGAGTACCAGGGGATCCCGCACCCGGACGAGGTCAAGGCCGCGCAGAGAGCCGCCAGGTACCTTGTTTTGTTTACATAGTGAATACCTTCTTCTTTCGTTTTTTATTTAGTCATTCATTTAGCTTTTATCCAGAACGACTTAGTGATTTCTTTTTTTCGGAATCATGTCATTAAAGAGCATGTTTCAGGGTTAGGGAGCCCTTCAGGTAGGCTGGAAGCATTTGGGTTCGAACCCAGAATGTCAAAACCAGCTAACTACTCCTGCCCACATGCTCTGGCAGGAGTGGTGGTTGTGTTGTTCTCTGTTCTATAACCGTTCAAGCGATACTTGTTTGATGTCAAAAGCACCGTAGGTTAAACAAATGTAAACGCAGTCCTATGTGTTAAACTGTTTCTCAGAATAGCCTCGATGTTAAAACATCCCCGCCTGTTATTCTTTAGTAGAAAGGCTTTAGGGCTTATCCAACATAATGGCAGAACATCAGCACAACACAATCTTAACTGTGTCTCTCCCACTTCTGCCTCCCCCAGAGCCAAGTCTAGGCCAGCAGGTAATGTTATCTCTGAGTTGGAGGAGTTGTCTGAACAGTATGAAGACATCATGCAGGACTGTGGCCATGGAAAGTTCCAGTGGACTCTCTTTATCGTGCTGGGGCTGGCTCTAATGGCGGACGGAGTGGAGTGCTTTGTGGTCGCGTTTGTCCTGCCCTCCGCAGAGAAGGACTTGTGTCTGTCTAATGCAGACAAAGGAATGCTGGGTAAGTGAGTTCATGATGGCCAATACAACTTTTTACTTTTATTTTGTTCTCTTTCTTTCTTTCTTGCTTTATTTCCACCACAATATTCAGTCCATAAAAATCCATCCAAGCCAAAAGAGCAATCAAGCTACTATACTATACTATAATTAAATCATTATTAACATCATTCAATTGTTCCTTGAAATATCGACCAACTACAAAATAATATGTATGAAGAAAGATGCTGAAACCTTAATGTTAAATTAGTTCCATGGGTTATTAAAGAAAAGCATATACTGTGTCTGGAGGATATTATAATGCAGAACATTAAAGTGGAAGTTTAAAAAGGTACTTGAAAGCGGTAAAAGGTAGCACTGAACACCCACTTGTATATTTCATTTCCACTAACTCTGAGCACGTCTACCATGCAGGATTTACGGCTTCAAGGGGAGCCATTCTCATTTTTAATGAATCTTGTGTTATTAGTTCCATGATTATTCACTTGATTCAGATCATTGGAATGCTGCAGGGGACAACTGATTAACAAGGGCTAGATTAAACACACACACACACACACACACACACACACACACACACACACACACACACACACAATCAATAAGTTCAGAATCGTATATAGTGGAGTGGCCAATATATCATCAAATAAGAAGCACTGTCTAATTAGCTAATGGTATTACAGGGAGGGAGAAGTGATTCAGCTGTTTTGGTTTGTGTGTGTGTGTGTGTGTGTGTGTGTGTGTGTGTGTGTGTGTGTGTGTGTGTGTGTGTGTGTGTGTGTGTGTGTGTGTGTGTGTGTGTGTGTGTGTGTGTGTGTGTGAAGGCTGAGGGGGAAGGAGCTGATACTGCATGCTGATTATGTTAGAAAAACTATTCTGAGATGAGATTTGGTGATTCAACTCTACCCCATTTTTTACTGTAAGCTATCTGACCTCCTATGAACACACCAAACACACACACACACACACATGCTGCAGAGTCTTGGTTCTCTTTAGGTGCCCGACAACTCTCTCTCTCAACCCCCTCAGTTGAGCTCATACCTTTTCCTTCTCTTCCTCTACGTCTCCAACAACGCCTCTCCTTCTCGTCTTCTCATCTGTCCAGCCCTCCTTCCCTCATCGGTGCACTGAGAAGCATTGTGCTCATGTGTGTGGAGTTGTGTTGGCGCTTGTGGGCATGTGCTTTCGTGTTGCTCTGAGTCAGCATTTGAAGAGTGAGGCCAACAATCAGTCAAAGCAATCGATTTCCTCCTGTCCTGCCCTTGGGCACCATTGATGCTTCTGGGTTTCTCTGGTGGAGGTGGAGTTTTGGGGGGGGGGGGGGTTGGCTCGGTGGGTGAGGGTAACTTTCTATCGATTACCAGATGATTCACCCGCAGCGGCATTCCACAGATGAAGAAAAAAAGGCTCTTCCTTTAGTGTGGATTCCATGGTTAAGCAATGTGTGTAAAAAGTGATCAAACGTCCTAATCCTGCGTGTTCTTTGCTTTTACTATTGTTGCCTGTGTGTAAGATTCATCATTTACAACCGCTTTCACACGGCAAAACGTTTTCTGACTGAAATGCATTCATATAAACACAAACAGTGATGCTGTGAAGTCCCCTGTCACTAACGTTGCATGAGAAGACTTTAGCTGACTAATTCCCACCGTCCCTTCTTTTTGCCTTGGCATCCAGGTCTGACTGTGTTCCTGGGTATGATGGTGGGGGCATTTGTGTGGGGGGGCCTGGCAGATAAGGTAGGCCGCAGGCGCTGCCTCATCGTCGCCTTGGCGATCAACTGCGTGTTTGCGTTCCTCTCCTCCTTCGCTACGGGATATGGCTTCTTCCTCTTCTTCAGGCTCCTCTCGGGCTTTGGGTAAATACACCCCCTCATTTGACTCGAAGACCATTTAGACACATGCTTTTCAGTGATTTATTTCTTGTACAATCCTCTAATGTAGCCTCAAAATCCATACATAGACATTTACAGACAACGTACACAAAATATGATACCCCATCTATAAATACTGTAAGCCTGGCCTATAGCGACCTAAGCTATACCTGCTTGAGAATCAGGTCATCCTCTGCAGGTTTTCACCGCGCTTTAGAATGCCAAGTGAGGCTTCCGTCCAGTCTTGGGGCCGTGCCTGTGGTTTGAGTATTTCGACAGGGTATACAAAAGGGCCAAAGTATGTCCCTTTCCCTTAAAATGACCTGCTCTGAAGAATATACACGGACATATACAAAAAGTGTTTGATACACTGTATTTTCATGTTTTTTACATATTTCATAGATTTAATTGGTTGGTGGTATGGTATTTAATAAGGCTGGTGGTATGGCTTCCATTTCCATTCCCCTGGTGTGTATCCTTTCTAACTGTACGCTTAATTAAATGTAGACCTACTGCATGTATTCGGATGTCCAATATTTATATTCACATTTCAATGAATAGTGTATGAAACACAGCCAATGGCTTTGAATTACTCCAAATATTTGTCGCTGTTCAAATCGGAGTTATCGTTCATACATCTTCCATTTAACCAATTCTCTCTCAATCTCTCTCTCTCTCTCTCTCTCTCTCAGTATCGGGGGTTCGGTGCCCATCGTCTACACATACTTCTCAGAGTTTCTTCAGATGGGCAAGCGGGGGGAGTACCTGTCCTGGCTGTGTATGTTCTGGATGATCGGAGGAATCTATGCTTCCTTCACTGCCTGGGGCATCATACCCCGATATGGTAAACACACACACACACACACACACACACACACACACACACACACACACACACACACACACACACACACACACTGAATGAATTGTTCAAGCAATACAAGCAAAGAGGTCTTTTCCTATTTAGTGATTGGTTGCAGAGTAATTGAGTGAAGCTGAAATCGATCCATCAGATGTTAGATTTGTGTTACCTATAAGATCTTTACAAACAATTAACCTGCAAATGCATGACCTCAATCTGATTATGAAGCAACATGATTTGTTTATATCAGAATATATCTGAGTCCATTGCACAGCTTGTACGCTGGTTTTGCTAAGAATACTCCATACCATTATTGGTCACCTTGTAACACACCTTAGAGAACTCCAAAAAGAAGGTCTCTAGCCACACTTAGTGGCCTTAATAATAAACCCCAAATAACAGCAAGCTGCATAGCAAAATGAAAATGAATCCAAATTGATGAGTCTCACCGGATCAAGAGAGGAGTTTGGTCAATGCAGAGGTTAGTAGTCTGTGAGGTTGAGGCAAGTCAAATAATCCACACTAGACATGTATTGAGTCTAGGGAAGACAAACTCTGGACAACAAACACAAGTTGGAAACTCACATCACTTGGAACTAAAAGGCCTTGCTGTGCTGGCAAACACACTGCTATCCCTCTCTCTCACTTCCTTCTTGAATGTCCCTCCACTTCAGATTCCCTGTTAGCTCCGCCCCAGCCAATACACTCATTGCAGTCATGTGACTTCTTCAGGTTATTTGCATACAAGTGTAAACAATAAACAATGTGCGTCATCTACCAACATGATCAGGTTTACCTTGCAAGGGATTTTAAATGTTAAACCTTTGTATTTATGCAGTGTTGCAATCTTTACTACCAGTTCTATCATAGATTCACTGTGTGTGTGTGTGTGTGTGTGTGTGTGTGTGTGTGTGTGTCTGGGCACGCGCATGTGTATGGGTGTGTGTGTGTGTGTGTGTGTGTGTGTGTGTGTGTGTGTGTGCGTGCGTGTGTATGTGTTTCATCCAGGCTGGGGCTTCAGCATGGGCACAGAGTTCCAGTTCCACAGCTGGCGTGTGTTTGTCTTGGTGGCTGCACTGCCAGCCATCATCTCCCTGGTGGGCCTCATGTTCATGCCTGAAAGCCCCCGCTTCCTCCTGGAGGTCTGTGCTACACTCACATGCATGTTTCCCATGTACACAACTCACTATGTATTCATTTTGTGTGTTTGTTGTCCTTATTTTTTAGTTAATCATGTAATCCATTTTATAGATTTTAGAAAAGTGTATAATTAGTAGTCGTTTGCAACTTGTATATGTTTTTCAGGTCATGCTGGTTAAGTTTATTGTGATTTTATATCCTGGTTGAGAAAAGAATGATCGAGCTAAAGCAGCGCTGTAAGAATCGCAATGGGAAATGTTGGGTTCCCTTAATTTGAACGCACAATTAACATGAACATGAAAATAATGCATAGTGCATTAGAAAGTAGAATAGGCAAACAGTAATAATAAGCTTCCCTCAGGTGGAAAACCGGGTTCTGTACTGTTTATTTTTTATTTATTTTAACCTGTTAAACAACAAAAACTAAAAAATGGAATGAACAAAAACTAAAAAATGTGTATCATGAAATGTATTCCCAATCGTCGCACAATTGTGTGTGTAACACCGTGTTGTGGTTGTGCGTGTGTGTGTTTGTGTCTGTGTGTATGTGTGCATGTGCTTGTGGAGCAGAATGCCAAGCATGACGAGGCGTGGATGATTCTGAAGCGGGTGCACGACACTAACTGGAGGGCCAAGGGCCAGCCTGAGAAGGTCTTCACTGTGAGTACCAGACCCAGAGCGCTCATTGTGTTCATCGATGGCCTCATATGGAGAGCCCTTATGAGTTCTTTCATATTGTATGTGCTCAACACACTGATTCAGATTCTATCACTCTACTGTTAATTCCCTTGTTATTTATATTGGAGACGGTAACTTTGGGTCTGCTTGTATATATATAATGTATTGTATATAAGTTTGATGAACAAAAACACACAAAAAAGCTAACCCTGATCAAAGTAAAATAGATTAAAGTGATACGGTTGAAGAATGTATTATTTTGATTGATACACCAAATAATCTCCTTATAATAGTATAGACATTTCCATTAATGCCAATGCAAAGTTTCACAAATGCCCGTGAAACTAAGGGGAAAATAATAAATACACGTGGAATACACACAGCCCTGTTGTTTGAAAACTGCTATCTTTGCCACTTACAGCATAATTGAATACCCTTTCTGAATAATTGCCAAATTGCAGAAAACGAGTGTATAGATTGCTTTAACTAATAAGGGCTGTGTGTTACATTTAGCCTGCAGTAATGTAATTCCCATCCCAGCGGGCCGTGCTTAGTTGCATCTGGGAGTGAACAGCTTCTGGTTAATGTGCTGCATAACAGCAGAGCTAAAGAAGATATGTTAATGATCTAAAGTAGTTGATAAACTAAAGTAGATGAGCTAATGAGCTAAGGTCAGACAGTCAGACAGTCACAGACAGACAGACAGTCACAGACAGAAAGATCAGACAAACAGAAAGACAGACAGACAGACATTCAGACATACAGACATGTCAATAGATAGATGGATGGACAGGGAGACACATCCACAGATCATCACGCAGACATCTATAGTAGGCCATGCAGCAATATTCAATTTATTTCAAAAGTCATACTAGCTCCATTTCTCACTACCACCACTACCTGTACTTAATGATACAAGATCCAAGAGTTGTATTGATCAAGTACACGTTTTTATAGTTAAAAACGGTGTAATTACAGGCAATGCAATTCTTAGGACAAGGCACGTGTCATCTACGTAGTACACAAAAGTACACATTAAGAGAGAGAACTATAGAATAGCAGTTTTGTTTTAAATATCAAATAAAATAGAATAGTGGTGGTGTCTTCCTGCAAGGTGAATGCAGTCCTTGTGTTTCAGGTGACCCACATCAAGGCTCCCAAGACGGCTGAGGATGAGTTCATAGAGATCCAGAGTGCTACCGGGACAGCGATACAGCGCTGGACCGTCCGCTCCGCAACACTGTGCAAACTAGTGTGTAACACACACACACACACACACACACACACAGCAACCTATCATCTGCATTACAGAATCCTTCATAAGAAATGTGGTCCTGGGAGACTATACTTCAATTGAATCAAATATAAGAAAAACATAATGTTGTGTCATAGGACGTTCACACCTATTAACATTAAACAACATTACAATTATATTTATATTATACAAATATACAAACTTTGGAGTATAGCGCCATATGTGATTAGTATTTTTGGCTCTGTTGGTTTCACAAATGAGGTACCATTTTTTTGTTGTAAATATTAATGTCTATATAGCAAGCAAACTGGGAGCAGTTGATTGTATTCCTCTCAGGTGTACACTCAAATCCTCTAATACATTTAATCATAACCAGTTCTGGTTTAGTGATCTCTATATTTTCCCCCCAGGTGCTAAAGAACGTAGCGTCTCTGCTATCGGCTGAGCTGAGGATCACCACTCTCTTCCTCGCCATTATCTGGTTCTGTATGGCTTTCAGGTGAGTGCGTATCTACGCTATCCGTGATACACCACATATAGGACTTGTACATCAAAATGCATCATGGGATATTTTGTTGGCGATACTCCACCATATTGAGAGGACTCAAGAGAGTTGTAGAACTGTAAAATCCAAAAGCAACGCAAAAATACCGTAACCTAGGCTACATGAAAACTTTGTCTGGCATGAGAAACACTCTGGCTATAAACACATCAAAGTCTCCTCATAATGACAACTCATTGCATAATTATTTACTATACAATGCACCAAAAAATATTATAACCAACACAATAACTAACATTCTAATATACTTCCAAAATGGAGGCAGTCATTGCGATGCAACGTTGCGATGTGCCAGGCCTTTACCTGATATTTTGGGTAGGACATGGTTGAATTACCCATGATGCCATCTGGTTAATACATATGTTTATGACTCTTATTTGACTGTTGTGTTCCAGTTATTATGGTCTGTCCGTGTGGTTCCCTGACATGATCAAACATCTTCAGAATGAGGAGTACGCAGCAAGAGTCAAGGTAATCACCGTGTGGAGATGTCCGCCTATCCTACAGTGATAGCACCAAACATGGAAGATACAATGCTTAACACCAAGCAACGGGGACTTTATCCTTGAGTTCACACTCCAAGACAGCCGGTCTGTGTGGAGCATTACCCACGTAGCTTTTAGCATTTAGCCTGTGCTTAAAGTCAATCTCCACTTTAATTGTGTCTACTACATCTATATTGACATTTGCTTGGCTAATTACTTTATTTTACATTATTATGTTTAGGTCCGTGCAGAAAATGTCAGAGTATGCTGCAGCTAAACTGCGAGAAAATTAAAAAATTTTGTCAACATAACTGTGTCTTTCCTGCTTTATCCAGGTGTTCCATGGAGAGCGCGTGGAGCGATTCCGTTTCAACTTCTCTTTAGAAAACCAGATCCATAAAGAAGGAGAATACATCAGAGATGAGTAGGTCCCGCTGAAACACGGAGAGGAGGCTAATCAAAACCCAGAAGGCCCCGATAGTCTTACAACAAACTCCAATTTGGCGTGTTGGCATCGGTTGTTGAACTGCTGTTGAACATTTCGACAGGGTACAATAGAGTCACTGCGACACTCCTGGTGTTTAATGACACCAGGAGTTTCTCCATGCCCATATAGTCCCTGTTTGAGTGGCCATACAAGTACACATTTTCCCTCACAATCTCAGCAAGTCTTGTTTCAAACTTCATCTTGAAATAAACCCAGAGTGGGACTCAATAGTCCATACCATATATTTAAAGATACCAGGTACTTATGTAATCATTCATCTGGTGTTGTTGACCAGTTGCACGCAGCAGTGTATAGTGGGGCTTGTGGGAAAGCTTGATGATTTCGACCCTGCTAGCACTGCGGCGATAGAAGCCCAATACGGCGATGGAAGCACAATGCGGTGCTTGGTTTGGGTCTGTAACCGACGATTTTGTCTGTGCGAACACACCATTTTGGATTTCATTTGAAATTGATTGGGGCTCTCACACTCAATGAATACAACAGGGAAACCCGTGCTCAGAGCGATCTCCAATGTTGGGGTTAAACTACAGTAGTGACATAGAAAATCATTACCATTAGTGTGTAATCCGCGTGTACAGGGTTGATCGTTTCAAAGTCACCCTTTCCTTCGATATGTGACACCCTGAAATATTTGGGACATTTTCTGTTCATGCTAATTTCATAGAATTGTATACATACAGACAAATACATATTCCTTGTACACTGAAGCAATGTATGGCTTATATACAGTGCCACAATTAGGAATGGGTTGTCCACATTTTATGTTATTCTGTATACTATACATACAGTCTATTTATACAGTATGTATTCATGTATATTGTTCAAGCTTGGACTCCATTCTGGTATACAAAATATCCAGTCGTATACAGTATTACTACTGTATATACTGAAACTTCTATGCTATGCACAGAGGAAATGGACAAAAATGGGCCTTTCTACACCCCCCTAGGATTATTATTCACATGGAAAGGAGCATTCCACCACATTCAGATCACAATGCGTCCAAGATGGTAAAGCCTATTTGGGTTTGCCAAATACAGTTACCATCGTCACACCAGGAAGGCCCCATTCTGTTCTATATTCTAGTGCTACGAGCGGCATAGAAGTAAACGTATCCACGGACGTTTCTCTGTCTGCCTGCCTGCCTGTGTGTGTGTGTGTGTGTGTGTGTGTGTGTGTGTGTGTGTGTGTGTGTGTGTGTGTGTGTGTGTGTGTGTGTGTGTGTGTGTGTGTGTGTGTGTGTGTGTGTGTGTGTGTGTGTGTGTGTCTCATCCCATCCCAATAGGTTCATCAACATAGAGATCAAGTCAGTGACGTTTGAGGATTCTCTGTTCGAAGACTGTTACTTTAAGGACATCAGGTCCACCGACACTGTTTTTAGGAACTGCACCATCAGGTCCACTGAATTCATCAACACAGGTAGGTGGTGGTGGTGTCAGAGTTTTGGGAGCACCGCAGCTCCTTTTTTTTTGGTAGGGCTCACAATAGTTTTGGAAACTCAAACGATTTGAGGTCACGCTACTTGATCTGTCTCACTTCTTTTTTTTTTCTCCATTTGGTTAATTTCTGTCCTGGTAAGTGTCTTATTAAAATGTGAAACAATGCATTTGAATGAGTTTTCAAATTGTAAATTCACATTTAATTAATCTTATATAGATTATAGATTGCATAAATTATTAGGATATATTATATGCTAATATATATATATATATATTAATATTTATAGTAGTATTGTCTTTCAATGCCTGTGTTTGTGTATATCACATGTTATTCTCCTTTTATATTGTTTTAACAACCACTGAGAGACAAACATGTCAGTTCTATACTGTAGATAGTTCTCTATATATCGTATGGCCAGTACCCTGCCATACAAACTGTAAATCTGGAATCTAGAATGACGCACCAATTCTGCTTCGTGTTCTCCCCAGACCTGTGGGAGGACAAATTCATCGACTGTAAATTGGAGAATGTATCCTGGCACGAAAACAAACATGGCTGTCACCTGGATGCGGTTGAGGAGAACGATGTTCTCATTTACCTGGTCAGCTTCCTGGGCAGCATGGCCGTGTTGCCGGGCAACATCGTGTCCGCCCTCTTTATGGAGAAGGTTGGCCGGGTCAAGATCATAGGTGACTGACTTACACATGTATTGATTTGTTTTATTTGTTGGTTTATAGATATGTGTCATTAGTTTGACTGGTGTTCAAGAAGTGTTCAAGGTTCAGGAAGATATCATGGCTATTTATAAATAACCTCAGACTTCAGCAAAAACTATGTATTCATGGTTAGGGGGGTTAAGTCCCTCACCATGAAACCTGTGTTTATCCTAGGAAAACACAGGGTTTTAGAACTAAAAGTGAGAAGGTGGATGCACAGCAGGGGTGCTCTCTCTCAGCCTTTTCCCCTTTCTTTCTTTTTATATATATCCTGTCATTGTCATATTCCCCCTTTTGGCCGCTTTGATAATATGCTTTACGTAAGCGCAAAATATGTTATTTTCTGCAGTGCGTCCCAGGCAGTGACAAACAAACTATCCACCCCCCCCCCCCCCCCACCCCCCCGCGCAGGTGGTTCTATGCTGGTCTCGGCGGGCTGCACCTTCCTGCTCTTCCTGAGCTTCAGCCAGGCCGCCATCATCGCCCTGCAGTGCTTGTTCTGCGGCGTGAGCGCGGCCGCGTGGAACGGCATCGAGGTGGTTACCGTGGAGCTGTACCCCACCTCGAAAAGGTACCACGCATACGGGAGGCTGGGTCAACCCTGATATATAAATATGTGTATATACAAATATATAGATATGTAAAAGGTAGGCTACGACATACAGGAAAGGTAAACGGCAAATCCGGGGCGGAGTTAAGCTAGGTTTCCTGTTTTGTTATAGTGATTTTGAAGAGAAAATAATAAGCGAGTGCACAGAGCTTTCAAAAAAGAAATCAATGCACACTACTTAACCGCTTCTAGCAGTGGTTGACACTAACCAGTGATCGCAAAGGTACAGCCAGTCAATATCTAGTTTCATTTATTAGATTAGACACCCAAGTTCACTTCCTGATTGGGTCTACTAGCCTCAGAGTAGACTCTGCTTTCTGTTTTACCGGTACACGCATGCCCAGTGAATGCGTGATAGTATTTCAGGCGCGTAGTATTGACGGCAATTATTTCTGAAACAGAATTTCCATTTTAAAACAAAAAACGTATTTGTGTGAATGTTGCATAACTCTCCTGTATGGCCCTCCTACACACCAAGTTGGAATCTTCAAACACAAAAAATAAAAAAAAATTCAAATGAATTGAATCGTTTTTCCAACCCTGTCTCTCGTTTCTCAGGGCCACCGCGTTCGGTCTGTTGAACGCCATGTGCAAGTTGGCGGCCATCTTGGGCAGCTCCATCTTCGCCAGCTTCGTGGGCATCACCAAGGCCATCCCGATCCTGCTGTCCTTTGGCGCGCTCATCTGCGGCGGGCTGGTGGCGCTCAAGCTGCCCGACACCCGCGAGAAAATCCTCCAGTGAGAAAAACACGGGGGTGAGCGGGGGAGGGGGGGGTTGTGGGTGGCTTGGACTGCATCAGAACAGGAGAGGGAGCCGCTTTATGTGTAACGTGTCTAGAGAGAGGAGGGAGAGGGAGACAGCCCAAGGGGTACAAGTCCCCCCCCAGAAAAAAAAAAAAAAAAACATCGAAACTGCTGATTTGATTTGATGGTGCGATCGGATGTGGCAATCAAAAACAGGAAACTTGAAGCTGGTTTTGCAATATAATATTTCATAAAATCTGTTTTTGTTGCGTTGGAAACTTTCATATGTGGTTTATGAGTTACTGAGTCTGTAGAAGTTGATGAAAAACACTGAAAGTTTAATAAGAAATACTAATTCAATGAGAACTGAGAGAGGCTATTGACAGGGGCGGGAAAAATGAGAAAGAGGGCACTATTGATACAGAAGAATATTAATTAAAATAAATTATGTATTCATTTTGTGTCCTCATTAAGACTAAGAAGGCATATCCCTGAGGTTGAGGTTTGATAACAATGAGCCCATGCTGATCCCATTGCAAGTTCATTGGAGGATGAAAGAGACTATATGACAAAGTGATAGAATGTTGATAGTGATATGATGTTATGGAGGGAGGATTGTAGTCTGGATGACTTAATATTTCAACTTCTGACTACATGTCATCATGGAGTTCATTAAACCCATAGTTGATTACACAAAGACAGGATTTCCGCAGAGCATCCACCAAACAAGCGTTATACAATTTGTTTTATTATTATTTTGAGTTAAATGGGTTTTAGACTCAGTTGAGTGCGGGCTCGGATACAATGAGCTGAATATTGGGACTATGGTTTACTTTTCTTAACTGTCCATTCCATCATGTGACCAAGTCACCTAAATGTAATTTGATATGTTAGGAATGGGTAGGAAAGGAGCTAGTGTATAAAAAGTGGTCACTTCAATTAATTTTCATTTACAATTCACTTTGGTTGTGTGTCATGCACCATTCTCCATTATTATAAAAAAATATTTTATTATACTCCCACATTGAATGTCCATTATTTAACTTAAAATATGACTGAAATATGGTTTAGGGCCAATTTTCATCTATCTATATTGTCTTTGTCTGAAGTGGGTTATGCTGTGGTTTTGAGTAATATGTTTAGTAATGGGGCTAAGCATTTGAATGAATAGCTAATGTCTCTATTTTGAGTCATACCATTCAGCTTTAACTTTTTGTCATTAAACATTCCACTGTTAGCAGTGTTTATGTTGACTATTTGAGCCCATGTAAACCTCTCAGTGCTAGTTACAGTTCACCTGTCCCATTATCAAAATCTTTCTTTAGCTTTGCTTACACATCCCTCTATCTTTTTGTACTGTCAGTAAAATTGGCCCTCCATGTCTTCAATGATAAAATGACTCCAAATAGTGATGAGAAGCGACAATCACAACAGCCTGTTTGTTTGTGTGCGTGTCTATTCTTCCCCCTTTTTTTTCTTCTTTGAACTATCACACTCAAGCCCCTGCCTGCTGTTTATCTGTTAAATGAAAGACGTGCATTGAGTCCTGATAATTACAGAGATATAAAGATTATATTTATAACCTGATAAGCAATGCAATCAATCTGTTGTCTACACAACCATTTAATTAGGTTGGACCAATAAGTATAGGGTGAGAAGATTGTTGTATTATTAAATATTTTATCAATGAAAAACGTCCAGAGAATGTAAAATATAAAAAGAACATTAAAGAAAAGTCACAAACTCTAACTAAATATAACTAAAGATTATCTTTTGACGCATGGAAGAAGTGTTGTGTTTTTTCATGCTCGGCCGTTGCAATATCCTGGTGTACCCTTGTATCAACATTAACACTTCTACAAGTGGCTCTATCTATACTCTATGTGGAAACAGTGGGTTTCAATTAGGACCTCTATCACTGTAGTTCTCTGCCGGTGTATAAGACCATTTGAGCAACTGAAATACATTTTCCTGCTTTCACATTACTGTGACTCACTGGACTGGCCTCACTTTGCTGGGATTAAATCTGTTGAGGCTCAAATTATGTATTTATTTCTTGATGAATTTGTTTGTTTCTTACGTTTGGTGAAACCTGTCCCTGAGTAATGTTACTCTGTGTTGAACTGTATGACAGAAGGAAAGAAAAAAAACATAGCTTTGTGGCTTGTCTACTTCCACTAAACACTATTCATGACCCATTTAGTTACATTTGAAACAATGCATAGGCCTCTGTGTCTCTAATTTCCTCTACTCGACTAAATCAGATCTGGAATGACACGGGGAGGGAAGTGTTTATGATTCTTGTCAGGATTATGCATATCAGCAATTTTCTTAAAACAAGGAAATAACTATATTGTCACACTCTCCAGCGATTTATAAGAACCGGTGTCGAATGTTACCCACAGCTACACTCTACAAAAGAATACATAAAACACGAGAAACATAAACCATGTCTCTATCCGGGGCTATAAGTTACCACTACATTTCCTCCACTGAATTTCTTCAGGACATTTGTGTGTGTTTGTCGAACATATAGCTTAACAGGGTTTAAGGGACTCTCGTCTTCACTGCACTTTTCCCTTTCATCTACTAATGCACAATCAACACGATAGAGACCAAAATGGACATATTAATGATTCAAGAATCGTATGAGAGTGCATGTTGATATTTTGTTATGGCAAAAAAAAAAGAAGAAGTCTGAATTACCCCATAAGCGTCTCTTCAATGTGTTTGTTTTGTCTGCTTCTTAGTGTTTTTAATTTACCACTCAACGCTGGTCAAAACAACTGTGAAATGGCTGATCAATTCAATGTGTATTTTGGTATATATGTATCTATTTCTTGTTTTTTTTCTGTGTATTTTAATTGGTTTGGACCTTGGTTCAGGCATCACTGTAAAGTTAGGAAAAACAAAAAGCCATATTTGGTTCTTTTTTTTATATTTTGTATTTAAGAATTGTGTTGTTTTGGGTTGTTTCATTTGTGGAGAAGAATGAAATCTGTTTCGTGTTCAAGGTTTACTTTTTGGTGTTTGGATCATGTATGTATCTGTGGCTGTGAAAATAATAAAACTATATATGTTATAAAGAACACGGCAGTGTTACATTTTGTTCTCCTCATTCAACATGACAGTTAGACCATGAGACTCTCCACACAACTACATAAAAGTCACTGTTCAATACCTGTAAGAATCACATTTGATTATATTCTTCTTGAGCAATACAATATAAATTTAAAAAGAAAATTACAAATAAAAGATAATTATTAAAGAAGAAAGTGAGAGAAACCACAACCAAGAAAGCGGAATTCTAATTGTCATCCACCCTGCTGTAGCCCTGTGTTGTCTCAATTGACCGTGTGATTTCCCACATTTGATCAGCCTTTAAACACACAGGCTACCTCTTTTGAATCCAAATACATATTCATATAAAATGTTATTAAATGAAATACAATTATGAAGCAAACACATATGTCAATGAAGGCTAATTTTACAATCTGTTGAGATGGTATCACAATTTTTACTGATTTATGTTATGAGGATACAGCATCACTTTGGTCTTGAGTGGCCATTTTTAAAGAGTGTTATCTGTGTTATTTATTGACGCATTTGCATAACCTCCAACACCAACATAATTCATAATCAATGGAGCCCATGGATGGACAACATCCAATCTCTCTCTCTCTCTCTCTCTCTCTCTCTCTCTCTCTCTCTCTCTCTCTCTCTCTCTCTCTCTCTCTCTCTCTCTCTCTCTCTCTCTCTCTCCATCAGACTGTGCGGTGTTGGTGGGGTAGTGTCTGGTTGCTGAACCACTGGAGGACATCATATTTATTCTGCTGTAGCCAGAGTATGTTAGCTTTAGTCCTCTCAAATGCCTGCTCCAAGGCCAGCTCAGCTGACCCGAATCCAGTAGCTGCATGCTTCTGCTTAAACTCTACAAGCTGGTGAGAGAGAGAGAGAGAGAGAGAGAGAGAGAGAGAGAGAGAGAAAATTAACCAGGTTTTAGAGGACACAGCCTAGAGATGAACTGAGGGGAAGGTGTGTTTGCGTGACAAACCTGCTGTAGTTCAGCCATGGTGGAGAACCTCGTGGTGACTCCACTTATCAGAGCAGCAAAGTTAAAGGAGCCCACGCCATATCTGATGGAATGGAAAAACGATTTCACTCAAACACAAGCAGGGGAAGTAACTAGCAGGAGATTAACAACATGACCATCAGCAGTGATTGATCATGAGTGAGCACCATTACTAGTTAGGCTGAGAGAAGGTCATGATTTTGATATTCTTTCCGTTCTCCCGAAACGCATGAGCATGTGCACGTCAGTTAGCAGTCCCCGCAGTGAGAAGAATAAGAACATGACAAGAAGAACAACCACAAGACAAAGAGAAAGAAGATGGAGTTTTTTGACAAAGAATTTGACAAGGCAATCTCTGAAACGTGTAACGGAAACGGACAGCCCTCTATCTGAAGCCCCTCCCCCCCTCTCTTGCCTTTAAACCCCTGAAACTGACACGATCATTGCTCCCCCTGAAGTCAAACCATCTCTCTCTCGCCAAGAACGAAGATTTGGAAGACCCAGTTCCAGGAGTTCTGTCCTGAGATGAGAACGCCCGGGAACAACCAGGATATGTCCTTACTGGGTGAAGATGTAGTTCCAGTTGTCGCTGACGAAGTCCCAGGCCAGCCCATGGCCCTCTCTGTTGCTGGCAATGGAGGTGATGATGGCGGTGGCATCCTGCTTACGGATCATAGCTGGCTGCAGGGTGTAAGACAGAAACCTGCAGGAACACAACACAGAACGACACTCTTTTCATACCCGTTGAGGTGTGACATACACAGACTACCCTACCCGCACGCATGCTCGCTCACACACAAGCGTGAGCGCACACACCCACACACACACACCCACGCGCACACATGCACACACACACACACACACCTCTCCAGCAGCGTCTTGTTCATGGTGCAGGTTAAGGCCGACAAGAGTTGGCTGGCATCGCTGGCGAGGGTGGCATTTTTGAACTGGTACCAGCCAAACTCCCACTCTGCAGCACCCCCTGCTGCCACGGCACTGCAGTACATCGCTGAGCGCAGGTTGGGATGGATACTGGGGGAATAAGGAAAAGCAATGGAATAACTTGATACACTAATCATTTAATCGACATGTTCTGTTAAAGGAAAACCGTAACAAACCCTGAAACAACTTATTTCAAATGAAAGGGGATGTAGTGGCTTACATGGTAGTGCTATGGATAGTTCCTGGCGCAAATCTCCACTTAAATGCACAAAGTAATAAAATAAATAAATACATAAATCAAATCAAACATTCTGACAACACCCCCCAAAATCGGATTGTTGTGAGCGGAAGTTGCTAGTGCAAGAAACTAATCCTCACCAGCGATATAGCCCAGCCCGTAAAAGGAAAAAAAGTGTCCCCAGTACCAAGTGGGTAGTGGGCGGGGTTTGGCTTTCCTGTAATGACTTGAATGCATTCTTCACACACAATACATGCATACATGCAAGTTTTTGAGAAGGACACATAGACAGACAGACATACAGAGAGAGGAGTCTACTGACGTATTGTGAGTAGCATTGTCCATCCATTGTCTGAACAAACTGGTGGTCAGATTTTGGCATTCCTTGAGTCCAGTACTGCAGGCTAGGCGGACAGCATTCACCTGATTGTATCTAAGGTGGGACCAAATAAAGGAAGGAGGAGTGGTTGTCAGGTCACAGTGTTACGCTCCTACTCCACAGTGTTTGCGCTACTTCATCACACACACTTACACACTCTCTCTCTCAGCCACAAACACACACACACACACACACACACACACACACACACACACACACACACACACACACACACACTCACTGGTCTGTGTGTCCCTCTGGGACATTAGTCCATCCTGATGTTGCATTGAAGTGCAGGTAGAGGGGAGTGACCAGACTCCTCATGTAGTCCTGTGAGTGAAAATCAAATGGAGTTCACTACTCATGAAGGCCAAATTGTTACGCAGGTCATACGTGCACACACACACACACAAACAAACACATACACACACACACACACACACACACACACACAGAGTTAATGTGCTACCTGCATAGGCCCGTAGACATCAGTGCGGTCCAACATGAGGTAGTAGTATTGCATATTATTCAGTGCTGACTGCCAGGGGATGTATTCTCTCTCTGCAGACAGATAGACAGTGGTCTGTAGGGCCTGGGTACTGGGCACAATGTCGGCTCTACAGAGAGAATGAGTCACATTGTTTAAACCATTCAAATAGACTGCTGGAGAGGGGCCGAGTTGAGGCCAAAATCAGAATGGTTTTTGGCTAACTGGAAAAAAACAAGCACAGTAAATACTCCAATTTATTTTAGACTATGTTTGTAGCCTATAGAGTATAGACGATTATTATTGCAGATAGGTTTGCTGTACATAAATGTTTTCAAATGCATGTGCAAATGCACACACTACCACTCACACACGCACACACACGTACACACACATACGCGCACACACAAGCACACACACACATGCACACACACACACACACACACACACACACACACACACACACACACACATACACACGGCTATGTGTAGTTTGACATTATTGTGCAAAATATTATAAATGTATAATAAGATGTTGTCCACCATGGAGCAGAGTCATTGAAGTAACGCCACATTGACAAAGTCAAAAGTTATAGTCTGGCTTTTAGTTACTAAGTTCAATTAATAAACTGTCAGTAATATTTTTACACAAACACACACACACACACACATACACACACACACACACACACACACATGGATATCAATAACCTGGAGAAGGATTTAGTAATTTTAGCCCAACCTGTTGAGGCAGCGCTGTCTTACCTGGCCAGGTTAAAAGCATCGTCCACTAGCTGGGCCCTGTTGATCAACGGTATAGCCTGTCAAACACAGGTTCATACAAGGTTGAACAATTATTTTAGAAACACAGAAAGATGCGTTAAAACAAATGAGTCACCTGCAACATCCAATAAAATGTATAATTTGTTTTGAACTGCATTCCTCAAAGGACAAATGAACGAATGCATAAATTAACCACCACGGCTACATACCTGGTGGTCAGCCCTGAGTTGACTAATGAGCTTGTCCCAGTTTCCCTGGTCGTAGTGGACTCGGTAATAACCAGTCACATTGATGTTGGCCAGGACCCATTCATCACCGGCAGTCTTCATATCAATGTTTACCTCTAACACAGAAAGAGAGAAAACACAATAAACAGAGCTTCATAATGAACAGGATGAGAAGGTTGTGAACTATAAAGAGGTTCATAGATCATACCAGTGAAGTAGTCTGAGGAGTAGTCTGAGATCATGTGGAATAGCAATATAGGGAACTTGAGTGTGTGTACAATGTTGTACATGTACGTATAATATACACGCCATACTGAAGGGAGGATTGAGACGTGCAGTTTAATTTCGGTTTTAGAGCTTTACACGGTTATGGTCTTGATAGGGAAAATGTTAACGTTGCAGGCATCTACTGGTACTGTACATTATGTAACCACAGGGGGAGCGCACTGCTCAAGGACAATAGCAGGGTTTTAATGCACTTAACATAAATTCAAGCCACTTTATAGAGCACTGTAAGCATTGAATGTGTGCCCTGATAACACAGTTGGAGTGTCTAATATCACTACAAATACTATAAGATTTGAAATAATCTAATTTGAGGCCATATTGAAAAAGGATCTAATTTCATCTAAACCTAAACACACACACAGGTTGTTGTTTTTTCACACCCTCTATTATTAACTTAATTAAAATGTATTGTACTTGGAACTGTGACACAGGAAACATATGTATCTTTTTTCATACCTGTGTTTTTCATTAACCACCAGGGGTCTTTCTGCACCTCATTGGACTTCATCCACCTGATGGGAATCAGCCACTCATAGCTGGGGAGAAAAACATGAATCATTCAGCCGTTCATTCAAACAGCAAGTAGAAGCCTTAGAAGGTGAATTGAAGACAAAGGAAAAGTAAATATGATAAAGTGATGAAGGAAGGAAGATAAGATCACGCTTTATTAATTGCGTGAGGGACATGCAAGTGTTGCATGCAAGTGAATGAGGGAAGGAAGGAAGGAAGGAAGGAAGGAAGGAAGGAAGGAAGGAAGGAAGGAAGGAAGGAAGGAAGGAAGGAAGGAAGGAAGGAAGGAAGGAAGGAAGGAAGGAAGGAAGGAAGGAAGGAAGGAAGGAAAACTGACTAACTAATTTACTAACGAGGGAATGAGCAAACAGGAAACATAATGATATACTCATTGTAGATGAGGGGGGTGGCTGCGTACTTATATGGAGATGTTAGGTTGGGCTCTGGGCCTAACAGAAAGTGCTCCTGGGAAACGGTACCCGTGGTGGTGTCCACGGTAACCACAGGGAAGCCCATTTGGAGTACCCAGCGATTCATGATGTCTTGCACTGTACCCGGTAGGACCACTCCGTTGAGCTTCACCGCCTATCAACCACAGTTTTCACAATGCAGCTATGACATATGTGTATTATTAACATTGATATGGATGTGAAAAACGTCCATAACACAAACAGCAGTATAGCTTCAAGTATGCATTGAAAGTTCTTACCATTTGTAAATGATCCCACAAGTCAGTCCCTACTGTGTTGCCGTAGGCAAAGTGATTCAGGTAGCTCTGATAACAAAACAAGCAATACTTTAGCACTATGATGACCCTTAATGATCTCTACAGAAACAGAGCAGGCAGACAGACAATGGAAGCACACATGAATAGTTAAATACATACACTGAGTCCCTGGACAAACACCTTCTCTGAGAGCATGTCTGACAACATCCTCAGTACTGCGGCACCCTGAAGACATAGAAGTGGAAGAAAGAGAACAATGGAGGGAGAGGGTAAAGAGAACGTTTGATGGAGAAACAAGACAGACCGGGGGGGAGGGGGGGGGGGGGGGGGGGGGCAGACTCTGGGCTGAATATAAACTTTTCTTGCATTGCATAATCAAGCTGCTGTTTGGTCGAAAAATAGATATGGTAATATTTATATTTTGTAAAAGTTCATTGTTAGTTCAAGACTTTGAATGTTAGTTTTTAAGAAACTTGATGATACAATAATTGTAGATGGCATACAATTTAGTCAGGTTGTATGTGTCCATTTATTCATGTTTTATCAAGTTAGGAAATGGCCCTAGCCATATATTCCACTTTTTAATGAAAGAGAAACCAACTCATTGGTTTATTGGATGGGTACCAGTTCTCAACCAATGCAAGATGTCTGCTCCAGAAGGCACGTCTCAACATGTCTCATTGGTGGGTATGAGCTATCTTGTCTGGGGGTAATGGCACTCGCACGTTCCATAGTTTGGTAGTTGTGGTGATGTAACTGTTTGGCATGATGATGTAACACTGGTGTGTGTGTGTGTGTGTGTGTGTGTGTGTGTGTGTCTGTGTCTGTGTACCTTGCTGTAAGAGATGGCGTCGAACTGTTCTCCAATCTGGTGGGGGAGGACAATGCTGTCCTCAGGGGAGGACAGGGGATGGGAGGAGGCCAGGGCATCAACGGCAAACACTCTGTGGATGTCATCCAGAACTATCAAGTCTTTCTGGAAAGGAGAAGGCAGAGAGAGAGAAAGAAATAGAGAGAGGAAGAGAGAGGCAGACAGACAGACAGACAGACAGACAGACAGACAGACAGACAGAGAGAGAGAGAGAGAGACAGAGAGAGAGGGAAATACAGAGCCAAAGAGACAGAGGGAGCGAGACAGAGAGAGGTTAGGATAGGTTGCTGCTGATTGTCTTTTCACACCAACCTTATTCCATCCATATTTACCACCCATGCAACACCTGACATTTCACACTGACACACGGAATTCCATGCCTCGTTGAGTCCCTCAACGAGGCAGTGATTCTCTCTATAGTAGCGATTGCCTCAGGTTGTTTGAACACCTGGAATACCATGTTTCACTGTAGGCTAACTAAAAGGTGCAAACATTGTGTTCAATAATGCTAATACAAATGTATATTTCTAAGGGTTATGCTGTTAGAGGTATGCTATAAGTATATTAATTTTGTGAGGAGGAATCAATGGTATAATTACAGCATAGTCTACGGAAACGTGCTGTTCTCCCCAAAATAATGTTTCTATTTAACACAAAACGAATGAAATATTACTCATGACAGGTGCCAGTACTCCTATAAATACTTGAAATACTCAACAAGATATATATATATATATATATATATATATATATATACAGTATATATCAGAGGGGAAATTGTTTCCAGAGTCTGTTTGTTTTGAGTGAGCAACAAGAAGACATCAGACAGAGAGCAAGACTTTTTATGTATTTAGTATTTATTATTCTACTTTTTGATATCTATATATATTTTGTATTTGACGTTTAATATTTCGGCCTAATTCATATTTTTCTTTCAGCCTAATTCTTCACTTGCTTTGGCAACGTAAACGTTTGTTTCCCATGCCAATAAGTCTTTTTTTAATTAATTGAATTGAGAGACAGCAAGAGAGAGAGAGAGAGAGAGAGAGAGAGAGAGAGAGAGAGAGAGAGAGAGAGAGAGAGAGAGAGAGAGAGAGAGAGAGGGTTCAGACTCACCACATTCCAGGAGGGTTCTGCCTTGTCAGCGCCTAGGTAAGCGACATAGGACGCGAAGCCCTCATTGAGCCAGACCTCATTCCACCACTTCAGAGTCACAAGGTTTCCAAACCACTGTTCCAAACCATGGTTATTATGTGAGTATTGTTTTTTGATAGATTTGATATTGATTTATGTTTTTCTTCTTTGACATAAGTAATAACAAATAGGTGGAAGGCTGGAAAGATGGCCTCACCATGTGGGCCAGTTCATGGGCGATGATGGTGGCAGTGGTCTCTCTGTTGCGGTTGGATGAGGTTAAAGGATCATACAGCAGGTTGGTCTCTCTGTACGTCACCAGGCCCCAGTTCTCCATCGCACCAAAATAAAAGTCCGGGAGGGCTATCTGATCTGTGACACAAAAGTTCAGTCCACCTTATAAGATGAGATGCACCTGACAACATTTAACAAAACGGTGATCGCAAACATTATTTGCGATCTTGCAAATACTCAAGGGCTAGATACTGCCCTTTCACTATTGGAATATGTCGATAAACTAAACGGATCACAATGGCAAAACAAATGTGTATTTAATATTAGTGCAATCAATTAAAGAAAGGATTGCAACCTAGGCGCCAAAATGTTTTACTTTTGGCTGGCGGCTGGTGGATGGTGAATATGAAATAGAAAATGTTTTAGTCAGTGGCATAAGAAATAATGTGTGTCTCAACTAGCTAGTATGAAAAAAACGAAAGCTTTCGCGAGAAGACAAAGCACAGGGGGGGGGGGGGGCCCACCTGACTTGGACAGTGGGTAGTTAATGTTGTAGTACTCTTGGAAAAAGTTCAGTATTGGACCGGTTAAACTCAGAGCATAGTCTCCGTGTCCCTCCTCTATGGCCCTCCTACGTGCCCAGATGCGGATCTGCAAAAATATTGAAATGGGAATTTTGTTAAGGGGTGTTTGATGTTTGGCGTTACCAACAGCACAAGAACAAAGAAAATGCAACGGATGAGCTGGATCTTAAGTGTAGAGGACAGCATGCTTCCTATTTACCAGCGTGTCTCCTTGCTGAGCCGTCAGGTGGGAGTAGTCGCACACAACCAGTGCCAGCAGGTAGGAGGACATGCTTTTGGTGGGTTCAAACGTGGTGCGAGTCACATCTACTCCATTGATTCTGGTGTCGGTAATGTCTAAACAGGGAGCCATAAACCATTGTGTGAGGCCTCAATGTATCATCGTATGACTATATGTCCAAGTAGTTATTTATTTATTTATTTGTGGGGTATATCACACCTCATCCATCACACACTGGCTGTACACAGGAAAGGTTAATAATACTATTAAAATGCTAACTACAATTAATACTGTATCATTGTGTCTCAGTTTTGGGACACACATTTCTTGTCTCCACACTCTTATTTCAATTTAATACTTAAATGATTGGACTATTAAAACCCTGGAGACTTTCAAATGCTTATGGTTGGATAACAAACGTCAACAACCATCACATTTGAACTAGGGAAATGTTATTGGAGATCATTGGGGTTCTGTGGGAAGGGCTTGTTGATTTCACCCACTTGTCTCCAAGCCGTTGGATAGAGCTGTAGTCCCCCGTGGGTGGATCAGAGTTATGTGGAAGACTGCTTTCATGGCAGGCTCATCAAAGCAAGGGAACGTCTTTCTTGCATGGGTTGGATGCATTTGAGAGGTGGCGACAATTCTGAGAATGGACAAAACAATACATAAATATTTTTTATCTAAATAAATATATAAAATTGGAATGAACAAAGACAAGAGTATTAGGAAAACAGCAGACACAGAGCTATCCCAATAAATCAAACATTCAGTTACTTTATTTGATTGAACCACCAACAGATACATGACCCCATAATTTGCTGCAGTGAAAGTACTTCCTTATTTCATGGATAATAAATATTTACACCCAAGGTAGCGTGTCATGATAGCGTCAAGGTAGCGTCTCATTGATCAGAAGAGGGAATAAAACACTTTTGGAAATAATAGGTATACAGGTCAAAGAGAAATGGAGAATATAGAAATGAGCCAAGAGATAGACAAGGCTTACAGGGTGTGTAAATAATTATTTTGAAAAATAAAAGAATAAAATGACTTTTTCAATCCGTCCTCAGAGTATTCGCTCCTGTAGAAGCCGGCCAGGTCGTCTGCCAGCTCCCCGGTGAACGCTGTGTACAGCCGGTACCTCTGTCCCCTGGCTAGCTTACTGTACAGCTGTAGAACCAGGTACTGAGTCGAACCCTCCAGCCAGGACGACCTGACACCCGGAACAAACACGCCATCTGGGGTCAGGGTGGGAGAGATGTGAGACGGAGAAGAGGAGAAAGACCCTTACTCTACTCCCTCCCTAATGATGGTGTAAGTTAATGTAATTTTGACTAGTTGAGGAGCAGATCCATGTCACCCATTGAACTGATGATAAATGATTGGACAACAATCGGACAACAAAAGCGATGGTGGGTGGTGTTACGCTATACCTGGAGCACTGACTACGCCGAGGTGTTTGTTTTCCGGAACGGTGTAGTTGAGCCTGTTGGAGTGGATCAGAATGAGATCCGTTTCTTCCACACACTCAAACTCCACGGTGGAGTTACCTGGTAGACAAGATGGAGAGACAGAGAGAGAGAGAGAGAGAGAGAGAGAGAGAGAGAGAGAGAGAGAGAGAGAGAGAGAGAGAGAGAGAGAGAGAGAGAGAGAGAGAGAGAGAGAGAGAGAGAGAGAGAGAGAGAGAGGGCTGAGAGGACAACTTTAACAACCCCCTCAGGATCAGGCAGTGTATGTGTGCATGTGTAATTTAAGGATCTAATGTGGGCCAGCTAAATGTTCCCTCTGCCTTATAAAAAAAACAACCCTATCCTAATTTGTGTAAAAAAAAACACCCATACGTCCAAAAGCTTGACGGGCACACTGTTAGCAACCCAAACGGTGTTATGATACGTTATTGTAAGGCCTTCTCACCTGTAAACAGATAGAGGCCATTGGGGTCAGGGATGAGGCGAGGCCACAGGGTCACGTTGTACTGGAGGGGCATCAGAGTGGTGGGCAGACGGTAGCTGAGGACCAGGCAATATCATTTGTAAAATAGGTACCGAAAAAAGATAGAGGAACATTGTCATTAACACAAAAACGACCACACTATTTTTCAAACCCTGGCTACGGCCCTGACTGCACTTTGGACATCAAATCCACAAATGCTGATCTGGTTCCAATAGGTACACCGTTCGAGTAAAGGGTGATAAGAGTAATAATAGTTATAGTAATAAAAGTGATAAATAGTTTGCATCATATGATATTTGTAACAATTGGTGTTCATTCAGCTATCCATATAAAATATTGTGTGCTTCGATATCATGAATACCAAATCAAACGTGATCCCTTATAGACCTGTGACATATGTTTGCTGGTCATGTTACCTTCCCAATTTCAATCAATGCATTTCTTTTGAAATATTTTGAGTCAAAATAATTTTCAGGCTAATGTTTCGAAATAGAGAATTCCACCTAAAGCCACTTATGCATGGTCTTCCAGTGAACGTTACTGATTCAACAAATGGGATGACAGAGAACACCCAGCGAGAAATGCAGTAGGAACCAAAGCTTAGACTAAAAGATTACCTGGTCCATGGAGGTGGAGAAGCATCATTGCCAGTGAGGCTAAGGGTCCACAAAGTGACAATTGTTGCCACAGAGACCAGGGCTAAAACCACACTGATGGTACACCATTTGCTGACCGGGCAACATGTACCCATCGTGTTTCTGGAACAGGAATTCCCAACGAAGACAATATGTCTGATAAAACACAAACGAATGAAAAACCCAGTTCAAATCATTGAAACAACACCTACACACAGAGTTAGACTCGCTCTATCATTACCACAACCCACTGGCATTTAACTACCGGGTTCCTGTCTGTACTGTTGTAACTCCTCAACGCAAATGGTTGATTTATTGTGAGAAGACGAGATAACCATCCGCAGTTGAAGGATAAACAGGTGACCGTAAATCCCACTTGCGAGTGTAGGCCTGTAGACAGTTCTCATGCATATGCGCTGGTGTGTGTTATTTACAAAGAGTGGTACGATGGCATGGGAACTCTTTACATAAAACCAGAAGACCTTAGGTTTTGTAATCAGTTTAGTTTATCACTTATTTTCTTGTGTGACCTCTATTTCTGACAGATAGAACATATGCATCAAAAACAAAAATGGATTAAAATATAGCATATCTCTATTATTTCTCAAGAGTAAAGTACAAGAAATCAACACAACCTTGGTGAAAGAGAATACAAGTGATTGCATTAAGAAAGTCTTTTGTACGTCAGCCAGTCCCTCTAATCTAGTCGATTGGGTAACGAAGCAGCAAGAAGTAGTTATGAAGTATGAAGTGGGTTATTTGTTTGTCTGTTTGTATTATAGGATAAAATATGTTAGTACCTGAATATGACAATGCCCCGTTAGCTGCTTATAACACTTTGCTGTGGTTTTCTCTTCAACCAAAACCTCATGCTGACACAGAGCTATTACCCTCAACACCAATCTTGTTTATCACTTTATTGCATTTTTGTTTAGTTGTTAGTCTTTTATTTCTGTGTAATATAAACGTGGTGGTGCAAGCTGTTTTCTTAGCAGGCGGTTGATTGTGTGTGACTTCATAGGCCGGATTCAATACGTGATGAGCTAGTGAGAAACAGTCCAAATGGTTCTAGAAGTAAGGTATATTATTTTATTCATCTACATGTATGTTTTTTTAATCATATCTATTTGTAAAATGTCCCTGTGCTTCAGTTTTCAATGAGCTGTTACACATACTGTTGGCACTATTTTCTCTTCATGCCATTCTCATTGTTATTATTGACTTATAGTGTTTATTTTATCACACCAAAATATATATTATAATAATTGGTGCTTGTGAAATTCGGTGTGATTTGAAAACAATAATAATTACAATAAAAATAACTAGAATAACAATAGGTATACACATATACTCTGTGAATACCTAATAATAATAATAATATAAATGTGTTTCTTTGTCAAGCCACAAATGTCTGAATCTGATTCTTAAGCTGGTTCCTTGATGTCAAACATATTTTTTGAGTCATGTAATACGAATGAAGATTTCAGTAGTCATTGTAAAGTTCACACATTATGAAGAAATAATTGAAATTATTTACAGATTACAAATTAAAAGTATAAAAGTAAAAATAAATGAAGTTGGGTATCTGTAAACAAAATGCAAAAAATTACATTTTTGTGTGCATTATGAGGAGTTCCTTATTATTTGGATTCAGCCACGAACCAATTCAGAACCGGTTCTTTGTTCTCAGAGATCCATTTTATGTTTGCTTTTGTTCTCTCAATGGCTTGCTCCACAGCCAGGGTCCCTGAGCCGAAACCCACCTCTGCGTTGTCTTTCTTGAACTGCTCCAGCTTTGACAAAAACAGTATTTAAAGTTAATACGGGGTTGCTTGGTTAGTTTCTTTGTTATTTTGTCCAGAAGAACATTGATGTAGTTTGTGTGTGTGTGTGTGTGTGTGTGTGTGTGTGTGTGTGTGTGTGTGTGTGTGTGTGTGAGTGTGAGTGTGAGTGTGTGTGTGTGTGTGTGTTGCTGAAGCAAGTGCCAGGGGGAAAATTTTGAGAAAATTTATTCAAAATTCAATACAAAAGAAACCTCAACTGACCTGCTGCAGCTCAAACTTAGTGGAAAACCTCTTGGTAACTCCGTTGATGAGGTTGGAGAAGGAAAAGGAGCCACCTCCATACCTGTGGATGAGGACAGACAAGGAGATAAGACAAACTAACAATGGAACTTTACGTCAACAGTTTTGCTCGTTATGCTTCTGTTATGTCTGTCAATTCACATCACACCCCTAACCACCCCTGGAGGAGGGTTCCCCCACTCTACGTTCCTTCTCAAGATTTCTTTCTCAATAATTAAGGGCTATTTTTCCTTATGGGGGGTGGGGTCATATATGGTGACCTGTAAATCCCTTTGAGACTGTAACTGGGATTAAGGGCCATACAAATATATGAATAGCATGGACTTGACTTGACAAGATAAGACCCCTTCCCGTTGGAGGGAAACTACATTTTCACAATCACAATCCTACGTTGGGCTCTGGGTCTGAAACATGGTGAATTCAATGGATTTAATTAATCCACATTTTGGGGATTTTGGGGTGTACACTAACCAAGTCTCAATAATGCAACTATGTTAACACCATTTTTTTTTTACATAGTTCAATATTGACAGTGCACTTTGGATTAAACTGGCTATTGAAAGTACAAATGGTCTTTGTAGTTCTCTAAATGCGTTGTTCACAGCCATTACAGCAATACAGGCATATTTGGAGGCCTGAAAGTCACAAGGTGCCATGACGACGTCTAAGAACACGACTCACTGGGTGAAAATGTAGGACCAGCGGTCCCGGATGAAGTCCCAAGCCAGAGGCTGACCGACCACATTGGAGGCAATGTAGACTATGGTGGATGTGGCGTCTTGCTTGCGGATAAAAGTTGATTTCAGAGTGTACTCCAGGTACCTGATTGTGGGGAAGGAAGTAAAATGTAATCAAATATAATATCATATACTATAGTGCAAGTGTGTGCATGCATGTGTGAGAGAGAGTGGGTACGTGCGTTGGGTAGGGCCTGTATCTGTACTAGCACCTTAAAACATGTGTTTATCTGTAGTGTAAGGATACAGTAAAAGTATTTGTATGTGTTGCTTTATTTATATACACAACAGTGGTAGCGTCCGGCTGACCTGTTAAGGAGCCACGGTTCTTTAGTGCAGGCGAGTGCCGCTCTCAGTTTTTCAGCCTCAGTAGCAATGGTGGTGTTCAGGAACTGTCCCCAAGCAAAGTTCCACTCTTCGGCACCCCCTGCTGCGATAGCGCTGCAGTAGACGGTGGAGCGCAGGTTGGGTTCGATCCTTGAGAAAAGATAAGCTCACCGTTAGCATTGGCGCAAACGTACTGACCTAAACTATGCAGAGACTATGCACCTACTATAGTTTATTAAACCCGGATTTCCCGTCAGAGATTAATAAAGAATATTTTCTTACGAGAATGGAATCGATTAGATTAGAATAGAATGGAAAAAAAATGAAAAAACAAAGGCAATAGAGTCAAAGGTAATTAATTAATTAGTTAACAAATTACTTAATGACTTAATCACACACTTGTTAACGCCAGGATCATTCATCCAGGCAGCGAACCAGTCTTTAACAAGGGTCTGACACTCTTCTAGCCCCGTGCTGCAGGCCTTGCTGATGGCGTTCACCTGGTTGTACCTGGAGGAGAGAGCGGCTCAGCGGCGGTACACCAGAACAAAGGTCGAGAGATAAACAGTAAACAGCTGCTGCTGCCTGCGTTGATTATGCACATACTGTCATAAAAGCAGCAGGGGGATATTGGGTGAGAAAGGATGTGTGCTTTACTCACTGATCCATGTGGCCGGCTGGTATAGTGGTCCAGTCACTAGTATTGGTCTTAAAATGTCCAAACAGGGGAGTCACCTGTTTTCGTAAATAATCCTTAAGGGGAGAGAAATACATAGTCAGCATGACAGCGGTGATGTGGTGCGAAATTATCTCCAAATGCAACGTCTGATTACGCACAACCCATCCCATTTTGTTTCCCTTTCTTCAAATATTGTTACGACCATGGCTCTGACCAACCTGCATGGGCCCCAGGACCTCGCTGCGGTCAAACATGAGGTAGAAGAAGTCAAGGTTGTCCAAGGCAGACTCCCAGGGAATGTACTCTCTCTCCTTTTGAAGGTACTTGGTCGTCTCCAGAGCAAGAATTGTGGGGATCTCCTTTGCCCTGTGTGGGGATTACAGAATCATGTGAATGGAAATTGCGCCTGGTTGGCTTAAATTTTTTGCTACTCTTTCATTTGGTTCTACAAAGTAGTACCATGTGACTCCTCAATGATGTCGGTGGTGATGATGGTCAGGGCTGTTTCTGGCCTGCTGGGGGCCCTAAGCCACATCCTACTTGGGGCCTCACCTCCCACCCACATACAATTTATTAAACCCATTTCTCAATTATCATAAATTGTGAAATATATATTATGTATAAAGCAAAAAAACACTTATAGAACGCTTCTCTCCCAATTCCCCACCCAAAGCATTGGGGCTTCGCCAAACAATGTAGGGGGGGCCGGGGGAAATACGAATTGCTGCACAAGAGTTACATTTGAACTCTGAGATTGATCTAAGGATCAAAATCACTGAACACTTTTACATAAAGGAACAAAGTCAATCAAATGTATTTATTTATTTCTTAAATGGAGGCCCCCTGGGGGTTTAATCTGTCACTTAAAACCCTTATAGCTAGAAACGGGCATGATGATGGTGATGATGAGGAAGGCAGGGGCGGGGGGGAGGGGAGGAGGAAGGGGAATATGGGATGGGTGGAGATGGGTATCATCAGCCATCCACATCGTCCCATCGTTCTCTCCTTACCTGGCAAGGTTGAAGGCATCATCTATCAGCTGAGCTCTGTTGATCCGCGGAAGATCCTAGAAGACAGGGAATAACGCCTCTAAAGCATGTCTAAATGTGACACTGTTATGTTACAGCTTATCTTTATTAACTGTTAGAATTGAATTTGTCACTTATCGTTACTATCGTCACTTGACAATTGTACTTATATACTGCTTTATTTTGAAAGCCAAAGAACTTTGCATACAAGGTGCTCCATAAAGACAATAATAATAATAATAATAATAATAATAATAATAATAATAATAATATTATATTACATAGTTATTGTTATATATTGTATAATATATTGTTATTATAATGCATCATATATAGTTTCGTATAGCTGCTTACTTGATGGTTGGTGCTCAGAACAGCGAGGAGTCGGTCCCAGTTGCCCCGGTCATAGTTGACTCTGTAGTAGCCCACTGTATTCACGTTGGCCAACACCCAGTCCCCATCTGATAATTTCATCTCAGTCATGTTCTCTAGATGAAGATCAAAACATAACAACAAAACTCAGAAAAAGATAACTCAACATTGTTGTTTGTGTTTATTTAACCCTTCAATCGACTGTTCTCGACTGAACCTACTGAAATAATAAATATGGTTTGAAAATGTCTAGCTGGTCACAGTGCTACAGCACCATCAACGGCATAAGACCGTAAGACCGTAACAGACCACCAGCCATAGACTGATCGAAATCACCAAAATAACTTTACCTGATTTGCTTTGCAACCATTTAGGATTCTGAATTATGTTGGTCTTCATCCACTTAATAGGAACAATCCACTCATAACTGGGAGAAAAAAAGCAGTCAATTAAAATGAAATATGATCACTTTAACTACCATGTTTAAATATCAGTCATTCGCTGAATTAATTTTGGGAAAATTGTTTTTGGCTTTGTCTGTTTTAGTCTTTCATAAACATAGCAAGGATGGTTGGGAGAGAGGGAGGGGAGTAGGTAGAGAGGAAGGAATAAAGGAAGGAACAAACAAGAGAGAGAGGGAGGAAGAAGGAAAGAGGAAGGAAGGACGGAAGGAAGGAAGAGAGGGAGGGAGGGGGGAGAGGGGAAGAAAGAAAATAAGGAAGGAAGGAAGAGAAGGAGGGAGGGAGGGAGGAAGAAAGAGATGAAGGAAGGAAAGGAGAGGGCGAGAGGGGAAGAAAGAGACAAAGGAAGAAAAGAAGAGAGGGAGAGAGAGGGGAAGAAAGAGAAGAAGGAAGGACAGAAAGAAGGAAGAGAGCAAGGGAGGGAGGGAGGAAGGGAGGAACTTACTTGAAAGGCGATACTGCAGTAACAATGGAATCGGGGTCCAGAAGGAAATGCTTCTGGGTCACAATACCAGTGGTAGTGTTTATTGTGATTAACGGGAAGCCCATCTGAAGCACCCAGGTGTTCATGATGTCATGGACATTCCTAGGGGGTGGTGAGCCACTGTTGTTAACAGCCTGGCGTAAGGAAGATGTAGAGAACAATGTTAAACCTGCTTAAATATAGTATGTAATGAACTCTATGGTGTGTGTACTGTAGCTCGGTACTATAGAGAAATAGTTGCTTCTTTGAGGAACAATACCCACTCTTTGCAGGTGATCCCACAGGTCTGTGTAGACTGTATTCCCATAGGCAAACTCTTTCAGGTAGGACTGCAGGATACAAAGAGAAACTTTATTATGGCTTTTTGTCAGTGTTGATCTTGGCTACTGTTGAATGGTTTTGGCACAAATATGAGCAGAGCTTGATGAAGGCCAACAAATGGTTTTTATTAGATCTCCATAGCACTTACACTGAGGCCCACTTTGAAGAGGTCTTCAGTCAGGAAATCAGACAGCATCCTCAGAACGGACGCTCCCTGAAGAGAGGAAAAATAAAAGGAACTAACTATCAAGAATTGCCAATTTATCCATTACTCTGTTTTGGCAGCACAATCATGAACATTGTACCCCAAAAATGTTTCAGTAGTACACCTTGATTGATCACCATTACATAAAGACAGCCATCGTGCAAATATATATATATATATGATATGTATATTGGTATACTGCACCTTGCTGTATGAGATGGCATCGAACAGTTCACTGATCTGCTCTGGCCTCTGAATGTCTTCCTCTTTGGAGGACAGAGGGTGGGAGGAGGCGAGGGCATCCACGGCAAACACCCTGTGGATGTCGCTGAGCACGATGAGATCTTTCTGATGTGAGGGCAAAGGCAGATCATCATACACACACACATACACACACACAGACACACACACACACACACGCACACACAGGTTTAAAGGAAGTATAAGCATCATCTTGCCTACATGAATGAAATTCATGTAGTAAATGTAGTAAACCTGGTAGTTAATGAAATGAAATAAGTGTGGAAAAAGCACAGTCAACGAAGGCCTACATTCCGAGGGACATCCACGTGTTACTCATTTACACCTTCTACCGCCACTGAGATTGGTTACTCAGCTGACTCCAAGTTGACCCCTAAAAGCTGTAAACCTCTCTATAACTGGCTCACCTCATCCTGACAGAAAGAGATGGGAAGGGCTTTATGACAGCCACAAAGAAGAAAGGAGCCCCTTCATTCTTCCTCTCACTTTACTTATACTGACTTATAAGTTAAAGGTTAACTAGTTAATGCAACAGTCAAATTCAAACACTGCCTGCTTTATGAATGTATTCCACAATCACATACAGTGGTATTGTTGTCAATTGTTTGAATGTGTATGCTTATTGTCTGAGTAGAAGTGATTGTCATTGTGCCCATCCATGTCACATCTACAGTATTTGTTAACTCATATATGTGGTATAGGCATTTGTTTTCTTTGATTATACTTTGTTACTTTACTCAAGATTGTTTTTGTACCTTTTCTACCTCAAGTCAGTGATCGTTTGCAGACAATTTCATCATACATGTGAATTATTAAGTCTGTTTTATATCAGTTCAGTCAATAAGGAGACAAGTGGATTTAAATCACAGAGTATCTCACCGCCTTACATCTGATATAACTTAAATGTTTAGGAGGTCAATTCTTTAGGTCATTATCTACTGAAAATCCGGAGAAGGAGGAAAAGTGTAGTAGACAGGGGTGATGCCTTCCGGATGAACTTCTAGGCCCAATACATAGGGTGTTGTGATTGGTCAGTGCATGTAGGAGGGATCCACACATTTTGGAAATATAACATGAAGCCTGATTCCAGAACGGGAGTTCTTTCCATATCAACTCAGGGTTTCTTTGTTACTTGTTTACAAGTGATAATAAAGTCTTTATCTTTCCAACTTCGGCTTTCTTGACCTCTCTTATTTTGTTAAAGTATTGTGTTGATCCATGACACCACTGTCTCCATCCGCTACACAATGATATGAATAGAGTTCCTCACCACGTTCCACCCTGGTTCGGCATGGTCTGCTCCCAGGTATTCCACGTAGGAAGCGAAGCCCTCATTCAGCCACAGGTCGTTCCACCAGCGCAGAGTGACCAGGTTACCGAACCACTGGAGAAGAGAAGCCACGTAATGATACTATTACTACAACTACAACAACAACAACATAATAATAATAGTACACATCATCATCATCATCATCATCAACAGTCAATGTAAATTCAAATCAGCGTGAAAATGTATATTTTTAGTTTTTGTCATTTTTCTAAAGTTTAAAAGAGAGAGTAAATGACCCATAAATGACTTCTTTCCCTCAATATATTATGATTGACGATGGATCAAACAATTGTTATGAAAGAAAAAATCAGTGTGTGAAAGATAAAACACAACATGCCATGTGAGCCAGCTCGTGAGAGATGATGGATGCAATCCGTTCTTTGTTGGAATTGGAGGAGTATTTGCTGTCGTAGAGAAGAGCTGTCTCCCTGTATGTGATCAGGCCCCAGTTCTCCATTGCGCCAGCATTAAAATCTGGAAGAGCTATCTGATCTAGACAGACACAAAAACACAACAGACTTTGGTTTGCCGTTGTACCCGTCGCAATACACAATTTGTCTCTATGTGTTTGTATCGATACAGTGCATTTATAACCAAAAGAAGCTGCTACACACACATAAACACACACACACACACACACAAACACACAAACACACACTAAGACATCAGACATCTTGCATGGTTGCGACAAAGATGGATCCAGCGGTGGTCATTACCTGATTTAGGAAGAGGATAACTTGAGTTGTAATAATTCTCAAAGAACTTGAGGATTGGCCCAGTGACATTCAGAGCGTATTCTCCCTGTTTTGCTGCGATCGCTTCCTTCCGTGCAAATATCCGGACCTGTAAGGTATAAGCCCCCAAAGGGACACACATAGTAAAGTTGTGGACCTACAGTATAAGCTCCCATAGGGACACACATAGTAAAGATGTGGACCTACAGTATAAGCTCCCATAGGGACACACTTAGTACAGATCCAGACCTACAGTAAGCCTACATATGGACACACCTAGTAAAACAGAGAAAGCACACATAAGTGTGCACCAGAGAGTGATTCATGTGAATTACCAAAACTCCATCCAGGGTTGTTTTGATGAAGTCAAAGTCACTGACAATAAATGCCAGCAAGTATGTAGACATTTTCTTGGTTGGCTCAAAGACGGTGACCAGGACTTGCTTGCCATCGATAACGTTATTGCTTGTTCCTAAAGAAGACACAGAACAGGGAATAAGTCATATGTATTTCTGCAAACAAATATGTTAATATAGAAGTTGTATAAGTATAGAAAAACATTTTCTTTGTATTCAAGTAAAAACCTTCCCCTGGGTTATGTTAATAAAAAATAGACTGTTACACGATCATAAGCTATTATAAGTGGATAATAATAGTTAATATAGTGGATTATATTTAATTATATTTATTGTTTCACCAATTCCACGCAACACATTTTTGATGTTGATGAAATCAACACATTTGCTCACCTGTCTCATTGCCATTGGATAGAGCTATGGTGCCGAGGTCATGGATCAGTGTGATGTGAAATATGGCTTTCATTGCAGGCTCATCAAAACACGGAAACGCCTTCCTGGCATCGGTCGGCTGCATTTGTGTGGTGGCAACAATCCTGCCAAAACGGTTCATAGTTAGTGCATATTTTCTACGTTAGTAGGCAGGAAAGTGTAGTGCGCTAGGGTGGTTTGACTCCCAGCTAAAAATCGAATGGGTTTTGATCCTCAATGACCGCAGCCTAGCCCTCACCTGCTTCTTATTAATGACATGTATATATTTACTAATTAGACAGTGGATAAATTACACAATAGTAAACTAACAGAAAGTGTTTTCTACATTTATGTGAAGTAGTGAAGTATTCCAAAAATGGGCTTGCATCAAACATGTTTCAACCTTATCGATCATAATCGATATGGCCTCAGTGTTATGTATGGATCCTGAAATCCTGGATGAAAGTTTTGTTTTCATAGATTTCTAATATAATATATTATACATATGTTGTGTATAATGTACGCTCCCAAAGGATGAAGATTAAGATGTTCGAGAATGAGCTTGTTTTGTTCATGAGACTGGGCAGATCCTTGAAAGGATTTTTTATATACATGTTTATGGCAAAGATTACAGCTAAGATTAGGGTTATTATGGCTCAGTTGCTCAGCATGCAGCGATAGGTGCCAGACAGCCTATGCAGTCCATGAACAACATTTAGAATCTAATAAAGTGGGGAAATTGCTTGATGCTACTTTAAGATATCGTGCTGATACCAAGTAAAAACGATATAAATATATACAAATTTAAAAAAGTATATATGGTTCCACAAAGGAAAAGGGAAGAAAATGTAGCAGGTTAAATATCATCTTGAACAATAAACGTAAAACCTTTTCAGCATTTCATATCTGCTCCTTTATTCCCTAAAAGGACCACACAAAGGGGCGGCCCAATGTATAAAAATGTCTCTCCACATCATAAACACTACTGGCGTAGGCAGAAATAAAAATAAACCTACTTGGTTTCGTTATTTTCCACGTATTCGCTCCTGTAGAAGCCGCCCAGGTCATCGGCGAGTTCCCCGGTGAATGTGGTGGAGAGCATGTACTGCTGATCCTTGACCAGCGCACCGGCGAGCTGCAGCACCAGGTACTGGGTTTTTGCCGCCAGCCAGGAGGACTTGATGGCCGGGGCCGGGGCTCCATTGCCCACCGTAGTGAGGGAGGCCTTCTGTCCGTTCTCAAGCTCGGTGAAGTTGAGCTTGTTGGAATGGATCAGGATCAACTGAGTCTCCTCCACACACTTAAATATCACCGTGGAGTTGCCTGTACAGACGAGCCAGATTTCAACATGAAGAAAATAACACATTTGAGGTGATACAAATGGATTCACCTCTTTAGTGCTTTTTGGTTGCATGTTATGGTGGACTTTTTCCAAAGTAATTTGTTCTCACTCTTTTTCTAAAACCATACACATACACAACCATACTATACACAAGATGAATGTCGCATATGCATAACTCTCATTACTCGGAATATTATAAATCCTGATTCACTCTACAACATGCGGACCATCCGCAATGTACATATTGAAGATGGGATTTTTCTTTTAAATACAAAGTTAAATTAAGCTAGTTCTGTGAATATTTCCAATATCACTCAACCCTTCACATGTATTTATCCAGAGTTTCCCACGGTCATTATAAAAAAAGATATAAAAAAATAAAAGTGATAATAGAACAACATAAAATCCATTCCCTTATCAAGACACCATAGGCTTTCACACACAGTGAGTCATTACATTTTCAGTCTTTTTTTCTTTTCGTTTTAGCTTACCTGTAAAAATGTAGAGCTTGGTGGTAGGGTCTGGTGTCAGCCTGGGCCAAAGTGTGACACGGTAGTGATCCGGCACCAGGCTTTTGGGCAGACGGTACTTGTCCCAGGGTTCGTTCGAAGGTGCAGTGGTGGTGGGGACTGCAGGGCCTGTGGTGGTGACTGCTCCATCCGTGGGTGACACCTGGCCATCGGTCTTGGCCTTCTCCTGGGAGTAGACCACCGACAGGGCGATGATGGTTGCGACGGCCCCCGCGCCCAGGACAATCCCCACCACCCCGACACTTTTACTGATGAAGAAGCCCTTGGCACCCATGTTGTCAAGGTCTGGAACCTCACACACGCTCAGGGAGTGGAATCGCCAAGAGTCAAGCCTCTATTTGTAGTCACAGATGGATCCACTGCCTCCGTCCTTGAGCAATGGCTGATCTATTAACAATGAGACTATGGATGGAATTGATGACTATAGCCGGCTTTGTGGTTTAGTGTACCTTGAACCCACTCGCCGTTGAACTTCAAAATACAAAACAACAATTTTATTTCTGTATTCTTATTGCATAGATTTCTTTGAACTTCTTTGAATTAACTTTTGATCTTCTTTTTCATTTCTACCACTGTCCAGTACTTACTAATGTGACACGCATTTCCCCGTCTGGAATTAATAGAACATCTTATCTTATAAAATGCGTGCTGATTGGAAATTACAAACATTTGTGAGTAGCATGTTCTATTACCATATATAATGTTCTCTTTCGGCAGATAAGGTCTTCCAGATAGCGCGGCGTGGCTTATGAACAGATTAATCACCGTCCCCTGATTTCTCCAGTTTGGGACCTACCCCTCTGCTTACTACTTAAAAGTAAGAGATAAACGAGAGTATACTAGCAGAGACCCATCAACTATGCTGTATGTACACCATTCAGACAACAGAAAGGAATCAGATCTCATGGGGGGGCAGATTATCACAATGTGATTTCAGGTCAAGTAGGTTACGAGGATTTTGTCTCGGTATGCTTGTGCAGAGTATAAAATAGGATATGATGTGTTAAACACATTTGTTCATTCACTGCAATGTACTCTGAATTGCTTGAATGCACCGTATGTGTGTGTATGTATGTATGTGTGTATGTGTATTCTGTATGTGTATGTATTCTGTGTGTGTGTGTGTGTGTGTGTGTGTGTGTGTGTGTGTGTGTGTGTGTGTGTTTTCTGTGTGTTTGTGTGTGTGTGTGTGTGTGTGTATTATCTATGTGTGTATGTGGGGGGGGGGGGTGGTGGTTGTGTGTTCTGTGTGTATGTGTTTGTGTTTGTGTGTGTGTGTGTGTGTGTGTGTGTGTGTGTGTGTGTGTGTGTGTGTGTGTGTGTGTGTGTGTTTCTTTTGGGGGTGGCTGGATGGATAGATTCTCATGGTAGAGGGAGGGTGCCTCAGTAGAGAATACAATGCAGTGCATCAAACTCCTGGCAAAGTGAAGCAAAGCAAACAGCTTTGCATCGAAAAGGATTTGACTTCCATCAGACTGACCTTAGACTTACAACCCATCCCTGGAACATTCCAGGGATCATTTTTGTTCATTATAAACTCTGATGCCACAAACTAGTTTTAGGCAAACCGTTTTATGAAGACAATTTTATGGATGGTAAGTGATAAAGCATAAATGCTGAACGCGAGAAAATGTTAAGAATTGCATAAGCGGAGATTGGTTTACAGCCACTTTAACAACGTGGAGTCACCGCACGGTTCAAAGATGATGTCAATTTGGCACTTTTGATGTCAATTTCAAATCATTTTCTTTATTCAGTATGTACAAATGTAATATTGAATTTCGCTAAGGTTTATTATGCAACAAAGTATTTAGAATTTAACTACCAATTCCATATGCATGTGGATCAGTTATACTATGAATGCTTCTGAACAACTATGGTATCGATATTGTATTGACAACAAATACAGTATCTTCAACAATCATTTTTGAAGTCCCATTTGTATCAAGAGACACAGTGTCATCTTTGTGGTAATTGGGCCTACCTTAAAACTATCCTGACATCTCATGGTGTTGGATCCACCTTGGTGTGTGTTGCACCTTTTTACTGTCAGTTTCATTTTTTATTTTATTTTTGAATGTCAGCTTATGTTTGCAGGACTGGACATTTGGTGTTGGTCACATTGAGTAACAAGCAGGGGTTAAGGAAAGTACAATGCCCTATCCAGGCTTTGCTTGAAGGTACAGACCCTGAAATTAGAAACTACATTTTTATTTTTTAAGTTTATATGAATGTCCAGAAAGTGCATTGTATTACAATCAAAGTCCACAATCGTGGATCATTAGGATTAATAATATTTCCAGGGAAACAAAAGCATGGACTCTGATGTCATAAATGTCTGATAATTTCCTACGCATGTGATTGGTCGACAGGCCATCTTTAACTCCCTCCAGAATAATAGGCCAGTGGGGGAAGGATTGTAGCCAAGAGTAAATGGTGTTGAATTGATGTTGGATATATTTCAGTGCTCATCATTTTATCAAACTTTTGAAACTGATAATATTATATAATATGAATATAATAATAATATTGCATCTACATGTGAGAGCTTATCAATGGTCTCATTATGATCCATGATATGAACAATGAAGTACAATCTCATCACTAACTGTTCATTTGTACGAATGTAGGCAATATCAGACACATTTTATTACAGTGTGACAGTAAACCATAACCATGGCTGTTTATTGTTTATGATTAACTTATGTACTACTTATCTTATGCAGTCTTTATCTGAAATATAAAGTGTAATAAAGGCATCCATGCCAAAGAAGGGTGTTTGCACAGAAGAAAGCTTACATGCCTAGAAGGAGCTGAAACTTAAGTACTTGTAGTTGGTTTCATTTACTTTTCTTTATTGAAAATGTAACAAATGGTTACAATTTATTGGCATGAAACAACATTTTAAGACATAGATGAGCTACAGGGGTGTGGTTGTTAGTTTCAAGAAGAATGTGTATTTGAAATTACTAATCCCATAACCACAGCTAACATAATTTATTTATAAATCCATTATTTGTGTATAGCTTACTCATGCATTTAACCATGCCAACATTGTGATACACTTGAGATGGCATATATTCTTATAGATTTATATATCCTCACAGGCAAACTCAAAGATGCATTACAAAGCTGTTTAGTCAATCAAGATATTTAGCTGGTTTTCCACTGAAGACCTAAAGTAATTATTTGGAAGAGCACTGTGACATATCCTTTAGTGTTTGAAATACAGAGAGAGCAGTTTGAGATGTGTAGGCTATACAGTTCAGCCAAGTTCAATCAGGACATTATGTTAGCCGATATTGTTTGGCTAGTATAATTTAAATTTTTATTTTATCCTTGAACTTTTGCATTAAAACATAGATATGTTCCTTAAATCATGTAAGGTTAAAGCTAGAGTAGGCAATTTATTTATGAAGCATTATTTGTCATATTTGTTGAAATTATCTTTACATACTGATAAATCAAATGCTCTTACAAAAAAAGGGAAATCCAATATCACTGGCTGTCCATTTATTTTGGCCCAAATGAAATGATTGCATGGCCTACTTGCCTACCTGTGCGCACTCTACCTGTGTGTACCTACCCTAGGCTAGGCAGACCTATTGCTCAAACTAGCGAGCTCTATGTTTAGGGGGGAATGGCCTCGGGGGGAGGCCTGAAGAAGGGGGGGATTTGTTCAGTTGGATACTTTAAAAGCTAGCTTACTCTGGCGGGTTTCTCAAATTGGCCTACCTTAACTTTAAGGACTAGTCTGACATGTATGTGATGTCCCTGTCAGACAGAGAGAAAGAAAGAGTGGGAGAAGGCAACATAAAGCTTGTAAAGAGATTTAAAAAAGCACCTGATGTTGTTTTACAAGGTCTTCTTACATTATGACATAGTGCATATTTCTTACCAGCCGAGCTCTGACCTTTGTTGAAGATGATACTCTTCTCTTCCTCTCAGATAGCTTATCTGATATTTACAATGTGCAGAGATACAGTATGTGTGTGCAGATTGTGACCTATCTCAATCACTCGTCTCATCTCATTTATCGTCAGTCCACCTCATGCCCTGTTGCGTTATTTTCTGTCAATAAAGATAAACCCCCATTTCACATGGTGAATGCGCAAAAATAGTCACCCTAGTCTACATATCTCTCAATCGACATCACAGCCCGTTACACTGATTCATATTATTCTGAAAATGTATTTTCATCAATGTCTTTTCATACATATTTCAAAATATGAATCACTGTACATTTGACAAATGTCTTTGTAATAATAGATTTGTAACTAGTGTTATTTGAGACATTTGATTGGTTACTAGTTTTATTTGGGAGTGTGTTTCCAATCCCCCCATTTACACATTTCTCACTATAAGTCACCAATAAACCTTTCAGAGTGTGGCGGTGATATATAGCGCAATATATTTATGGCTTCCTTGTTCTTTATCTGATTTATTTTTGCATATCATGGTATGATGCACTTGACTCGCACTTTGCGAATTACTTATTAATTATTTACCACAATGTTGATTCTTAATTCTCAGTCTTATCCCTCCAAATCTGCTACATGATTCATTTTCCACATCGTTATAGTTCCGTGGTAAATTAAAAAGGAAAGAAATTGTATAATTCTTTAATCAGAATGGATTAACTTTTTACGGACATATAATAATAGCCGTAATATAATAATAGCTTTCTTCTATTCACCTGCCCTCTTATTGTCTTTATTGCGATTCAACTAGCTGTTCATCTTCAGTTCCAGCTCAGCTGTGATCTTCTTGGCACTGTGATACAGTCCTAGATTAGGTCATTGCAGTGCAGGCTGGAGGTAATGACTGTGATAACTGTCCACAACAGTATATTTCTATCCATCTAATTAGGATTTTTTTCCACTATTGTTTCAAATGTACATTTCAGAGTATATGAATTTAAATTTAAATTCTAATATATCCGGTTTCAAAAATATAATCATGGTTACTGTAGGACACATTTTAGTAGAAAACTAAGTAAAAATGATATCATATATTATATAAAATTATATATGTTTATACATTGTGCAAAACAGGCACATGTACAGCAGACTGATTGTAGTTAGAGAAAGTTAATACTTATTAACTTGCTTTTTTACTCTTACTTTATTATCCGTTTCCAGTATGCTCCCGAATTGATGTAAGTCCATGTCAACGGTGCCCATTGTAAAAGCTGATTGTTAGGACTAGTGCACGTGACATGTGTTGACCGTAAAGGCCCAGGTTGACCTTCAGTTTTTCTAGTGGATATTTTACACAGTCTGTTATGTGATCCTTCTAAACATAAACATCCGCTGACCATTTCTGTGAGACATCATTGTGTGTGTATAGTGTGTGTGTGTGTGTGTGTGTGTGTGTGTGTGTGTGTGTGTGTATGTGTGTACGTGTGTATGTGTGTACACGATGTTTGTGTGTGTGTGTGTGTGTGTGTGTGTGTACGGTGTGTGTGTGTGTGTGTGTGTGTGTGTGTGTGTGTGTGTGTGTGTGTGTGTGTGTGTGTGTGTGTCTAATGTAGTCATGATGCTGTAAGAGGTTCTAATTTAGTAGTTCATTTTGGTTTGCATTGAAACATACATTACATGTTGAACAAGAATACATCAGAAACCTAAACAATTGAACTAGATAGTTGTTATGGCTGCTACATAATAACAATGGTTTCGAAACATAACAAACGTTTCCAGCATACCATGACAAAGTCCAACCCTTTAGTGCCCCCTGTTGGATCGTCACGAATTAACTCTTAACATCTGGTTCTTTGAATAATGCCTAACGTTGGGACGAATAGGCCCATTATTATAATGTACAATATAATACACGAAATATTATAATATGTATATACATAATATATAAATAAAACAAATATTAGTCCAAACCCCAAACACACACGCGTGCGCGCGCACAAACACAGACAGTACGTCAAACGTACGGTCACCATGGCAACGAGACGCAGTTCGCTAAAAACTAGAACTCTTACGTCCTCCTCCTCCACCCTCATAGTAGCGCCCCATAGCCTTCGCTCGGTCTCAAACGCATCTTGCCATCGAAACTCGAGTTCCCCCCCCCCCCCCCCCCCCCCCCCTTCCAAGTCTGTTGTTACTTGAAATATAATCGGGTGTAACTTCTGTCAGTTCGCTAGCCTTTACAAGCACCGCTAAAACATGCCTTTAATGGTAAAAGATTATACGTGGACGCAAACGGAATCGATGGTTTATCTACACGTGCCTTTGAAAGGGGCTAAGGCTGAGCACGTCGACATACTCTCTACAGATGAGTATCTCAAGGTAGAGCCTAACTGCGCATGATCAGCGAGTGTTTGTGTTGATCAAGGATTGTGTTTTGTTACCCGTCATCTTACACCCATGTATCGATAGGTCCACTTCCCACCGTTCCTGTTGGAGGCATTTCTATTTGAAGCTGTAGACGAAGCGAAAAGCACGGCCAAGATTGGAAACGGAGTAGCAGTTATCACTCTGCCGAAAAAGATCCACCGACTATGGGACCACCTGGTTTTAAGCATTAGTGAGCAAGAAATTCCCTTCTGTACCTGTCACTTCACCATACTAGTTGTGAACTGACTCGGGTCATACCTGGCTGTTCTAGCACCCATAAATGCACGACAAGACGATAATACACATATATATTTTTTCTCTCTCCATTGAATACGTTTCAGATGATAAACAGACAAAGATAGAAATTCGAGAAAGAGCACTGCAGGCTCATATGGAAAAGACTGCGGATGGCCGCAAGGAAAAAGCAGTGAAAAAGCAACAAGAGAAGAAATATGCCCTGGAGACGATGATGAAGGTAGTGTGATGAAATTATCAACAATATAAGTATTTAAGAGAATATAAACTTTGACCTGACTCTTTGTTACCTATTTACATTTCAATCATTTACATGACTTTGCCAGCTTGAACAGGAAGAAAGAGAATTGATTCAGAAGATTAAGGATGAAGAACGAGAGAAAGCAACAGCAGAACTTGAGGGATGGAAAATAAGACAGATTCATACAGCTGTGGAAAAACCGCCACTCAAACTGACCAACAGGGATACAGTTCAAACCCTACACCAGGCTTCACATGGCTGCAGTGTCAAACCTGGTGAGCAGATTCCTGTATACTTTATTTATTTATTTTTATTACACCTAATGATGAGGTTGGTGTGTGTAGGCTATTTCTAGAAACTGCTATGTTGCCCATTCTCATATAAAATCAGATAGAAAAATGTTTTGTCCTATTTTTTGTAAGTTAAGCTGTGGTTGCTTTGAGTATTCAGATTGTTATTTAGCCTGTTATTGTTGTCGTTTTGTATTTGTTTAACCGTACATATCATCTTCTTACCTGCAGGTCCAACCTCCTCCAGAGCAGGCAGCAGAAAAGAACAAGTGGACCTACCTGCGCCACGGTCTTCTGGAACGATCCAGATCAAATTCACACCGAGAGTGTTCCCCACAGCCCTTCGGGAGTCCCGGGTGCCAGAAGAGGAGGAGGTATTGTTGGTTCTCCCTCTATGTCCGACATTGGAGAGAAAGTGGCCAATTACTAGTTTGATCATAACCAGTTAGTAACCATACAGATTGACAACTGTATAACCAAATTAATGCTACATTAAAACACGACAAATGACAACGTATGGCCTACCTTTGAGATTTAAAAGATGATCGCAAATCAGCTCTGGAAAAGCTCTCTTTGGCCACCGTTTCCACTTGTCCCCGGGATATTTTCTTTCTCCCTCCCTCTCTTTGCAGAACAAACTTGGTATACATGGCTTAAACAACCTCTGCAAAAAAAAAAGACTAGCATCCATTCTCTCCACCTATATAAGGGTCCTGCTTATGTTACGCTAGACAAAGCTCTTCTGTCCTAACAGTGGCTAAGAAAGCAGGCTGAGGCCAGACGCGCAGGAAACACAGAGCTGGCTGTCGAACTGAAGGATCTTAGCGATGAGGAGAGAAATCCAGACTGGTTGAAGGAAAAGGGCGAGTAAGTCCAGTAACTATTGCCCAGACATCTGTATTGGCATGGTTTTGTCATAAATTAATGTTATAACTCTTCTATTTTTTTAGCAAATATTTTGCAACTGGAAACTATCAAGGTGCAGTGAATGCATACAACCTGGCGATCAGGCTGAACAGCAAGATCCCAGCCTTCTACTCAAACAGGGCCGCTTGTCATCTCAAATTAAGAAACCTCCATAAAGCTCTTGAGGATACCTCCAAGGTGAGTATCAGACTCAGCCATATGGTCACATTAAAAAAAAGATCTTGCTACATGAAAAAGATGTGAATAAAGAAGCTCAGGATTTGAAAAGGAGAGCAGGGTGGTCGGTACCAATAGCCATGATTTGTTCCTTAGGCCCTGGATCTTCTGACCCCACCCGTAGCTGACAACGCATCGGCCCGAGCAAGAGCTCACGTAAGGCGGGGCACTGCCTTCTGTGAGCTGGAGCTCTATACCGAAGGTAAGAAAGACTCCCGTAAAGTGCTCCATCAATTAGCTCTTTAGGGATCCACCATACTAGGAGACACTGCAAGTGAGGCAAGGTCAAAGTTTGACTTTGTCAATTGTATGTTGGTTTTTTTGACAGGTCTTCAAGATTACTTGGCAGCGTTAAAGATCGATCCTCAAAACGAAGTCTTACAAGCAGACGCACACAGAATCAGGCAAATCATTCAAGGGTGCATTACAGGCCCTGAAAACTAATTTTTTGTTATCCATTTAGGTGACACTGAACACCACCATTTTTAGTGCGCTTTGAAATTGAACATGAAATATATTTTTGTATGTATTCAGTAGGGCTTGGGATTAGTATTCTTGGCATAGTAGTGCTAGTCAGTAGGTCACTTAACGTTTAATCCTTATCCCTTGCTTATGTTCATTGAATTCAATAAATGGCAGTACATATGGTGGCCACATGCTTGTCTGATTAAATCCTTCTTGGGTACCTTCCATGACAACATGTGTTAAACCTGCCACCAATTGTAGCAACAGCTACGTATAAAATTTTTATCATTGGATTAAGTAACTGCAACAGAAATGGTTATCAGTTTGATTTTGGCATTACTTTTTCCTGAGTTTGTTTTACTCTACCTTCAAAACATTTCTCATGACAATGGATTTTCGATCATATGGTTCAGAACCCTGTATTTCAGAGGCAAAAATGTCCCTTAAAATGCTGCAGTTAACTATTTACTATATAAAGCCCATGTGTGGAACGACATGCACTTAAAATGTACATTTAGTTCCCTTTGTTTAACCTGCTACTTTATAAATGTGACAACCTTTAGATTTCAGAGAAAAAATTTACTGTATGAAACACTTCTGGAAATAGTTATATTTATTACATTAGAAATCTTTACAAAGCATGGGAGTGGGAGTTTTGGACACTAGTAGCATAAAATAGCTAAAATTGAGTCAACTTCAATAACTTCTTTTAAAACATCCTCATAATCAACAGTTGTGTGTAACTCAATCTGCCCAGTCCCAAAGTCAGGCCTTGTTTCAGATGCACTCATGGTGGCATCTTATGGCTCTACATATTAGATGTCCATGATATAGAACGTGAATGAAAAGTGAAAAGGGAGGGGAGTAAAGAGACAGGGCTAGTATGTGAAACTACACATATCTTTGTACACTATTGAAGTCATTGTTATTGGGCTTTTCTGTCAGGACTCAAGTGTTCACGTCTTCCATCATGAATGCATTCAATATACACATACTAAATAGGACAATATCCGCCTTTCTTGCTTGACCTTGCAAACAGCTTTTGGGACCCCCCGAAAATGACTGATTTAGGCTGTAAGCAGTTTTGACAGGGCTTGGATGCCACCAGGAAAACCAGCATGATTATCTGATGATGCTCTATGTGGCAAACTTCTTCTGTCGAACCGGTGCAGGTAACCGAGTGGTGATGTCCAATAGGGGGCGCTCCACCACGACAAGGGAATGGTCCTCCAGCAAGCCCACACATAGCAGGTTCTTCAATACAGACAGGAATTAGAAATTAGCTGTGCCTCAACGCCTACGCTGTAGAAATGAGACGGTCTGACATGGCTGTAGCCTACTGCACTTCACCGTGTCACTAAGTTGTTTCCCCTGTAGCATGTGAAAGCGTTAAAATAACCTCCATTGAGATTGTGTTGTGCCTATTTTACATTATACAAATGGACACAGTTCACACCGTGGGCACCGTCAAGCTAGCTAGCATAGCTAATAAGTATCTTCTGATAAAACGAATTCCTTTATTTGAATAAACAACAGGTTTCCAAGCTGCATCCACCATCTTATATATTTTTCAGTATATGCGTGTATAACAGGTATTTTAGCAGCCGTGAAATGCAGCCCACGAAGGCTGAGCAGCTACAAAGTGTGAATTTGACCAGTGGCAACCGTTAAACATGTCACACTGAGAAGACAGCATGGTGCGTCTTACCTTGAACAACTCGCAAATCTTGAAAGCATGGCTGTCTTTGATCCTTGCATTCTCCGTCATAGAACATAGGTGACTTTGGTTGCACAGGTCAGAGCCTTTCTCCGGAAGTGGCTGTGTGTGTGTGTGTGTGTGTCAGGAGGAAAAGATCAGAGGTTAGATCAGATTTGAGGACCTTGACGGTTAACTGAAAAGCCACAGCAAGACAGTGTACCGCAGGAATCTGGCGTCGTGTGGGGCAGTGCAGACACATACCAAACTCTTGTCGATGATGCAGAACATGTGCATGTCATGCAGAATGATGTAGTTTGGGTTTCTGGCGCTGAAGGAGACGTTGGTGACGGGTGTAGCCCTGTTCAGCCACGACCTGTGAAGGCCTTTTTTTTGCAGAGTGCGACTCCACTCGGTGTACTCCTTCTGCACCAAGGAGTACTCAAAGATCTACGGCCAGAGAGAAAAGGAGAGGCCGTCAAATAAACGTGCAGATTTCTCCACAACCTCCTCAAGCTCTGACAGATGTGTCTGTATCATCATTGTTGAGCAGGTGAGGTCAGCACCACTAAATATACACATAGCGTAGTGCAACCAAAGATAATCCATTCAATGAGGGCAGAACCTGGATACGTACCTTCTGGTCAGCGTGCACCATGACAAGGTTACTGCCTGTTGGGTGAATGGCCATGGCACTGGGACAGGAGCTGTACACTGGGACTGTACAGTGGTACTACACACACGCACAGGCACACACACACACACGTTAGTGGTTTGATGCTTTCGCAATGGTCAGGATAAAAAAAGGTCAAAGCACATAGAAACAAGAATTTCCCATCCCACCCATCCAGTAAGCCCCCCTTCCACACCTTGAGTTTTCTGAGGTTGTAGACGTGGACCTCACAGTCAGAGTTGGCGGTGGCTAGCCACTGGCCATCATCGCTTGTGGACATCAGGTGAACCGCCTGCCTAGAGACTGGAGGTGTGTGTGAGGGAGAAGGGAAGTAGTGGGGTACAAAGAACACAACTAGTTATATACCACGATTCTCAGTGGGATTGAACAACAGGATAGAAACCTTTAAACCGAAAGCAATTTCTTTCCATTTCAATTAAGTGGGGACTCATGATAGATGTGACGTTAGTACGGTTGTCTCACCCGACTTGGGTTTGAGGGTGTGCACGTATTTGGCCTCCGACTGGCTAAGAGCAAAGACTAGGACTGATGATTGGCTGAAGGAGGCAAAGAGTCTGGAGGAGTCAGCGGAGAAGCACAGCTGGTTGGCCCAGCGGAGGACCTTTGGCAGCTTAACCTGGAAGGGAGGACGAATACCAAAGGTTTAAGGGGTGAGGCAGAACTACACACGACTGTCAGGAGAGGACATTCCAGGCTTACTGACTGGAGCTCAAGTGTAGAGTGCAACCGTAAAGCGCATCCGCTTTCATTCTGCTCCCATGTTCAGCAATGAGCATTTCCACATTGCAGGCGGAGCTGAAGCGCAATATGGAGCGGAGCGTGTTTTTTCCGGCACACACATTTATGCTGCCTCAGCCTGACGCTTTTAACACTTTCATTTTCAGCGGATCAAATTAAATGGCCTAGATGAGTGAGTTTGGGGTGCAAGAAAGTCCAGCTTTCATTTGCGCGCTACACTTGAGCCTCTGAGATTACTCCCAAGAGGCACACAGAAATGTAATTAAAATGAAGATCAAGTCCAAATAAGGAGTGACACCCTGGGAACCTTTACTGTGCACAAAACAACATCAGAGCAATACATGTAGCTCCACACAAATGGAGGCACCTTAGCAACCCGGTCCCATCTCTACCTTAGTGACGGCGATGCTGTCGTTGTCATACTGAAGTTGGAAGAGACGGACGCTGGAGGCGGAGGCGTAGGCCAGCCAGCCTCCACATGGAGACAGAGCACTGCAGCAAATGTGATCATCGCCCTGCAGAGAACACACGTACACACAATGAGCTCACCGCTTTTAAAGTCAAGATTGCCATTACAGTGGCTGGTGCATCCTCAGCACACACACCTTTCTCTTCAGGTGAATCAGTGCCTCTGGTTTCTTCTTTACAGATAGCTCCTCTCCTGGTCTCCCTATAAGGTACATGAAAAGCATATAGGAAATAACAATTAGTACAAAATAGGGAATGTTTAAACACACATACACACTTGAATCATTGTCATCTATTGTCCTTGATATGTATTCCAGTGTAAGGTTGTCCCGCCCACCGTTTCCTTTGCTTTCACCGAGTCTCCAGACCTCTAAGCGTTCAGGAAACTGGAAGAGCAGAATTCCAGCCTTCTTCCCACACGACACCAGGCTTCTCTACACAGACAACAGACAAAAACAGTCAAGGTTTAATAAAGAGCAGCCAAGAGAACAATACAAGCCATTGCCTCAGGTACAGTAGACGATAAAAATATTCGTTTTAACTTTGATATCAAATTTGCAGCTGGAGTTGGTACTCACGTGTGGGAAGGTGATTTTGCACGGGGCAGATTCCTTGCTGCTCTGAACAACTTTCTCCATAAAGGGTCTGACTACCAGATGCGTATCATTACCTGTGAGAATAACAATGGAGTAACAATCATTATCTCGAAATTGAATTATTTTTACATTGAATTAAATAGACATTATTACAAAAAAGACAAACAGTGCAATAATGTGGTTGGTTTTATTTATTTATTGGGGCAATGGAGCGATCAACTGCTGTTGTGACATCCATTTTACCTGATAATTATGATCCTAAGCCTACAAGCAGCACCCACACTGACCTCCTGAAACCGCGGCGGTCTCTGTGTGAACCAAAGCCCGGACGTCGTGCGAGTGGCTCTTCAAGGTCCTGGTGCGCATCCACTCCTTGTCGGGCTGATCCAGCTTGGCCGAGATGAACTGGAACTGGACCACGCTGCCTTCCGACGTCCCCGCTAGCAGGCTGCTCTCGTCCTGTCCGCAACACATTCAAAAACTCAGCATGACGCGACACATCAATAGAGCATGTTCAGTAATGAGGTTATAAACAGATCAACTGCATAGCAAGCTGTTTCTAGCGTGGACTCCAAATGCATGAAACAAGGATTAGTGAAGAACAAACGTACCACTTTATTCACCAATTACTATTTCGAAGGTTTTTTGTTCCAGACCTCAAAAGCATACAAAAATAAATAGACTAATGAAGAACTAACAGAACATTTTATTGAGATTCACGTCCCTTACTATCAACAGAAAAACATAGGCCCTGTTCAGCTCACCTGGGAGACTGCCAGCGCCGTGACGTCCCACTTGGTGACCAGGTGAGTGCGGATCAGCGTGCCCATCTGGCTGTCCCACACCTGGACCTTCCCGGCAGAGTCTCCGCTGATGACTGTGTTATCCGACAGGAAGACCACGCCCCAGACCACCACTTCTTTCTTCTTTGTCGCCCCCGCAGCCCTATCCACCATCATCCTTTGAGTGGCGTGGCCTATAAGGTTTTTTCAACGTTAAAGAGTCAGCTCATGCACATAGGGCTGTGCACTCAGACACCAGCAGAAACTCAGGTGCAAGTTGGCCCGTTTTAGATTAAAAAAGCAATCTAAAATGTTTAAGAACCATTTATTCTACCAAGTTAAATACAATTTACCACCAACTATGCAAATGTACCTGCAGTTTTACCCAAGAGTACTAGTTATTCAAAGGTACAATATGTAAGATTTGCCATTTCAAGCTAGCTCCAGTATTAATGTTGAAACAAAAACACTCTGCTCCTCATCTCTCCAAACCCAAACCCACCCTCCAAAAGCGAAGCTCGCTGAAAAATACTTTACAAGAGATTTCTCTACGCTGCTGCAGACCCAGCAGTCAGAGCTAACCTAGATCCCTGTAGTCATTAAGTTAGCGTCTACATGACCAAATGTGTTTTAGAGCACATTTCCAACTAAAATGTTGCATATTGTACCTTAAATACAAATCACATACTATTAGATCATCTGTACCACCACCGTCCAATTTAGTATTGACATCAACTCTACACCGTTACCAGAAACCGATGTATGCGGGAGATTGGACTGCATGTTCTTCCAAAGTCATTGTAGTACTTTGCCCCACTGTAATAACGCTGCACATGTCTCACCTGAGTCGACGTTAAACACGCGGATCATGTCCATGGTGCCAGCAGCAATTTGTGTACTAGATGGATGCCATGAAAGAGATAGGACACGACCTAGGAGAGTGAAATAAGAATTCCACATGTTACGACAAACACCAATACAATAACACAAAATAACTGTGCTTATGGCTAGAGTTCGCAACAGCTTGGTTCGTTATTATTTGTTCGTTCCTATAACTATACAAGCTTCATTAAAAAGGGTTACTGAAGGTTTGGATTGAGGCGCACCAAGCTGATTTTTGTTTGACGGTATTCGCTTGCAAAACAAAATAGCTTGTTGAAAAAGGCCAGATTTCTTCAAATGAGTCTTGGTCATAAGACTGGACATTGTACAATATTTCACACTATTAGATTGCTGATATTGATATTCAATGCGTTTTCTTCCTGGACACTGAATAAAAACCCTGTGGCTTTTATCAATCAACTTACTTTTCAGTCTGTCAAAGTTTCTTTGAAACTGAATAGTGTCTTCCAGAAGGTCAAAGATTTTCACTGTCCCATCTTCACAACCGACCTAAAAAAGGATGCAATGACAACATGAGACTTTCAGCATTGCATTTGGCTAAAACAAGAGAACATCAGACCGTTACGTGACTAACCGCAAGTTGTGTCCCCTGACTGTTGCTGCTGATGGTCCAGACTGGTCCTCCGTACGCTTCAACGGTGTACTTTGACTTCAGGTTCTCCAGGTCATACTCCACAATCTCTCCATTTAGACCTGTACTGAACAGACGACGCCCAGCCCAGCAGAGTGCCTCTACTGTCCTGCCATCCTTACCCGGTATCACCTGCAGATCACGTTTACATGTGAGCACTAAAGAGCGACACTTCCTGGCTATTCCTTCAAAGGGTTAGCACCTAAATGTTGTATGTCTAATATTTTGAACAAGAACACTGCAAATGACCTGCTGATAGTAGCATATAGGACAAAGATAAAATAATAGCAATTGTCAGTGCATGCAAGTCCTCACCTTTTCTTGAAAGCAGTTGTCTGCGAAGTTGAAGATCTCTACTGTCCCGTCAGCACGAGCCACCGCGAGTCTCTCTGTATGGACGTTGAATGCCATGGCACTGATGGCACTGGGCATGTAGTCGAAGAATCGTACCCGGTGCACTTTGAATTCCCCCATTGTCCCCTAGGTCGGAAAACATAAAATGCTGAGATTATTATGTCAAAGGAACAGGGCATACATTTAATTAACAGTCGCCCCATGAACAAGGAGTAGAGTAGAAGCTAGCCATTAGCAAAGGATACACTTTTCATAATAAACTCCTAGAGTTTTAGAACAGGCTCTAGATATACGTAACTATCTAATGTTAATATTTGAACGGTACTCACTGTGTTTTTTTATTCTTTATTTAGCTTTATAAGTATCCTTTTATTATTTCTACTAGGGGCACACGTTGAAAACAGTAGTGACCCACGTTGAGAGCCTTTGAACCGGATACAATCGGCACTGTCGTAATCAAACGGAAATACGTAACGGAACTAGGAACTATGGACTGCTGGCGGGAAAGAAGAAATAAACCTATTTCAGAAACAACAGTTTTGTAGCGTTACATTTTGATGACATTTCGTTTCGAAAGCCGTTCAGGTTGAATGCTAATAGATTCCCTGTTATGTAATGCAATGCAAGGATATTGCATTGCATTTTAAACAACGCTGAACACTGGCCCACATCCAAACAAGGGTCGACATATATTAGGGCAATGGTCCAAATAATAATAAGGTAGGTGGTGACAGACCATAGACGTATTATAAGTAAGAGTATTAGGAATTATAGGCGTGTTTTTACGATATTTTGGACACATATTATATTCAGTAATGTAACTTTTTCCCTGAGGTAAAACACATGCAAAATAGCAAGGGCATATATTATTACTAGCTATATTAACAAATTATTTAGGAATGGTATTTTTAAAGTATGGTATTTTTCACATTTTCAAAATATGAGAATTTACGAATGTTGTTAAATTATTCTACCCATTTTAATATCGGCCTACCAATTAGTTAGGCATGTTTAGGCACCATTAATAAGGCATATTTTATTAAATGTGTGATTTCAACATTTGGTTGTATATCGTGGTATTATTGATCATTCATAACTTTTCTAGCTGCATATGAGTATGCATGAATGCATGCAGGACTCCATATAGCCGGAATCTGGTTGACGTGTGTTTGTTGGTTGTACCAGGGCTTATGTATTCATTCTCTTGTACCACCTTGTCTTGTAGAAGCAGTGTGGGCAGCGGTGCCGCTCCAGAGTGGCTGCTGGTTGAACTGCAGGGCGAAGTGGTGTCCAGACAGAACTCTGGTCTAGCAGGGAATGCAATGGGAGATCTGCTCTACACTAAAGAGGTATGTAGTAACAGACTCAAGCATGGCCGGGAGGAATGTCGGCGTTGTGTTAATGTTATGTAAAAAATATTTAGACTGGAAAGTCAGGTAAACAAATTGACGTCGGAAAAAGAGTTAGTGGTTGTGTCAGGCAGAAAGATTTCCCCTAAAAAAGGAATGTGCTTTTATTCTTGAAATGTACACTATATTGCCAAAAGAATTGGGACACCCCTTCTAATCATTGAATTCAGGTGTTCCAAACACTTCCATGGCCACAGGTGTATAAAACCAAGCACCTAGGCATGCAGACTGCTTCTACAAACATTTGTGAAAGAATGGGTCGCACTCAGGAGCTCAGTGAATTCAAGCGTGGTACCGTGATAGGTTGCCACCTGTGCAATAGGTCCATTCGTGAAATTTCCTCACTACTAAATATTCCACGGTCAACTGTTAGTGGTATTATAACAAAGTGGAAGGAATTGGGAACAACAGAAACTCAGCCACGAAGTGGTAGGCCACGTAAAATCACAGAGCGAGGTCAACGCATGCTGAGGCGCACAGTGCGCAGAAGTCGCCAACTTTCTGCAGAGTCAATAGCTACAGACCTCCAAACTTTGTGTGGCCTTCAGATTAGCTCAAGAACAGTGCGTAGAGAGCTTCATGGAATGGGTTTCCATGGCCGAGCAGCTGCATCCAAGCCTTACATCACCAAGTGCAATGCAAAGCGTCGGATGCAGTGGTGTAAAGCACACCGCCACTGGACACTAGAGCAGTGGAGACGTGTTCTCTGGAGTGACGAATCACACTTCTCTGTCTGGCAATCCGATGGACGAGTCTGGGTTTGGCGGTTGCCAGGAGAACGGTACTTGCCTGACTGCATTGTGCCAAGTGTAAAGTTTGGTGGAGGGGAGATTATGGTGTGGGGTTGTTTTTCAGGGGTTGGGCTTGGCCCCTTAGTTCCAGTGAAAGGAACTATTAATGCTTCAGCATACCAAGACATTTTGGACAATTTCATGCTTCCAACTTTGTGGGAACAGTTTGGGGATGGCCCCTTCCTGTTCCAACATGACTGTGCACAAAGCAAGGTCCATAAAGACATGGATGAGCGAGTTTGGTGTGGAGGAACTTGACTGGCCTGCACAGAGTCCTGGCCTCAACCCGATAGAACACCTTTGGGATTAATTAGAGCGGAGACTGGCCTTCTCGTCCAACATCTGTGCCTGACCTCACAAAAATTCCCATAAACACACTCCTAAACCTTGTGGAAAGCCTTCCCAGAAGAGTTGAAGCTGTCATAGCTGCAAAGGGTGGGCAGACTCTATATTAAACCCTACGGACTAAGAATGGGATGTCAGTAACCTTCATGTGCACGTAAAGGCAGGCGTCCCAAAACTTTTGGCAGTATAGTGTACTTTGTGGGCATGGCCTAATTTATGCATCATTCAAAACATGGTTCATGTGGAGGGGATGGGTATGTCTCCACACACCTGTACATTCACTTTATTCATAAATGTTGCTCTGCTTTCCTCCACCAGGGTATTCCTGTGCTGATAGTCGGGCATCACATCCTGTACGGTAAAGTGGTCAAACTAGACAAGCCTTTCGCTGTCCTCACCAAGCACCCTGGTCACGCACAGGACACCGCCAGCCATGACGACAACAACCAGGTACCCATGGAAACCGACAGACGAGGAGATCCTTCTTCTACCTCCTACTCAGTGACAGCCCTTATCAAGAGGAAACTCATTTTCAAGACGCGGCCGAAGCCAATCATTACAAATGTGCCTAAGAAGGTGTAAACAACACAACCGTTAAGTTTTGTGTCTGGTCACATACCTGGTAAGGTGGGTATAAAAAGATGAATAAATAAATCTTAGCGAAACATCGAATAACATAGTTGAGGTGCTTTTTAGTATTTGCACTCTTCTGAACGTTTATATAGATGATTCCAACACCAGGTGGCACCAAAGTCCCTTTTTATTTGGATGGTGAAAACCAACTATAAAGAGACTTTTCTTCTAAAGCTTAAGAGAACATGTGAATAGATGTTAAATACCTTTCATCATAAGGAGAATGTTTCATTAATGTGTAATAAAATAAAAAATCATACTTTGCACTTATAAAAGTAATAAATCGTTCATCATAAAATCCTTCGTTTTCTGGATCCTTTCGGCAATAGAAAACATTGTATAATCTTTCATTCAGAAATCCTTGGCATATAGGTGTGTTGTTGGAAAATCCTACCTCATTATAGTTGTAGTAGTGTAATGGGAGTATCCTCTTGGTATGTATATAATAGTAGTCGTAACTGACCTAGGTTTAACTTCCTGTCCTTCTTCCTGATAACAAGTTAGGATTAGGGTCTTTAAGGTTATTATTATATGTATGTGTTCACATGCACATCATTTTTAGTTTTTGGGGGATTTGTGCTTAACCCTTTCCCCCAGCATCCTACATTTCTTAACACCCACCTCATCCCAAAATAAATGCCAATGGTTAAAGTACCTAATTACCTTCTAAATGTAAAACGTTAATACAAACATAGTACTTTTTAGCCCAATGGTGTACTTACATAAAGACAAGTTCAACAAAGCAAAGTAATGTCTCCATATTTCCTTAAAACATGGACCATTTTATTGTGTGGAAGTATATTGAAAACAGACATTTCAGTACATTGAGTGGACCATAAAGACGCAGACTGTCCTGGCTCACGGAGGAGTACATATTGACACATACTTCAAATAGAAACAAAGGTAAAGGGAAATAAATCAAGGTAGCCTTTCATGCAGTTCCTCTTAAAACTCTTGAGCGTGCTGAATAAATAACATCTCCTTGTCTCTTGAACCACATATATGGAAACAGGAAAACCTGTAGCTTTTATGTTGGTGACCTAAAGCATCCAGCAGCATCACCTATATCAACACAAATCGAACGAATCGGAAAAAGAAATGATGGGAATGACAGCTAATGGAAATATTGCCAGATGACATTCGCAGAACTTCCTAATACTTGGCTCAGCTCCCTCTCACTTTCGGTTGAAAAACAAACAAAAAACAGGCCATAAAATCTGAGTGTATTTGATGAAGGCAGCTCACTGTGTTGTGAGCACATTGAGGTGAACCCCTTGCTTCAGAGTGACTGAATCAATTCATTCAACAGTTGAAAAAAACCTCTTCCCACATTTTTCAGACACCTCCCTACATCATGTACACACATACAAACAACTGCACCTAAAACCCTAAGAGGCACATTGGATAGTCCTTTTTTTATTCAAGTCCCAAAGTCTCTGAATACAAGGCTTTTAGTTCAAGTCATTTAACATTTTTAGCGGCAGTTAATTTTGTTAATCAAACCTATAGTGGCTAGGGTGTTTTGAGTTCCAGCCAAAATGTCCTTGTCAAAAGTCAACGTGAGCTTCAACACATTTTTTATGGTATCAGATGGAAATTAATTGTATGTCATCCTTCAAATACATTATGAACAGTTTTGTTTTACTGGAATACATAAAAGATTAACAAAAAAATACTTTTGAGCCACTGCCCTATAATATTGCAAACAAAAGATAGAAAAAAAAAGAATCTAAAATGAGGGATGTTTAAACTAAAGCAATAAAATACATGCAGAGGAAGTCATTTAAAGCAGCTTCCCAACTTGGTATGAATGGGAGATGTGTGTGTGTGAAAACATCATTTAGAATTCATTATGACAGTTCTGATCACCGCAGATACGGAATTCTACTAGCTGGCCGCCTCATGCACAGAGAACCATTAGAATGTACAACCCTAGTCAGTTACTTTTATACCTTTTGTCAGTCAGGTTTCTGAAATAACTTAAATAGCACACGTGAAAACCTCCACAGTCAAAAACAGAAATGTCACTTACTTTTAGTGAGACAAAGCAATGCACACAAAATAATTAGGAGTTTCAGTTTTTAAATAGTTCGATGCCGTTGAAGGTGTGAAAACAATCAAATACATTCCCTCCTGATAAATCAATTATTTATTCCAATTTAAATTGTGTTTAAACGTTTCTAAAGCCACAGAGCAAGAAAGAGGTCACTCATAAAACCAGGAAATTATTATTTATTAAATTAAGATTTGCCTTGAACCTCAAAAAGATTCTCTTTGGTCATTGGTTTTTACACGGACGAAAATTCATTGAAGATATTTTGTCCGACCACCTACTAAAAGGTTAGTTGGTAGTTAGTTTGGGAACATACCTTAAACTGTTACATGAAAGTGAATTGGCACTTATTAAAATATAGATGTTTCTTATATAAAAACTTGGATGGTAAATGGAAAACTGACTAACTGGTTTGTCACATTTAACTGTACAGGTATATGGTCATACCTAGACCAAGACCAATGGACGACTCTTAGTCTGGAACTGCTCAACAGTACCAACATGCACGCACACACACACACACACACACACACACACACACACACACACACACACACATATATATATACAGGTGTAGAAATGGCAGATTGTCTGTACCAATGATAAACGTGTATTACAAACAATTCAAATTGCAGCAGATGATTGTAATAGTAGCGGCTTGACAGAATAGGTTGAGGTCCTATGACACTTGGGACACATTTGTATCTTCAGTCTTTCTTATGGCATCAGGCCTGATACTATTGTCATTTATAGTTACACATGAATGGAGTTTTAAGCTGTTGTCACTTATTAAACTTTTTGTAAGGGCCATTCATTGTGTTACAATGCATGGTCGCCACTTGATTTCAAATTAACTTTTGACAAATGAGAGAAAAATATGGCATAATATAGCACCTTCTCTTCTCTTCATTGAAAATGTTCACACTAATACACAACACACATAACCTAAGAGAGAAGGGTTGCAATTGGCCATTACCCCTTAGACTCTGAAACTAGTCCTGTTCTGTAACGTGAGTACTTCAGAATTTTAATAACTGTGCTTTACCAAAAAAATGCCCAAACCTTTATGATTTGTTGACTTGCATTCAGATTTCTATTGATCTTCTAAACATATGAATATATGCACATGTGAATAGTCCAAAACTGCATAACATTCAGTTGATTTTACAGTGTAAAGCACCATACAACAGTGACGTGGGAATGGGAGGGATACATTTATTTTCAGTCTCAATATTGACTCCCTTAAGTGGATCATTGCTGCTGTATCTCAGATTCACAACTTTTGAGCACCATTGATAAATATGAGCCTTTCCTAGGTAATGGGATTCAGCCTGGAGTACAGCTGGTTTGGATAAGTGACTGTCGCTAGCAGTTCACAAAATCACAGCGCGGCACGAGAAACCGAGCAGCACCGCGCTAAGTTGGCCCCCTGCTACGCCTCCGCGTACGGCAGGTGGTACTGCTCCTCCCGCTTGTTGCAGCGCTTGGCCACAATGGCCAGGTAGAGCACCAGCAGTATGACCCAGTAGCACGCGTACAGGATCAGCCCCGCGATCAGCAGCACCTTCTCGTAGTCGCTGAAGGGCTCCTGCGTCTCACAGTAGATGGTGTAGGCCACGCCGCCGAGCAGCACCGTGGCCCACACCGTCACGGGCACGGCGCCAATGAAGTTCACCACAATCTTCCTGCGACCCGAGGTCCCCCACCCGGCCTTGTTGATGGTGATCAGGGCGAATATCTTGGAGGGAAGCAGGCTGGACATGTAAAGCAGCGAGTAGAGCGACATGAAGATCATGACCAGGCTGCCCCGCAGAAAGCAGGCGTAGGTGGCCTTCACCATGCCGACCAGCTGCACCGTCAGCAGGAACAACAGGATGTTCCATAGCCGCCCGCGATAAAACAGGTGGATCACGGTGGCCACCAGAAAAAAGGGGAAGAAGCCGGTGACCACGGACTCGTAGGTCATCCAGAGGCTGTGCTTGTGGAACCAAAGGGCGTTGTAGAGCCACTCGCGGAAGTAGGACTTGCTCCATCGCGTCTGCTGGTTGAGCCAGCGCAGGTAGTGCGTGGGCGTCTCTGTCTGGCACTGCGAGCGTGCCGTGTACTTGGTCTTGTAGCCGAAGCTCAGCACGCGGTTGGTGAGGTGGCGGTCGTCACCAAAGCTGCACTTGGAGCCCAGGAAAGTCTGGTGGTACCAGGGCTCCAAGAAGCGCTGGAGCAGGGTGTTCCGGTACATTCCCAGCGGGCCACTGATGCACTGGACGCAGCCAAAGTAGGACTGGCAGGCCCGCTCGATGTTGAAGGCCATCCAGTATCGCACACTACTCAAGAAGGAGATCCATGAGTCATACTTGTTGAGAATCTGGAGGAAAGAAAGAGACATGGATAAGAGGTCACTTGCAAGGGATAGATGAACATAGAACACAGTGATTGTTCAACAGAGTAATACTCTTGACATTTGCACAATGATATAATGATTTACCTGTACGTCCCCACCCACGCCTCCCACCATTGGGTCCTCTTCCATGATCTTCAGCATTTCTATGGTGCAGGCTGGGTCCAGAACAGTGTCTGAGTCACACACCTGAGAAGCCACAAAGACAATGGTTCACGTTGTGTCTCTCTTTCAAACACACACACACACACACACACACACACACACACACACACGCGCGCACAACACACACCACTGTTGAAGAATACCCAACAGAATCCTTGGTATAAGAGCACACAGGCGAATGGGCGTGATGCAAGCATGTTGCAGTAGTGCTTTAAGTATGTACTGATGTCCAGGACAGAAATGAAAGGCTGCTGACAGAGGCGACCAGCTGGTTCATCCTAATGGCAGAGCACAGGGTTGTGATGCACAGATGCAAACATCTGACCAGCCGCAAGGACATGTCAGACATGCAGCAGCCAGATAGAACCAGATGTTACCAGTATATCGCCCATCCAAACATGTGCAACCCTATTTAAATAGCATTAAACAGGGCCGTACTGTTAACTTCAATATGACTCACAATATGTTCATCATTTTGTGATAGCTTCTTGTATAATTGATCTTCCAGGGACTCAAGAATGAGTAGCCAAATCATTTAATTATCTATGCAGCTGTCAGAAGAGAAATTGGATCTCATGAACTTGGCAATAGCCAACAAGTTTCCCCAAAGGGTTAGACTTCTAGCTACTGTTCCATCTGAATCTATGTGGTGATCTGTATGTCTTGGCCCACTCTATACTGTAATTGATTCAGCAAAACTGCATCTTCAATGTCTGTTGGCACATTAGATTACAAATGAGGTTCTGCCTGTGTTATGGCATTTAATACTGTAACTCCTAATACCAATGTGTATGTGTGCCTTCAAAGCTGTGGTGTTCTTTGAATTCAGGTCCATTGGGGGCCCCTGCCAAAAAGGTAACTTTAAGAGAGAAGCAGGAGGCTAGCAGGTTTAACCGAATTGTATATTTCTTTATGGAACACAAACACAAATTACCTCCCCCTAATTTCTCCCTTTAAAGAGACTACGATTAAGATGATGTCATCCGGATTTGTGGGATCCTAGGTAGACACGATGTTCTCAGGTTGCAAGTGACCTTATAAAGTACAACCTTAAGACTTCCCTTACCTGCACATAGTCGACGCTGTCCCCCAGTGCTTTGAAAGCAGTGTACATCACCTCCCTCTTCCCGCCCCACTCCTGCATGACGCAAGAGTAGCGGCAGCCGCGCGCCAGCCGCGCCACGCGCACTGCCTCCTCCATGTGCACGGCGCTCCGAGAGCCCCCCCTCACGCCGCCCCCGCTGCCGTCGCTGTGATAGTTCCCCTTCCACACCATGCTGCCGGCCTGGTCGGCCCCGCCCATCACCTCCTGGAAGATGTCCATCATGTAGCGGTCCTCGGGCCGGTTGCCGTCCACCACCAGCACCACCTTCAGGCCGGGGAAGGAGATGCGGCGGACGCTGCGCAGGCACTTGCGCAGGTAGTCGGGGTCCTCCTGGTACGCGGCGATGCAGAGGGCCACGGATCGGCGCAGGTGCTGCGGCCGCGCAGGGCTCCTCATGCGCCGGTGCTCCAGGTAGGCGAAGAGGCTCTGGAGGAAGAGGTGGAGGGAGAGAAATGCGCCGTACAGGCCGAAGGACAGGTGGTGCTGCTCGGTGTGGATGAACTGGTAGCCTAAGAGGGAAGATTGGTTTGAATGGGCAGCAAGGGTTCTGTTTGACGCCATCGAAAAATGAAGGCATCTGAATATCAATGATCGTATATACAAGTGGTGTAAGAGATGGCAGCAGGAAGGACAAACCAACCGGTGACATAGGCCAGCAGGATGGCAAAGAGCACCACCGCAGCGAAGAGGGTGGTGACCACAATGTTCAGCGCATTCCTGCATCGGGAGGGCATCTGACGGGGTGGAGGACAGTGTGTCAAGGAGAGTGCATGGGGACACCAAAAAAGGGGAATAATTATTTGGAATATGCAATGCTAATTGCTCTAAGGTATGTCACACGTCACAACATCATACCCATACATTATAAACCACTTGGGAGTATGCTTCACAAGCAATGAAAGGTAATGAGTGCCGAGAAACGCCTTAAAGGTACAGGAGGCACTACCTCTGCAGCTTGTTGTCTATCTAAAAGGACCATGGAATAGAGTCCCACCCCTTCTACAGCAACCCCTCAGGTCAGGGAAGTTTCATTTCCTGGCATTACTGTAAAACACCTTTAGTTGTCAGCTAGAAACCATGCTTTCATTAGCCCACTCATGATGTCATTTCATGACATCATGGAACCACACAGCTTCGTTGAAGGGAAGCTATAAAATTAGAGGCAGAGAGGTAGACTCTGGGTCAAGTTATAATCTACTCTGTTCGGCTTTGAGAAACGACTTCATTTTAAAACATTCTGATATGGCATACGGCCCATATTGTTGTTGATCAAACTGCCCCTGGTTAAATCACTCATAGGTAAATTCTACCCATTTTTTATGTATGAACAATTTTCCTTTTCTCTTGCCACTGTTACACACTCATACCCCAAATAATTCAACCAACCCCCCCCCCCCCCCCCCCTCCAGGTTAATGGCTCTAATTAAAGGCCTTGTCGGGTAGAGGAGGGTGGGGCGGGGGAGGGACAATCCTGTCCTTTCATTCAGAAAATTACCTCCCTGTGCCCCTGGTTCAGCCCCGCCCAGTTTGGTCTGTACAGGGGAGACAGCCCTCATTCACAGGCTCACATCACAACAGCCAGCTCTGTGGAATCTACGGGGCGCAGACAGACTCTACTGCCTGGCCAAAGCGAACACACAGATTAACAACACCTGGCACTGGGCAACTCAACCATAAATGGGAGATGGGAGATTCAGGTGGAGGGATTGTGTAGAAATTGTTCAGCCACTGAAAGAACAGGGAGTTTGGGGAAATGCAGCACCCAGTTCAAATTCCTTTCCAAACTCTGCTCTTGCCTGGGACCATTAATACCTGGGTGTTATTTAAAACCAGTATCTTCATTAAACTTTCTTAGTCATCATCAAATATCAAGCCTGTCAGGAAACTGTAGGAGGAAATGTGCTGAGTTACAAAACCCCTCAACTCAATCCTGGCGTGTATACAAGACCCACATCCAGTTTGGATAGCAGGTATACTCTAAATATACTGCTCAAAAAAATAAAGGGAACACTTGGAGTTACATTGTGTTGTTTAAGTGTTCCCTTTATTTTTTTGAGCAGTATATGTTCACAGGAAAGTTCTGAAAGTGACAATATTCTGAAAGAACAGAAGGTTGATCTGCATGTGAAAGTATTGACTGAGGGACTCGGATGAGCTTAATAGTGTAGCGTGTTAGAGAGTCTAGTCTGCATATGATCCCTTGGGAACTACAACGACAGTGATAGGCAGTTGTCCAAGCCCTCCCCCAGGGTACAGGGAAGATAAGCAGGCTGGTAATGGTCTGATTACAGGGCCAGAAATGCTAGCTCGCAGTATAGAGGTAGGATCAATTATGGACACTCACTGCAGGATGATACAGCGGAACAAGGTTAGTCTAGGTAAGTGTTAGGTTTGATGGTTGTTAAGAATCGTTAATAATCATTTCAATTACCAGCATTAACATGTAAACTTAATCTTATTAAATGTTGGATTGCTTTGAAGAAATATACTTTATATATATACACAGGTTCAAGCCCCTTCCAAACTAAGACAACAATCATTACATAAATATTGAAAACCTAGAATGGTTTCCAATTTAGGTCCTTGGGAATCAGCCATATGATGAATGGTAGAAATACTCCATCTTTACCCAACACGCAGGATATTATCCATCAGCCAAGCTTCCCAGTGGAACTAGTTGAGCATTTCCAAAGCTCTCTCCAAGCAGCTTGGCATCAATGTCAAGCATTTCCAGGAAATCAAAAACCTTTAATCTGGGTTATCCAAAGAAAAGAAAATACTCTATTCCCTGATGCAAATCCCACCATCCAAAGAGGGTTGTGGGGTTTTCCCATGTCTGGCTGGCATGCCGACTGCCTCCCCCCGCTCCTCCTGTCTCACAAGTCAATCCCAGGTGGAATGGCTTCCTCCAGGCCAACTGGGCTACAGGTTCAGGTGAGCCAGTGGGGAGTAGGTGCCCGCTGCCTGTTGGGCTGTATGGACTCCCTAGCTTTTGGACTTTTTAAGTTGGTTGGCTGCGAGGGGAGGGGGAAGATTGGCAGAGCAGTAAGAGAGAACTGATATGAGAAGGAAGAAGGAGGGAGCGGAGGAAGGAAGAGATAAAGAAAAGAAAGAGAGCAAGGTTGTACCTAAGGTGGGCCAGTGGGAGAGAGAGTTACAGGGAGGGTTGATATGGAGGTTTGGAAGGGAAAAAGGTTGGGGGTGGTAAGTGGAGAATCAAGGTGAAGTAGCTCATTAAGAAATAGAGGAATAGGACGTTGGTACACAGTGGGTAAATGTTTAAGAACAGATTTTAGGACCTGCCTATGAACATGGTGACGATGGTCACCCAAGGATGATGTAAGACATTAATCGCTATACTCATAATTTAACTTGTGATAAATAAATAAACAATCCTGTCTGGGTTTCTGAGAAATATGCCACCAGAGGGCCCTTTCAGGATCAAAGCACATCAAAATCTATATTTTATTATAGGTTTGCACATATGAAAGCGTTGCGGCTCAGATAATTCACAAAGCTTAAAGTGTGTGTGCTTGTGCACTTTTTTTGCAGAAGGAGAAAGCAGGATCAGTTATAAAAGTCAAAGTAAAACAGTTCCATAGTTTACAGTCCCAGTCCCCGTTTTAGTGGGAAAAGAAAGCAAACACCAACCAATAACATGTGCACATTCTATGCCTTACATTCTATGCCTTACATTCTATGCCTTACATTCATCTGCCGACGATTCACACCTGTGAGCCTATACATTACTAACTGCCTTCAGCTCACGTCAGAGGGAAAGGCAAAGAGGGAAATAAGTTCTGCTACCCAGTGGAAGACTCTAACATCCGACAAAAAACAAAAATATATTAGTTCCAGGATAGACCTACTGGTCTAATTTGGTTCTGTTCCCTGTCCAAGACAACAAATCCCAGGTAGCAAAATCGAAGATACATTTAGAGCTGACTGTGGATGCCAGGCATTGAAACGGGTCCTACAACACATCGTGTTTTCATTCCACATCAAAAGATGAATAGAAAGAGTTGAGGTGCTCCAATTGAGTCCTATTTCTCCACCGTTGGTTTGGGTAACCTTTGGGATACAGAACCCAACATGTACACTAGGGAACTTTTCCTCACCATAAATCCAACATTTTTAGGCTTAAAAATACACGTCATTCCAACCCCGGCTCCGGGTGCAAGTCACCGTGGCGCTGATGACGTCATGCAATGTCAACAGGCCAAGGTTTTCTTTGGGGACGCCTGAGGAACACAATTCTGAGGTGTTCCTGTCCGCCGTTCTGTCAAGGGTCAGTGTGTTGTGTGTATGTTGGCACACGCACAGAAAAAAGCAAAGACAGCCACTGGCTTGTGACTCATAAGAAAACACAGTTGTTGATTATAACCTTTAAGATACAGACACATTAGTAGTCCTCATAACGAATACACAGTCCACGTAATTACTTATGAAATAAAACACATTTAAAAAGATGACTGAATGCCTGAATTATGAAAAAGCCACTTCTTTTAATCCATTTTAGGTGATTCAAACCACCACGTGTCACATGGATTTAGCTAAGCACACTCCATTTCTATTCATAAACGTTATGTTCCTAACCCTAGGTCTTTCAAAAAAGTTTAACTATCAGCTTTTTTTTTCCTTTCACAAATGAAGCAGACATTTGCTCCACACACACACACACACACACACACACACACACACACACACACACACACACACACACACACACACACACACACACACACACACACACACACACACACACGCAGTGACTGGGATCATTTGACATCCTTACCTTCTTCATCCAGCAGACCCCTCCGTCTCCGTGGTCCCCCTGAGGAGTTCCCCGAGTGTCAGATCATCGGCCGGTGCATCCGTCCCTTGCTCCCTCTCGCCCGCCTCTGTCGCGTCTCTCACTTCCCCCCCCCCCCCGCACCGTCCGTTTGCTCAGTCCAGCTGTCGGGGCCGCTTCAGTCAGTCACCCAGGGGCGCCCAGCCCGTCCCGCTCTTGCTCTACTCTCCTCTGCTGCGCGGTACAGCACACTCCTTGTTCTCTCCTCTCCCTCCACTCCTCCACCCTCCACATCCACCGCTCGGGCCCAAACTACTCACACTACATCTTTATTCCCTCACTCGCCTGCATGCGCGCTTAATTCAGGAGGACCCCCGCGTCCAAAAATACACTGGGCCCTGTCCCCCACCTCCCCCTACGACTCCTCCTTGTCCCTTCCCCCCCCCCTTGCGTGGCGCTCCTGCGTCTTCCTCTGTGGACCCTCCTCTTCCTCCTCCAGCACCAGTCTCCTCTCTTCTCCTCTACAGTTCTCCCCGCCTCCCTGAACTGTCCCAGGGCATAAAGCGATGCCTCCACACTTCCCCCCTCTCCACCAACTCCCCTCTTCCTCCTCCTCACTTTAGGATCCGATCAGCAGAGGTCCACTCCCTGCCTCGGTTGGCCTGCATCGGATTTGCTAGCAGACCTGGAAAAAGCAGGTGGCGGTGGTGCGGCTGGGGGGTTCGTGATTTCCCATCCACGCTCCTCATGCATTGAAAGCTTGCGTGGCTGCAGCCCATGTCACCTTGAGGTGGTTCAAAATGGGGCCTGGATGGGCCACCTTGATCTTGACTGTCCCGGCGGTCCTCTGTCAGTCCGGTATACGTCCAGAAACCACCAGTCCTCTCTCTGACGTCTCTCCTCCTTTCACCTCCTTTCTCTCTCTCTCTCTCTCTCTCTCTCCCTTGTCTCGTTTTGCTGCTGCAGCCGCAGCTCCTCGCCGCATCCCTTTGCACTGCAGCCTAAAACCCTTTTTCTCTCTCCCCTCTCGCTCTCTCTCTTTCTCTCTTTCCTCCACTCTCCTTACACTGTCCCGGCAGGCGAGCGGGCTGGCTGACTGGCTGGGGCAGGCTGTGTGCGTCACCTGGCAGGGGTAACACACCACCTCCTCTTCAACCTTCCCCCCCCCCCCCCATCCCTTTCTGATTCTTACCCTTCCTTGTCTTCTCCCCCCCCCCCCCCCCCCCCATACACACACACACACAGGCTGGGCTTCCCACAGCTAGCTCCCTCTGTCCCACTGCGGTGTAGGTAGCAGTCCCACACAAGCCCCTTGACTGCATTAAAACGACCCCCTCCTTCATCTCTGCTGGCCATGTGTCAAAGCATCCCTTATGGGTTTATTTATCTATCCCCCCCCCCCCCCCCCCCCCCACCAACTCTTTTTCTCAGCCCCGGCTCTCTCTCTCTCTCTCTCTCGCACCCTTGCTGAAGACTGCATGCACATGCTTTATATGCTCACGGCGTAAATAAAACTGCAGTGTGCCCAGGGATGATCAATACTCAGTGGATGGAGTCTCTCTCTCTCTCTCTAATTATGGCAAACAATGAGCAAAGGCTCTTTTTCATTGGACTGTCCAGTACTCAATGTAATTTACTGAAACACTGACAGATGCAATATAGCGATAATAAACCGATTTGCAGAGTTGCTGTGTTATGCCATAATGCAGGTAGAATAAACAGGCAAACTGGCTGCTCCTCTCGGGAAGAACGCTGATTCGGCTGCATTGTGTGATCCGTTTGATTGCTGTCCAACTACTACGTCCAAACAAAAAGGTCATTCTAAAATACCACAACTCAATCTCCCAAGGTCACCAGAGATGAAGATTTCATCAATGTGTCCTGATTCATAACAAAGGACACACAGAGGAATGCATTGCAGGCAGGTGGCTATTTATACAGTGTGAGATACGCTTTCATTAGAGCGCATGTGCACCTGAACACACAAATGCTGAGTTAGCAACTTATGGCTCCTCCCTTAGGAGACTTGCGCTTATAATTATTAAATAAGTAACAGACTAGATGAATCGCTCTAGTCTACAAACATAGGTAGTTGTGATGGCTCTATGTTCTGACATTACCTCTGACCAAATAGTTGTGATATGTCCATCTGGCTGGTTTCTGTCTCAGTAGCCTGGGAAATTTAGGCAGTTATGACAGTCAATAACATTATAGTTAGTGTGTTACCTCACATTTTAAGCAGAAGTAAAGCCAAAACAGATAATTTATTGTCTTTTATACACTGCTCAAAAAAATAAAGGGAACATTTAAACAACACAATGTAACTCCAAGTCAATCACACTTCTGTGAAATCAAACTGTCCACTTAGGAAGCAACACTGATTGACAGTAAATTTCACATGCTGTTGTGCAAATGGAATAGACAACAGGTGGAAATTATAGGCAATTAGCAAGACACCCCCAATAAAGGAGTGGTTCTGCAGGTGGTGACCACAGACCACTTCTCAGTTCCTATGCTTCCTGGCTGATGTTTTGGTCACTTTTGAATGCTGGCGGTGCTTTCACTCTAGTGGTAGCATGAGACGGAGTCTACAACCCACACAAGTGGCTCAGGTAGTGCAGCTCATCCAGAATGGCACATCAATGCAAGCTGTGGCAAGAAGGTTTGCTGTGTCTGTCAGCTAAGTGTCCAGAGCATGGAGGCGCTACCAGGAGACAGGCCAGTACATCAGGAGACGTGGAGGAGGCCGTAGGAGGGCAACAACCCAGCAGCAGGACCGCTACCTCCGCCTTTGTGCAAGGAGGAGCAGGAGGAGCACTGCCAGAGCCCTGCAAAATGACCTCCAGCAGGCCACAAATGTGCATGTGTCTGCTCAAACGGTCAGAAACAGACTCCATGAGGGTGGTATGAGGGCCCGACGTCCACAGGTGGGGGTTGTGCTTACAGCCCAATACCGTGCAGGACGTTTGGCATTTGCCAGAGAACACCAAGATTGGCAAATTCGCCACTGGCGCCCTTTGCTCTTCACAGATGAAAGCAGGTTCACACTGAGCACATGTGACAGACGTGACAGAGTCTGGAGACGCCGTGGAGAACGTTCTGCTGCCTACAACATCCTCCAGCATGACCGGTTTGGCGGTGGGTCAGTCATGGTGTGGGGTGGCATTTCTTTGGGGGGCCGCACAGCCCTCCATGTGCTCGCCAGAGGTAGCCTGACTGCCATTAGGTACCGAGATGAGATCCTCAGACCCCCTGTGAGACCATATGCTGGTGCGGTTGGCCCTGGGTTCCTCCTAATGCAAGACAATGCTGGACCTCATGTGGCTGGAGTGTGTCAGCAGTTCCTGCAAGAGGAAGGCATTGATGCTATGGACTGGCCCGCCCGTTCCCCAGACCTGAATCCAATTGAGCACATCTGGGACATCATGTCTCGCTCCATCCACCAACGCCACGTTGCACCACAGACTGTCCAGGAGTTGGCGGATGCTTTAGTCCAGGTCTGGGAGGAGATCCCTCAGGAGACCATCTGCCACCTCATCAGGAGCATGCCCAGGCGTTGTAGGGAGGTCATACAGGCACGTGGAGGCCACACACACTACTGAGCCTCATTTTGACTTGTTTTAAGAACATTACATCAAAGTTGGATCAGCCTGTAGTGTGGTTTTCCACTTTAATTTTGAGCGTGACTCCAAATCCAGACCTCCATGGGTTGATAAATTTGATTTCCATTGATAATTTTTGTGTGATTTTGTTGTCAGCACATTCAACTATGTAAAGAAAAAAGTTTTTAATACGATTATTTCATTCATTCAGATCTAGGATGTGTTATTTAAGTGTTCCCTTTATTTATTTTTAGCAGTTTATATGCCATCACTTGTTAACTGTTGACTGCAAGTTCAGCCCAGTCCTGAAGTCCCAGAGTTAATATGGTTTGAAAATAGCTTGCATGCCATTTCTGTTAACTGTAAACTATTTTTCAATCATCCAAAAGTTAAACATACCAAAGCTTTTCAGCATGAGGTCATAACTCCTCACTTCCGTCCTCATACCTAAAAGAGGAAGCAGTTGGCATTCAGTTGCCCTAAATAGAAGTTTCACCATTTCCCCGAGAGAAGCCAAGGAAAATAATTGGTAATCCAGCGAAGGACAAAGCTCTTATTTGGCCTTACTGAAACATTGTTCACCACATTGTAAAGATTCTCACAAAAGGGGCAGTTTTATTGTATAAAATGACAGGAAGCAACAGGGGTATCTTGTACATATATACTGCCATTTTATATACTGTGTTTGCAATGAAGTTATCCCTGCTTAACCGTTACGTTGAAGAGTGAAAAGAGTTAGAAGGCACACACACATAAGCACCATGGCAAACACATCTGTGACGGTGCTTGTGGATGGCATTCCAAAGAGGTCTACGTTCACTATAGTAGTACAAGACATTGCATCCAGACCCTTTCTAGCTCTGTCACGGTAATGCAATGACCCCAAGAGGGCAGACTCATCAATGTACAGCAAACACCGCTGAAACCCTGTTTCTGTTTGTCTACTCATGTTCACACAGGGGGGAGATGGAGATGGCCAAGTGCTCTGTATGTTGAGAGGCTCCTACCTCATTGACCGTTTACATACTAGCCAATTGGAGCATAGCTTACAGGACAAAAGAGGGAATGTTTTAGGCTGTTGTCAGTGGAGAAACACAGGATATGTGGTGGTTTTGTGTGTGTGTGTGGTCTATATATATATATATATATATATATATATATATATATATATATATATATATATATATATATATATATATATATATATATATATATATATATATATATATATATATATATATATATATATATACACACACATATACACACACACATAGAATTTTGTGATGGTTGGTAACCAACAGGTGCATGCCGATTGTCAGTTTGGTTTTTCTTTTTGAATAAAGGCTGAATTCCCCTTCCTTTGACTTCATGGAAGGACCACAATCATTTTTTCCAGCTTCTGTTTAGGAAAAATGTAGCGCTTCATGACATCGTCCAACTCCTCCAACGCCAGCTGGGCGTGGAGCACAGTGACCTGATCCGGGTCCGACCGCACCGCCCACTTGAGCGCTCGGTACAGATCCAGGAGAACGTCCCCGAGAACCTGCAGGTGAAGAAAAGGTACAAATACATGCACAATCAGTAGGATGATCAGAACGTATATGAAAGAGAGGCACAACGGTTCTGAGAGAATGGCCAGGGGCTAGGAAGTCTAAAGCGGGCAGTATACGTCAAAATAAGCAGGTTTTATTTCGGCTTGCCAAGACCGAAGAAGTAATTTGCACACAGACTTGTTGATGTTCAATTCAGTTTGATCACTCATTCAATTAGTTTAATCAGAGCAAACCACACCTGCCTTGCATTTCTGACTAATCACACACAAAATCTGCATTGCCGTCATCTGCAGAGAATTTTACATAATCTTGGAGGTGCAAGATGTGCCGAAAAAGAAGTTTGGCGACGTATGCATTTTTTATTTTTATTTTCTTTCAACCTCTGCAAATTTATTTACCACATGAAGTAAGCTGATGGCTTGAAGCTGACCATGTAATGGTGATGCATCTCCACAGATTCATCCTTATAACAAACAAAGTTAAGGAACATGAATCTCAAACGCATGTTAACAAAGAGTTCGATGTCTAAAAAGACCTTGAAATGATCTTATTTGCTGTGTCCAAAACACACTCAATGCAAGTTTTGTCTGCCAGTCTTAGCTCTGGGGATTCCAGTCCATTGTGGCCTAGATTCAGTGTAGTGCAGAGAACTCCTGCTGCCTTGCAGTCTCCACCATCATTCTCCCGTTTGTTCACCATGACTCTTCCCCACCACTCATGCACCCACCCCGCTTGAAGAGCCCAGCTTCACTCCCTCCCTTCACCCCTGGGTGCAGGTCTGACAGCTCAGCCTCTGTTCCCATGTCCCAGTGTGTCATTAAGTTATACTGCAGCTAGGCAGTTTCTGCTGCCTTTGCTTCGGCAGATGTTGGGCCTAATGACAGGACCAGGACTGGTAGCTACCTAGCGGTCACCAAACAGCTTGTTGAAAGTCACTGGGCACCAGTGGTGGGTCATTACAACCATAACCACATGTTCAAAATGAGAAGCAGTGAGATTTCAATGCATAAATGTTTACTTACATTTTTTTCTACTTTCTAAAATGTATGTATTCATTTCATAATTTTTTTTAACTTCTAGCTCATAACTAAAATGATCACTTCTCCATATATTGTATAAAACTGTCAATGTTTCCTTAAATTATAATGCACATTTTGGTGTAGTGTTTTCTGTTAATAATGCAGGCCCTAGAATTAGCTTTATTAATGGATCTAATTTACTTTGACGTTTCTCACAGTCAAAACATGCTTTTAATTTAAAGACTCTAAGGTCTGTTACCACAGGGAAACTGGAAGTAGATTACAGGTTTAGAGGGTCTATCTTACAACAGAAGGTCTAAACTTGTGGTTTTTTTTCACACCAGCTTTTACCCAACAGGTGCATACCATTTTGAACTAGGGTTCAACATTGTGAGAGTGTTCACCCAATGTGTCTTTGGCTCTTTTAGTCTGTGTAGACTAATCACTGCGGTAACCATGGAGGGAATGTGTTCCAACAAGGGTCCATCGCAACTTTTGTTCGGTAGCAGCTGAACACACAAGGGCACCCCCCCCCCCACCACACACACACGGTCATACTTCACCAAACACCTCATTTTGATGTGATCAATTGTATCATCTTACCACACGTCTCACTAGAGTAAAACATTAAATTAGTGATTGTAGGAACAGCGGGTGGGAGTCGGTCGATGGTTTGTGTGTGTAGGAGCACTGGATCAATTTGAGTGCAAATCTACTTCTGCAATATGGCCTCGGAAACGTTTTTAAACTCAGCGTATTTACTCTTCCGCGTACAATTTAACCACGTACTTTCACACGCAATGGACTGAATAGCAGGGCTCAGTGGCCCCGAGAGGAACATGGCAGGCTATCAATCACATGGTAACAATTATTCATCAAGTTCCCCTCTTTGTTCAATGGGGAAACAACCAATCAGGTTGTTTTGGTAGTGAAACATTTTGTTATATAATTCCCAAAGCAATTTCCTGGGGCAAAAGACATTCAAAAAGAGTGCTGTGAGTGACTGAGTGAGTGAGTGAGTGAGTGAGCAAGCAAGTGTGTGCGCGCGCTTGAGAGTGTGAGTGAGTGAGTGAGTGAGAGGAAGTGAGTGGGTGGGATGGAGTGAGTGAGTGCTTGAGAGTGACTGAATGAGAGTAAGTAAGAGTGTCTGAATGACTGAGAGTTCCTGAAGGAGTGAGAGTGGGTGAGTGAGTGAGCGTGACTGAATGAGTGAGAGTAAGTGAGTGAGTGAGTACCTGGGTGGTCTTATCACTGAGGCCACGGAGGAGGAGGGTGATAACATGGACCGCCGCCCTCCTCACCTCAGCCTCCTTCTCCGTTTTGATGAGCGCTGACAAACAGGAGCTCAGCTGGGAACACACACACACACACACACACACACACACTATTTCAATACGACTACAAAATATATCAATTAACATGTACGTGTCAGACCATTAATAATTGAATACATTATATTCTTAATAAAGTGATATTCAGAGGGAATTTCTCTGGAACAAAACTACAGGAGGCCTTCAACGATTTGCTGTGTAGCCAGTATTGTTATAAAGGAGTCTGGGAAAAGGAATCCACAGCCTAAACCCGACATAAAATCTGTTACAGGGTATACAGGGAGCCATGTAGATGATGTGCCACTCTGTTCACAACATGCTAGCAGTAAGCATATTCAGGACGCACACACACACAACATGCTTGCAGTAAGCATATTCAGGACACACGCACACACACAACTTGCTAGTAGTAAGCATACCAAAGACACACACAAACGCACACTATGTTAGCAGTAAGCATATTCAGGACACACACACACACAAACCATGCTTGTAGTATGTATACCTAGGACACACACACACACACACACTATGATAACAGTAAGCATACTCAGGACACACACACAGATACAGCACACCGAGGACACACACATAGACATACATACAGATACACACAAACAGATAACATATACACACAAACGGCCAGGTGTTCAAACCAACATGGTCTCTTCTCTGTGATGTTTCACAGTAAGGTAGAGAGAGTAGGCTGACTAGGCAGAGAGTAGTGTGAGCAGGTTCATGAATATCAGCCCGGTCAGGCTAATGAACAGGGCTGCTTATTCATGACACCCGGCTACACACACACCTAGATTTAAACATCTGACCACTATGGTGTTCCTCAAATATAGATTTATCCATACAGAAGCTCTCTCTCTCTCTCTCCCCCCCTGCCCAGATCAAAGAAAATGAATGAAAAGTATTTCTGGTATTTTTTAATCCAGGTTCATAAATCACACACACACACACACACACACACACACACACACACACACACACACACACACACACACACACACACACACACACACACACACACACACACACACACACACACACACACACACACACACACACACACACACACACACACACACACACACACACACACGACGTGTGGCCCCAGCGTACTCACCTCCACGGCCAGAGGGCCCAGAGCGTAGTCCAGCCTGTGGCTCAGCTCCCCCAGGTTGGACAGGGAGCTGGCCCGCACCGTACGGTCCTCGTCCCGCGTGCCCTGCAGGAAGGCCACCATTAGGGGCCGGCCCAGGTGGGGCGCCAGCTCACCTGGAAGAGCCATGGAGAAGGATTATTTGAGAATAGTGCCTCGTGACTATTTAATGCATGGGGTTGTGACTAGGGCTGTCAAGTTCTGGTTGGTTGGTCGATATGCACTTGTTTGACCAAGTTCTCATTGGTCGGACAATCGCTGGTGTTACTTTCATGAGGAAAAAAATACATTTCTTAATCCATTATTTAGGGAGGCAGGAGGGACATATGCAGACCAATGTATTAAATGTTTGAGTGCTATATTGTGATAGAAATAACATTAAATATGAAGAAAAAACAATATTCAAGGCGCTGTAGTTTCTGTTATAATAATCGTATGGTTTTATAGACTGGAAGACTTATAAGACAGGAGGCCAAAACACGTCGGTTTTCACAACTTTGAACTCGCACAATTTAGGGATGACTGCTAGTCTACTTACTGGACTACAAACTCATTTACGCCATGTCAAATAAGTTGTTGGTGTGGCAGCATTTGGTTAAAAAGGATGACAAAATGTTGGCATTCTAAAAACGGTAGGCATAAGTAAAAAGAACTCATGTTGTCTGCGATGCTCCGTCAACTTTCGTGTTTAACGCCCGAGAGACTTTCAGTATGTACGTATATCAGACTTGGCACGCATCGCAGCGTCATCCATTGGGACCCATTATATCAACACAGAATAAAACCTAGAATCGAATCTGCCGACGCGTTTTCTTTTCTACTGCGCGGCGCTCCGTGGCTCGTCTGGGGTGCGACCTGCTTTACATTGAAGCTCTGCTGTAACCCAGTCGGACTCGGCCCAGGAGTGGATCGGAAACCCATTGACTTCCTCCAAACATGGAGGATATGGGTGATATATATTTATTTAATTTAAATTAATGCAGATTTTTTTATTCGTATTCCCCCCCCCCCCCTCCCCATCTACCAATCGACTGGTCGTAGAGTTGGTCGAATTACAGTCAACCAAGATTTGATTTTGTTGACTACAGCCCTAGTTGTGACACCCTAGTCTCTGCCAGCTGATGTTGTGGTGTGCCTGAGCGTGTGTGTGTTTGTGTACAGGTATGTGTATCTGGTTTCTGTCTGTGTGTTGTAGGAAGGAGAGACAGGTACTATGAGGCCACATAGGACTTAAGTGCCAGTGGAATGGCACTCTCTCATCTGGCCCGGCCATACATTATTATAGAGACATTATTCTTAACGTGTGAAATTAGCAGGGAAGCTGAGTCGGGTCGTAACAGTGTATCAACTCACCTGGCACACTATTTTTTCCAAATCTTCCCAGTGTATAAACACTAGAAGAAGTAGCATAAGAGGTAAATTATGAATCACATTCATTGATTGGAAACAAACTGTCAAAGAAATAGACAAATTCCCAATTCCAACACATAACGAAAGTAAGGCATAAGACAACAACACCATTGACCAGTGGTGTTGACAACTCCAGACTAAAGCTTTCTAGCCGTTAACAAGTGGCAGAAAAAACGCAAGGCGCAGAAGAAAAAAGAAAAAATGGACAAGAGAGAGACACACACACAGTGAGGCTCTCTGTGGCTAAAGTGACTCCCCCAGCCAAGTGCTGGGAGAGTAACACACACATGGGCAAATAGAAACCATGGAGAAGAGCGAGGGCTGGCAGACTGGCCAAGTTGTGGCTCTGTCTGACCATGGTGGGCAGATCATTTTCCAGCCTGGCCGTGGCGAGTGTCCTACAGCTGGCTCCGTCGCCCAGGCTCTCAAAAACACACTCGATCCCATTCAGGCCGCCCCACATCAAGTTCTGAAAGAGTGCCAGCAGTCTCGTAGACTCTGGGTCAGAGACACAATAGCACCGATCTACCCAATGGAAAACTTCATGATTTTAATGAAGTCACAAATGGTGTGTGTGTGTGTGTGTGTGTGTGTGTGTGTGTGTGTGTGTGTGTGTGTGTGTGTGTGTGTGTGTGTGTGTGTGTGTGTGTGTGTGTGTGTGTGTGTGTGTGTGTGTGTGTGTGTGTGTGTGTGTGTGTGTGTGTGTGTGTGTGTGTGTGTGTGTCCTGTCCAGCCTTGAGGAGGCATCTTTGCAGACACCCACAATAATCCACGACTGTGACAAAGTAGATGCATGCCGCATCATGCTTAGTAACTCAAACCCTATAATAATCTGTGTGGTATTACTCTTCCTCTCTGCCTTTGCATATTGTACTTCGCCCAGCCATGTGTGCGTGTATGGCTTCTCTGCAGGACCAGCCTGTGTCTTTTTTCTTCAGCATTTACTTCAATGCTCTAGTCAATTAGGATAACTTTGTTATTTATTAAGACACATGCTGGCAGGGCTCTGGCTTGGGCCGTGGAACTGCTGACTACTGAGGAGTTAGACAGTGGGCATTTGGGGCATTCGGGGTGAGCGTACAAACATGGAGACACACTGCTCTCTGTCTCCATCTCCCTCTCTCTCTCTCTTGTCTCTGGCTGGCCGGCTGTGCCTGCTTGGCAGAGTGTCCGTCCAGATCTTGATGTTCATGATTTCAGTCACTTGATTGTGAGCGGTCAAAGTGGTGCAAGGCCACAGACAACATCAGAGTCATGGCCCCCGAAAGCAAAAGTAAAAACCCAGAACAGAAGTCTATCAGTTGAACGTTGTTTTTTTTACCGCCAACACACTGGGTTCCTTCTGAGCACAGAGGTGGTTTACCCGGTGGTAATAACTAGATAACTATCACAGACAAAAATGCTTGTACATGTGGTATCATGGGTGTTTGAAAAACTATGCAGCATGTTCACATCATTTAAGCAGCGTTAAATTTGAAGTGTCTCTTCAAATTCTCTTTTTCAATATATTTATTTTTTAAATCCCTCTTTTTCAGAATATGTCCAATGATTGTGGAAGTAACCGTGGAAATCATTTTAGAATGACTTTTTCCCACAGATTTTCCCATTCACATATGCGTGTCCCTCTTCAGCAAGTACCGCCAGCCTTCATTTTAGTCAAAAGTTAGCATCCTAATACAATACATTGGGCTATAGATATTGTGATAACCACGTCAACGACAATAACGCTATTGGCTATTGAAATAACTTGGAGAGGTGTAATGTTAGGGTAGGAAGTTTGCCACTCCTAAGGGTGAGTTTATAGTATATACATAAACCCTGAGAGATTAAACATACCTTTATAGGCTTATAGTACATCGTGACGTCACATCGCAATGACCGCCTCCATTTCGGAGGTATAGGAGCATAATAAGGTTAATGATAGCTAGTGTTTTGGTCATTGTTTAGTAATTCATCTTGAAATTATTTTATCATTATGGGGTGACATTGTTGTGTTTGAAACTGCCTCAGTGTTTCTTCTGCAAGACGTGGCCAAACAAAGTTTTGAATAGCCTATAAGGTATATCAGGATATAGGATTTTTCATTACTACAACTCTCTTGAGTACTCTCCAAATGGTGAGGTATGAAAAATGGTAAAGTGTGGCGATTTTGTTAGCATAACAATATTGTATTTTCTAAGACAGTGGAGAGAATGTGTATGTGGGCCTGTTATTCTGCTTGTGTGCGTGAGAGTGTGTGTCTTACACACTCACCCATGGCCCGGCTGGCCCTCATCAGAACCTCTCCGACCTTGAGTCGTGTTTCCAGCGCACGCTCCCGGTTGGGGAGGGAGGGCTCCTTGAACTCCCCTATCAGCCTCTCCAGGATCCTGCCGGGGAAGGAATCAGCCAGCCCTGCCAGGCCTACGCCAAGCACAAGTCATGTTTACGGCAAGACAAAAATCAATGACTCCGACTGAATCGTTCAGCACGCAAGGCAAAACGTTTTCTTCATCGCACATTTCATTGACGGCGACGGATCAATTCGTTTTGCAGTAAAAAGCAAGAGAAAAATGCAACTAACAGAAAACATTGTGACCAAGTGCTTAAAAGAGGAGGGTGTGGGGCTTAACCTTGAATGGCTGACAGGTACACAAATGTGTCATCGTGTTCCAGGTTTTCCAAGAAGAGCTGCATAAGGAGACATACCAGCATTATATGTTGGATATACATATAGAATCTCACACACACACACACACACACACACACACACACACACACACACACACACACACACACACACACACACACACACACACACACACACACACACACACACACACACACACACACACACACACACACACACACACACACACACACACACACACACACACACTTTCCCCAGCTGTAGCCCCATTTGATTGAAAATATAAAACAGACGCAATAGGACAGTTATCAAAGGGAATAACACAAACAATGCCCTCAGGTAAAGAGACCAGAGTAGCTCTGGAGCAGGGGGAATAGGGGGGGGGGGATGAAGGATGAAGTGGCTGGATGAAGGGGTTCATTAGAGGGTGATCTGGGAAAACCAACCAGCGCTGGCTCTCAGACTCACTTTTATCAAGGGTCTGATATCAAGGATCTGGGGGGGATCGATAAGAAGCCCCCCCCTTGGGCGTCATTAGCAGGGGGGCTGTCCGGGGTTGAAAGGTTGAGGCGCAGTAGGGTGTTCTTATACAGAATAGTTAATGAGGTGTCATTCTTGCCTTGCTGCATCTGCCTCCTTAACAAGTCCCTGGAGAGCCCAGGCTATCCCTGTATAACCGCCCCCCCCCCCCGCCCTCCTACTTACATCCCTCCCCAGTGTGTAGGATGGACCCTTTCATATTTTAATCATAGCATACCGTCTTCCTTGCCTGTGCGGAGCGCGAACGAAAATCCGCTCTGCAAATGCAAGGTAAATTTCGTTTGCCATGCAACAATGCAACTCTTGCATTCAATGCACCACACAATGCATGCTTTGGTTTCTGATCTCAACCCACCAGGAGAACCTTCTCCTGGGCCTGAAGTGCCTCGGGGTGCCTCTCCTGCACCATGCGGGTCAGCCTCCTCAGGGCCACTGCTCTCGTCGGCACGTCCGGGTCACATGCCTCCAGCAGCCAATCGGAGAAGGCTCGGGGTGGCTCGGTCAGCGGCGCCCGCAGCCCGCGGTGGCCAGGCCTCGTCAGGGCGGCCGGCGCCGTGGCTCGGGCGCCGGCGTTTCCCGCGGGGGGGCTGTGGTCGGCCCGAGACCCCCCGACGTCTCCGGGCGGCAGTGGATGAGTGCGCAGGGTGGCCGTTGGGTGCGACACGTCAGTTCTGTCGTCTGCGGCAGGTCTCGCAGCGGTGGCGGACGGATGAGAGGGGGCCCCGGACGGTGGACTGGAGCCGTCTGCGGGGGTACGCGGGGTGTTTCTGCCGCACGTCGCATCGGGGACGCCCTGGTCCCCTTCAAGGCCGGCGCCGGCCGGCAGGCTCTCGGGCCTGTAGGCGCCGTGGGTGGCGATGATCGCCCGTAGGTCGCCCGCCAGCCCCTGGATCACCACCTCCGGATGCTTCAGGGAAATGACCTCCAGGGGCCGGAGCAGGCGGGTCATGCAGGTGTAGTCCTCCGCCGCCAGCTTCTGGTGGGGAGGGAAGGGCACAGAGAAGAGGACGAGGAAAATAATAGAAATAGAAAGGTATTGGAATGAGAGGAGAATGTCGTTGTTGTTTTTTTGGGGTAGTCTTGCAGATTTGTGCGACTGGAACTTGGTCAAAACTTGGCGGGGCATGTTCTGCTGTCCTCACTCCACAATTAACTGAAGTAATTAGTAGGGAGTTCATGTATTCATGAGCATTCATGACTTAAATTAACAAATTATTCTATAAAATCAGTTAAACAAATTAGTTTTGTTTCTGTATTACAGTACTACTAGGACTAGTAGTAGTAGTAGCAGTTTTTACCTGTGGTTCAGAGAGCAGGGTGGCCACCAGGCCCATGGCCATGCTGAGAGTCTGGCTCTCCACTGGGTGCTCAGTGCTAGGACCAGAGGCCTGGCCCAGGCCCACACAGGCCCTCTGGAGCAGGGAGACCACAAACTCCACTACCTAGGAAGGAAGAAGCCAATGACAAAAGAAAGAAACAAATGTTCAGTCCCAGAGACAGTACCAGATGCTAGCAACTAACTGATAATACTTAACTGCATAAATACCGAACCGTAAACAATAACTGACCACAGCATTCAGAACAATTTATTGTTTCTACAGAACTAGCTAAAACCTGCACTACAAAGTCAAAGATGAGTGAAGCCAAAAATAAAATGTAGCTGGTTCCAATCAGTGAGGTAGTTTTCTCTCTCTCACTCTGGCAGAATGGTCCCATCTGTGAAATAGTCAGCCACATAACCAATGCAATGAAACCATTTATCAACCATATTGAGTGAACCAGTCATTCATCCAGCCAGCCAGTGACATAGCCAGCAAGCCTTGCAGTGTACAGTCTCGCTAGTTAGTATGAGCCTGATTGTTTTGTGAGGACCACCAGAGAGTGAGCAGAAAGGCTATTTCTGGGTGGTGGAATGAAATGGCCTGTTTTCAGGGTGACAAAGGCCCCCTTGGGACCAGAAGGGCTTTTAAAATCTGCCTGAAGTGGGACTACTACCCTGAAGGCTGTGCCATCAGAAGACATCATGTCCCTAAAGAGCTTAACAAGCACATTTCAATGCAAAGTTTCAAGGCTGCCAATTTGCCCTATAAAGGTTTGTAGAGTTATTCTGCAGCAAAACAATATAAACGATCAAATTGACCTTCAAAAGCTCCTTCAACAACCAGGTCATGAGCAGGCTGTGCCCATTGTAGGTGAGCAGTAACCGTGTTAGCATGACTGTGTTTTTGTTTTATTGTACTTGTGAGAGTATAAATACATTATACTAATTTTAAGTGTGGAATAAAGCATTGGAACATTCTGAACTAGGGCGATGAGCCCCAACGGGTTTATATATTTCAAAGTGGCATGCATCCTAGGTAACGTACAGGGTTATGGTGGAGTTTGAGGTCACCGTTAAGTCACTCTGCCAGAACATATCCAGCTATCTGGATCAGTGGGCTTTGTAGTTCTTTGCTAATTTAAAAAGGCAAGGCAACATTCATAAGGATGCATTGACAATGTTAAAACGAGCTTTGCTACATCCCCTACATTTAGCCCAATGTACTTGGATTTTTTTTTCACATGTTGAGTTTAAAGGCAGATATGTCTTAAAGAGATAAGACTTCAACCTTTTAACTATCTCTGAACAATGTACTTGTAATAAACCATCTGCCACATCACATCATGTGACCTGATTGAGTGGAATGGTATGCAATATGAACCGCGCTTGTAGTGGAATCAGAAAGCTCAAGTAACATGATGTCCATCATACCAAAGGCCTGACACAAGCTTGATGAATTGTTAACTATGTCTACTTCGTCTAAGAATGCTTTCCTCCTCCTCACATGCATCCTATTTGCAATTGCTATGCAAGGAAAATGAACCATGACGGGCTGTCCCATTATTGGAAAATAATGGCCTTGTCCCCGAAGTACATTCTTTTCCAATAATGTGACAGCCCGAAGGGGTTTACTCCGCTTATACCACAGTTACCAACACTGATATTGATATTAGTTACTTTCATCGATAACGTTATTGTTTTTCTTTCAACTTAATCAGCCGAAATGTAATTGTTCTTTGAGCATGCTGTATTCGTTTTGTCAAGGAAACTTCTGGTCGATAGTTCCATTTGACCGTTGCCGGTAGTGTTGGATTAGTAGCAAAGTGATTTGAACTGTAAAAAGGCAGAAGTGTCCCATTATTGAGAAATAATTCCAAACCTTGGAACGTAATTGACAGTTACAGAATCAAGCAATCTATTCTACTGTAGATCAGCTGTTGAACGTACATTAGCAGTGAGAATGCTGGCAGTCCGCAAGTCATCGACCCACCCTAGTGTGCTCCGCCCCCCTCACCTGTGTGGTCTTCCTCAGCAGCGCGGCGTGGGGCAGACCCTCACACAGCGCCGCCAGGGCCTGCAGTAGGGCTAACCTCCGACCGCCGGCGGCGGCCCGGCCCGACAGGTGCTGCTCCACCTCCAGCAGACTCATGGCGTGTAGATCCACTTCCTGCTCCTCCTTGTCTTCCTCCGCGGCCCACATAGTCAGCTCCTGTGTCGGAAGGAGCAGAGGTTTAGCTATGACATGCTTCAGTGTGTGAGCGCTCGCGCGCGCGTGCGTGCGACAATGTTCGTGCTTGCACGTGTCTCTTGTGTGCAAGTGATTATGCATGTACGTGTGTGTGTGTGTGTGTGTGTGTGTGTGTGTGTGTGTGTGTGTGTGTGTGTGTGTGTGTGTGTGTGTGTGTGTGTGTGTGTGTGTGTGTGTGTGTGTGTGTGTGTGTGTGTGTGTGTGTGTGTGTGTGTGTGTTGTACCTGCAGCAGCTCCAGGAAGAAGTCTCCCGGCAGGTCGCTGTCCTTCAGCTCAGCCAGCAGCAGCACCAGACACTCCACCCTCCGCTGCTCCCCGGACACGCGCTCGTACAGAGCTTCGTCCTCATCGCTGGGGCTGGGGAGAGTGGGGTTATGGGGCGTGAGAAAGGAAGACGTACGGAGGTATAGACATGATTATGGGTATGTGGATTGTCTTTGGAGCCCAATGTGGGCTCGCCACTTTCAGTCTCACCAAAGAACTGAAACTGCACATCCCATAATAAACAGTCTGCTCACTGATTTAACAACAAAGTGGAATAATTGGAATTAGCATGAAACAAATCAGTAACGAACAAACAAATGAACAAGAGACAGACATACATACATACATACATACATACATACATGCATGCATGTGCTACCATGGCAACACCCACCTGTCGATCCCTCTGGGAGCCAGCTGAGCCCCTCCTTCGCTGCCCGGGGTGAAGTGCAGCTCAGACGCCCCCCGGCATTCCTGCCCACCCAGGCTACAGAGCCCCCGCAGCACAGAGAAGACCTGGGCACGTTCTGCATGACCCAGGTACCACAGCAAGACCTCCTGACAAGGGGCGCTGTGGTGCATATTAAAACACACAGATTAAACACACATGATACACACGTATAATCGAAAACGCACTCACATAAAACATTCAAATAGGGGCGTTTAGTACAGTAATGGCTAGTGTTTTGACTTCCCACCAAATAGTTAAGGGTTTGAGCCCCAATATCTGTCTACCTGTAGGCATCCTTGAGAATTGTCATTAATAACATGTATCTCAATTCACTGTAAGTCGCTTTGGATGAAAGGACTTGCTAGATAACTAAATACTAAGTAAACAGGGCCCAGAACCACAAAGAATGTGGTACCTCATCCCTGATGATTCTACCTTGCAGTACAGCATAGCTCAAAAGATATACACATCTGCAAAACCACAAACAGTATGACTGATGTGGACTTACATGCTCCATTAAAATGTTTAAATCAAATGATCTCACACACACACACACACACACACACACACACACACACACACACACACACACACACACACACACACACACACACACACACACACAAAGACCAGTGTGTGTACCGCAGGTGGGAGACGTTCTGCTTGGTGAAACAGAACAGGCTGAACACGACCGGCAGCACCTGCTCCAGCGCCTTCAGCATGGGACCAGACGGACTGTTCCCTATCACCCAGATCTGGAGAACAGGCAAGTAATGTGATAAACAATGTAAAAGAGTAAGCTTCCACTGTGAAATATAGAGTGACGGGTAACATCAAGTCCACCTTCCTTTTTCCTGCGATTTCCTTGCCAAGTTGAATCCGACAAACAAGATGAGACTTCCAGTTCTCACCTTGTAAACATCTTCCACACAGCGGCTCAGCTCCCACTCCTCCACAGAGGCCTCGTCTGATTGGGAAATAACAAAGGAATTCAAACACTGCAGACATTGTTCCGGAAAAACATATTGATCTACCTACAATTTAGGTATCTTTCTATCAGATTTTACTCCAAGGAAATGTAACGTGACATTGGTTGGAAACAACCTGGGCACAAGAAAATTATAGTGTTGGCAAATCATGTTCACCTCTCACTTCCTAAACCATACACTATTTAAAAGGGATACACCGAGATATCTGTAAATTTGCCTTTTCCTCTGTTACCAAGATTTAGATGAGTTGTTTAATTCCATATTCATCGTTGTGCGTCCAGAAGGGGAGTTCGCTGGGTTAGCTGTTTGTTTGTTTGTTTGTTTGTTTGAGCAAATTGTTAGCTGCTTCAATTGACTTTGAGTTACAGTAGCCTAGATACTTTTGATTACTTTCCAAAGACTTCCAATGTGTTCCGAATAGTTGCTTTTTTAAAAACGAGTGCCAGTTACAACACCAGATCGTACTTTCTCTACAAACACACCGATTTTCAGCACTGTGATTAGTAGGCTACCTGTGTTGCACCGCTGGCGCAGCTATATTATCAGCTGCTTCTGGTTGGGTAGCCTTCGCAAAGGGTAACCTGTCAGCAGCGCATCACAGGTAGCCTCAGAATCACAGCAGCAATGCTTCATTTTTGGAACTAAACACCTTGTCTGAATCTGGGTGAGACAGGCAAACCCCAATTTACAGATATGTTGGCTTATCCCTCTGTTTGACTTTAAAAAATATATATAACGAGTTGTTAAAGCAAAATCAATTAAGCATGTGTCAATGTTGTTGTTAGGAAAATAATAAATACAATACTTTACTTTCAGTAAACATTACTGTTCCATTTGCTTGACCCATTATCTCTACTAAACAAGAAGAGAACAATTGTAACTTGACCACCATTCATGGACTAACATCAAGCAGTAAGCGATACCATGAGAGCAGTGTAATTCTGACCGGTTGCAATTGCGTAGCAGCGCTGAAGCGGTCCAAGGAGCGGGTCCAGGAGGTACTGCTGTCCAAACTGTGGTTTCTCCTCCACTATGGTGAGCGCCGCCCTGGTGGCAACGCGCTGGAATTGCCTGGCGGTCAGTTTGTCTTTGAAGTGCAGCAGTTCTAGAATCTGGCCATAGAGAGTGCATATCAAGACAAACATGTTTTGTTTTTTTAAGAATGCAAACTTCACATTAAGGGACTAAAATCTCCATGGGTGTGTAATATGAGTTTTTTTTACGTACGTATTGTTTAAAAAAATGCCACATAATTTTGGTATTTAATTTAAATGTGGAAGGCTCTGTATTTACAAATAAATATTATTTTCATAAACATCACTTGTTTCTGTAAAGGGGAATTAAATTGGCAATTAAATACAGCCATCATATGTTTTGACGTGTATAGTATATTTTGATATTGAATAAAAATTTAATCTACAATGTGTCTGAATCTCAACTCAGAACAATATTTATTATACGTGAATAAAAGCAAGAACTATTTGTTTAATCTGCAGTGTCTTTATTTATTCAACATGTGCACATGCCTCTGTCTGTGTTTACCTGAGGGCAGACCTGTCTGTAGTAGAAGTCTGTTGAGACACAATGCTGAGGGCAGGCCACCAGTATCCTAGCAACACCGTCACACTTTCTCCAGTCGGAGTCACCCCCTAGTGGACACAATGGATAACCACAGCAGTAAGTACTCTCCAATTAATGGCCAAATTGTCAGAAAGATCACTCGCCACAGAACATTCTCATGTGGAGATGCCAAAGAATGACCCAACGCACCATGTGGGCCTCAATAATTTATGTATACTTTAATCTTATGTTGTAGTTAAAAAATATATGGCAAAAGCAAAGGTCGATATGATACAAACAAATAGAGTGATCTACCATGTTTAGTTAAACGAAAATACATCTTTATTGTATTGAATAGAGCTTTTTATTTTTGGGGGGCTTAATCATCACATGGCCATTAATACCACTATTGTGGTCGAATGGTATCACCCCATTAATAATGAAAATGTTTTTTTTTTTATATCGTGTAACAAGATACTATGGAATGACATGTTTTATCACACATAACAGCGAGATACATCGCAAGAATGCATCACAGCGCTTTCAAAAACACTGTTCCGTGTGGTCGGCCCCTAAGTTGGCTCCCATGGTTCCTGCTACCTGTGCCTCCCTCCAGGATGGCCCTGGCCATGGCCTGGACCCCGTGAGGCTGCATCAGCCTCTCAGACAGCAGCTGGCCACACAGGCGCCGGAGCCAGGCGGGAGTCGCTACTGCTGCTGGTCTGCTGGGGGCGCCATTGGCCCCTGCTGTTGAGGACACCTGAGCAGTATGGTAGACAGAAAGAGAAAGACAAAGACAGAGACAGAGAGAATAGAAACCAATGCTCATCACAAGTTCACAATGTTATTAATAATCTTAAGTTATAAAAAGGCAATATCATCATACAATTAACTCTGGATCTTTTATTATCAACATATTAATCTTAACCTGTTTGGGTCCACCTTGGAGTATCAGCAGCTCCTTGATAACGATGGGCTGATAAACTGTACCCAGAATGCTTTTCAGGGCCCACCTGCAGGCTTTGCGTTCTTCCAAATTCAAGTCCTGAATTTTTTAAGAATTGAAAGCACAACACGCATATTAAACGATACCTTCTCCAGCCTAATACACAAACACACAATCAGTAAAACATGTATGTATATAACAGTGTATTATGGTTATACATATAGTAATATAACAGTTAGTTTATATATCAATTACACTACTATATATAGCATACAGTCAGAAATGACTAGATTAACTACTACTACTGCACTGGATAGGTGAAAGGATGCATGCTCTAGACAGGCCAGTGTGTTACTATTGTTAGAAACGAAATGCAGACAGTTTCACATTCCATGTTTAGGAGAAAAGGTATTCTAAAGAAAGTCTCCTAAACTGGTTGTTTTTGGTCAAACTTTACACCCACTTGTAGACATCCTTTTGGTGCACGATGATTCATTACGATGGGGGGGGAGAAAGAGATTGCCTGTGCATTCCCAGGGACAATATGAAGGGATATGGCTTCACATACCTTTGTGTTAGAAGGGGTGTGCCCCTTTCTGATAAAATACCTGATATTCTGCGCGGACAGAATATCAGTTTCATGTAATAGTAGTATTTTATGCCTGGAAACTCCTGAAGGGATGATGAGTTTCAAGACCGCTTTGTCCAACTTTTATTATGCAGCCTAATCTGTTAGCAGATTCTCTCCTTTTCTGGCATCCCAAGATCAAAGTGGCGGTCACCTTTTCTTCTGTGGCCTCCCTGTGTCTGACAGTCGTAAGGAGGAGTCCATGCAACCCTTTGAGGTGTATGGTTTATGGGTTTTTCTTGTCTTCTACTACATTACTAGATCATAACCCCTGGTGTACCTAACAATAGTATAATCATAAGTGGCCATCATTGGCCTTAAAGCTTATCGATTACTGCTAGTAGGTGTAAATATCAATTGACAGTGGATTATAAATAAGTTTGAAATACCAGAGAGGACATATCAAGAATTATATGTTGACACATATTGGTATACAGCAGTTCATCTGCATCCCTGATCAAGATTTCAGTTTTCTCTTCCTGTGGCTCCCTGTGTCGACAGTCGTAAGGAGGAGTCCATGCAACCTTTTGAGGTGTATGGTTATTTTCTTGTCTTCTACTACATTACTCTCCCCCTGGTGTACCACGTACTGCGGCCATCATGGCCACATCGATTGGTTAGGTGTCCAGACAAGGATGGGTTGTTTGAAATACCAGAGATGGTGACACATCAAGAAGGCATATTGAAGCAGCGGGGCACTGCTGGCACAGAGCAGAGGCAAATGAGGTCGCGCCAGGTAACACACCAGTACACAGGCTGTGCAGGCGGCAGCACCCTGAGGCGCGCCCAGGTGACGGGATCAGCAGGGGGCACAGTGCACGCCGTGGCACCCCCGCCGCCACCCCTACGGCGCCGCGCTCGCAAGGCCAAACCACCAGCCCACCCCGGGCACCAAGTGAGCACAGAGCCCGAGGGAGACCGTGAACTGGAGGGCGGCGCCCAGAGTCTTCTGCTGGCTCACGCTCAGCACGTCCGGCGGCAGGGGCGGTGCCGCCTCAGGGGTGCGCTGATTGGCCGCCGGCGAAGGCGGAGTTTGCTCGAAGAATGCCATCTGGGTGGAGAGGTGGCGGGCGAGGGTGAGCAGCAGGAGGAAACACTCCTGAGCAAAGGCCCAGGGGACATCCTCCTCTGCTTCGCTACAGAACCAGGCCGCCCCCCTCCTCTCCTCCTCCCTCAACGCCCATGCCTCCTCAAGGCTCTGGTCGCTCTTCAGCTGCTCCAATAGCAGAGCTCTGTTTGCCCGCAATGCCCCCAAGATAGCCTCAAGCTGGGATGACTGAGTTTCTCGCACATGGGCCTCTGGTGGAAAGAACGCAAAACCAGTACACAGCGGGATGTATGATTACGCTTCAATTACGACATAAACGTAGATTTTAGCCTTGAAATAAGTTGACATCCGTTGTATAATATTATCCGGCTTTCAATAAATAGCATACACAGGGCAGAGATAACGATCCAAATAATATAAAAAAATTACTAAATATTGAATAAATAATGAAATCACCTCAAATCAGGGAGTTTCTCTTTACAAGTTGAATATTCACAAAACCTTGTATCCGGAGTGTAAAGGGTAGAGATGCTGTCCTAGCAGAATACCCCCAAAATAAAGCTCCTTAAGATACAATAGCTTGGGTTCAAATACATATCAACTGCAATCCCTGCAGCAACGTATGACGTGGTATTATGACGAGTAATTATAACAACATATTATTGCACTCTGTTCAGCAGCGGAATAGCTGTCTTCACATGGTCACAGAAAAAGAGACAAGATCCCTAACCACAAGAGCATCGATGAACATATGTCATTTGTTTTTGTTTTTTTAATATATAGTCCGGTGTCTCACTGAGCATTGACTCTTGGGTATTCTTACGGGACAAAACTCTAAATTTCTACAAAGGAAGGTTAGGACTGGCAAATGTCAAATTCCCCACACTTACCACGGAGAGGTTTTGTCAACAAATGTAACGCTGATATGATTGCTGAAGTCATGTCGCCATTGTCAGAACACCACATCAGTCTTCAGCAAGCCGATTCCAGACTGTTTACCACCTAGCCACGCTGCTGTGATATTGCAAACATGGCGCGTATATATTGCGTCACAAAACTCCATTCAACGTGACACCGAAACGCGGAAGTAAGTTCACAATGGTAAACAAACAGGGGATGAGTGCTTGAATTTAGTTTTTCAGTTTCTAAAGACCACTAGATTGGTATATAGACTTTGAGCTACAGTTAGTCAGTTTGATTTGACTTGTTTTGGTTTGTGTGTTTTGTTTTCTATGAGAAGAAGGCAGGATCCCTGAATCATACTCCAGTTCAGACGGTGGCGGCCTCGGTAATGTACTGAACAATTGTTTGCAAACCGCAACAAAACTCAAAAAGAAGAAAGTTCACAACTTAACTGGGTTATCCCCCCTTCTTCCCCAAGTGAACAGAATACGTATATGAGAGGAAGTCAAGTGAAGGGAAGTAGTAAGCATCTATCCATATAGCTACTGTATCCTATAATAGGATATATATATAACGCATTAGACCTACAATACATGTTACATGGACTAATGTTAAAACGCCTTAAAATATATAAATATAAAAATATACGCCTTAAAATATGTATTAAGTTATAGCTAATAAAAACGGGATTTAACTTAACAGCAGGTTAAGAAGTCAAACAGCAGTGCATTTTAAACCAACAACTTGCTAGGCCTACAAACACAAAAAGAAAGTTAAGACATTGTTTCTTATTTGCACTTTATTTACATAATTAACAACCATGTTACCAAATTCAACTACAAACGATAACAACAAATCAAATAAATATCTTAAATACAATTTCAATTAAATATTTTAATAAATAATTTACATAGCTTCACGTTATAGGCTTAATAACAGCCTACTACTATATGATAGTATACCAGTATGTATTTGATGACAGGACCATGTCAACTTCAAATGGAAAGATAATGACGGTGGCGATTATAAAAAAAAAACGGGGTCTATAACGACTCCGGTACAATCTCCATCAAACGTCAAATTGCATTTTAAAACAAACACAACAAAGTGAATCCAACTGATTGCATTTAACTCGGTTTTGCGCAAGTGCATCCAACGGCAACCGGTTCGTAGTGTGGGACAAGCCGGTATCTCCTTCCATCTTCGCACAGCTCCTTATTCAGGAATAGCTTGCTCTGCGTTATCGCCACGGAGTTATAGGTGAAATCCTCTGTTGGCGTATTATCCTCGTGTTTGATCGTGATACAGCCCTCGCACAGACACTGAGCTACAGCAATTGTCGACGGGAACCGGTCCTTTTTCGTTTCATACCTGCAGGAGAAAGGTTGAAAACCACGTCAATAACATGTCTGCGCCACCCATGCAGCCAGCCATTCGTTCAGTTGTGAGAGTGAAGCGAGGCAACGGCAACGGAAGCCTATGACTTACACGAATCGCCAGGGGGAGATGGAGCGGTCGTTCAGAGATTTGCCTAAACCCGCGTAGAGTCCGACCGGGCATTTAGACGGGGTCGCCTTTGGTTCTGGGCCCAAAGGCTGGTGTTTGAGCTTTTTCTGAGCTTTTTCTTCCAGCTGGCTTTCATCATAGCATGGTAACGAGGACGTCCGCACAGTCACAAATAAAACGCCCAGTACCAGAATCTGTAAAGGCAAGGAACATGTAAATACAGATTATGTACTGTGTGAAAACATATTGCATTGGTTTAAGGTTGAAATTGAAAAACGTACACTATAACACAATCCATTGAATGAAATATATTTCGTTTGACATTTAACTATAGGCATATCTTTGCTTTGTTTTTGGGAAAAATAACACTTAATTCTCACTCACCTGCGTTAAGCAAAGGCCAAACATGTCCTTGTAGTACATAATTGTTGTGTGTTAACCTAGGGGGTTTGCTGGATTTTGATGGCCATACTATAATACTGGGGTTTATATAGGCAGGGCAGGGAAAAACCGGCATGAGGAAATATAAATAGTAATATTCAACAGGTTACTTCCTCTTCCCAAATGAAGATGTAGGTGTCAACGCTATCCCACTCCGTCACGGATTTGACTTCATAACATTGCATCACTGCTCGGGGTTTCTTGCTCCACGATGACGTCACGTGGCTTTCACTGTTTCTTTGTTCACTTATTAGACATCAAGTTACAGGCCACCAAGAAACTTGATCAGCAGCACCCTTGGTGTATAACTGCATTAGTCATATTTTTTTTCTATTGATTGTTTGTCATGCGGCTACAATTTGTTTAGAAAATCTATCTTATCCCCAGGAAGGGTTCCAAGTGCGTCGGCAAAGGTGCAGCAATGGTTATTGCAGCAGCGCCGAGCTTGTTTCTTTCTACATACAAACGATATGCCCAGCCATCGTTATGTAGGCCCATCATTTTTATTTTATTGCGTTTATCTTCATAACTTATTGTTTGGGCAATGAAAACCCAGGGTTAAGCCTGGGTTTTAGGATCATTTATCAGATTTCTAAACTTTCTTAATCTGTGTCATTTTAAATGGTTAAAAAGGGCTCAGTGGCACATTCAAGGTGTGTGCCAAGCTTATATTTCATTCATAACTTTTATAGAATGGTGAACATTGCTATGACAAGTGGAAATCGAAGTGAAAATATTACCTTTCATTATATGTAAAACATGGAACGAATGTGTTGACTCCAAATGCAGCACCAAATAGGCAAACATGAAATGGTAATAGCCTTGCTCCACAACATATTTCCTATTTAGGAATTTGTTCTTACATGCCAACTTTAGCATAAACCAGTCAGTAAAACATGGGAGTGACCATTAAGGTTATTTCAAATAAACAGTTACAACAAAGCAAACGATGCATTCTCTTTATCAAAATAGTTTATTTAGAATCCTTTTTGTCGCACATGAAAGATGCGGGTAGCTCATCTCCTCATGTCGCCGTTACATCTCTTATTGTGTGCTAACTAAAAATGGAACAAATAAATTCTGTATCACTTAAAAATAGCCTAGAAGAATAACAAAAATTAGATTTAAACAAAGAAAAAGCCAAAAGAAGCAAGACTTCACGTCACAATTTTTTTTTCCATAATAATGACCTACTTGAGAATCAGGTAACGCGACAGTATTGTGGTTTGGATCTAAATGCCCCCACAGACAGCAAGTGGAGTTGAAGAGGCAAGTCAGTGGCACAAGGTGTCAGCCATTAACAAAATTAGATGGGGCTCCAAATAGAAAACCTATTTGGGTGTATGTACAAAATAAACAAAGGACAAGAAAATTAAGAAACCTTTTGTGTAGCCATGTCAAGTCTGACAGTTAAACTCTAATGGAACTCACTGAAACCGTAGATTCACCTCATACACAAATTTAAAAGGGGCAGCGATAGGGGGGTGGCAGTATGGTAAAGAGAAATAAAATAATATAATAAGACTACCCAGTAAAAACTGTGCTGAGCGTAGAAAGGGGGAGAGAAGCAATAACGAGATTCAGTATTTATAAATTTACCTTATTTGTCAAAACACGCAAACATTAGAAAGGTCCTTAATTCCTGTATTATTTTTTTTTACTCAACTGACCAGCAAGTAGACAGAACTTATCCACCATTTTGTTTCGGTTCTGTAAAATCAACATAGGACAATCCATTAAGTCCCAACCTGCAACCCCTTCACAACAGCAAGTAAACGAACGTGGACATTCAATGACGTTAAATGGCAGAGCAAGTTGGCTGTATGCAAATTGACGGAACAAAATCCCATGTCTGTCTACAATCATGTTTTTATGGTGGCCATGTTAGTGTTTGTTGGCCATTTAAACAGTGGCATACATATGTTGTGGGATGAGAATATTTGTTTTTATTTTACACAGATATCCAGTGAGACGCTCCACATCAAAGGGCATTAAGGGCAGAGTGGGGTCAGGAGGAAATGTGTGGGATTCCCGGGGAAAATTCTCCCAATCCCGTGGACCACAACGTCGCCTTGGCCACTAGTCCGTAACGGCAGGCAGGCGAGCCGGCAGGCATCTTTGTTGCCAAGCTGGGCTCAGGGTGGGCTACTTTGCCGGGATCTTTGCCCTCTTGCGAGCGATGGCGTCCTCGACGGCCTTCAGCTGCTTCAACAGCTCCTCCCGACGTGATAGTGTATTGCTGGGCTTCCCCGAGCCAGAGCCAGAGCCAGAGCCAGTTCCAGTGCCAGAGGAAGGTCCCAGGCCTGGGGCAGCCTGTTTGCCCGACGGAGTCGACGGGCCCTTTCCGGAAGACTTGGGGGGCGGGGACAGCGGACGCTTCCTGCTGCAAGGAAAGGTGCAAGAGAAATCAGTCAGCAGCTGCAGCTCAACCCAATGTGGGCAGATGGGAATTAACAAAAATAAAAAAAAAGCCTACTTTCACGCTAAAATCAGGCATCAGCATCATATGCGCTGTGTAGACATGTGAGGTGTGTGGGGATGTGTTCGAATTCAAGCTGAAACAGGGGGTTCACTTACACTTTAACATGGCCAAGGTGAACTGAGGTGTGACGTTCCCTGCTGTTAGTGATTTGTGCATTAAAGTGCATTTAGTAATTACTGAAATCACATGCCAGTTGTATTAACCTTCTATCATGTAAAAAATACAACTGAACAATAAGAAGAGCCATATCATAGAGATTTTTATAGTTTTTGCCCGTTGTATTTGTTTTATATACACTGCTCAAAAAAATAAAGGGAACACTTAAACAACACAATGTAACTCCAAGTCAATCACACTTCTGTGAAATCAAACTGTCCACTTAGGAAGCAACACTGACTGACAATACATTTCACATGCTGTTGTGCAAATGGAATAGACAACAGGTGGAAATTATAGGCAATTAGCAAGACACCCCCAATAAAGGAGTGGTTCTGCAGGTGGTGACCACAGACCACTTCTCAGTTCCTATGCGTCCTGGCTGATGTTTTGGTCACTTTTGAATGCTGGCGGTGCTTTCACTCTAGTGGTAGCATGAGACGGAGTCTACAACCCACACAAGTGGCTCAGGTAGTGCAGCTCATCCAGGATTGCACATCAATGCGAGCTGTGGCAAGAAGGTTTGCTGTGTCTGTCAGCGTAGTGTCCAGAGCATGGAGGCTACCAGGAGACAGGCCAGTACATCAGGAGACGTGGAGGAGGCCGTAGGAGGGCAACAACCCAGCAACAGGACCGCTACCTCCGCCTTTGTGCAAGGAGGAGCAGGAGGAGCACTGCCAGAGCCCTGCAAAATGACCTCCAGCAGGCCACAAATGTGCATGTGTCTGCTCAAACGGTCAGAAACAGACTCCATGCTGGTGGTATGAGGGCCCGACGTCCACAGGTGGGGGTTGGGCTTACAGCCCAACACCGTGCAGGACGTTTGGCATTTGCCAGAGAACACCAAGATTGGCAAATTCACCACTGGCGCCCTGTGCTCTTCAGATGAAAGCAGGTTCACACTGAGCACATGTGACAGACGTGACAGAGTCTGGAGACGCCGTGGAGAACGTTCTGCTGCCTGCAACATCCTCCAGCATGACCGGTTTGGCGGTGGGTCAGTCATGGTGTGGGGTGGCATTTCTTTGGGGGGCCGCACAGCCCTCCATGTGCTCGCCAGAGGTAGCCTGACTGCCATTAGGTACCGAGATGAGATCCTCAGACCCCTTGTGAGACCATATGCTGGTGCGGTTGGCCCTGGGTTCCTCCTAATGCAAGACAATGCTAGACCTCATGTGGCTGGAGTGTGTCAGCAGTTCCTGCAAGAGGAAGGCATTGATGCTATGGACTGGCCCGCCCGTTCCCCAGACCTGAATCCAATTGAGCACATCTGGGACATCATGTCTCGCTCCATCCACCAACGCCACGTTGCACCACAGACTGTCCAGGAGTTGGCGGATGCTTTAGTCCAGGTCTGGGAGGAGATCCCTCAGGAGACCATCTGCCACCTCATCAGGAGCATGCCCAGGCGTTGTAGGGAGGTCATACAGGCACGTGGAGGCCACACACACTACTGAGCCTAATTTTTACTTGTTTTAAGGACATTACATCAAAGTTGGATCAGCCTGTAGTGTGGTTTTCCACTTTAATTTTGAGTGTGACTCCAAATCCAGACCTCCATGGGTTGATAAATTTGATTTCCATTGATAATTTTTGTGATTTTGTTGTCAGCACATTCAACTATGTAAAAGAAAAAAGTTTTTAATAAGATTATTTCATTCATTCAGATCTATGATGTGTTGTTTTAGTGTTCCCTTTATTTTTTTGAGCAGTTTATAATTATATTATATAACTACGCTATCCCAAAATCAATACTAGTTCCACAAATATAAGGGAAAGATACATAATCTGAGTGAATGTAGTTACAGGATACAAATTTGTCACCCGAGTGAAAGCTGGAAAAAAATGCATGAGAAATACCTAAACACATCTAAATTAGAGAGTAAAGCATCGCGAAATCAGTTCAACAACTTCGAAATGCAAATTAACAACAAATTGGATGATAAATAATGGAAGCACAACAATGAAGACAGCGCTCCAAATGCGTTCGTGGTTAGAGCCGCTTAAACTTTTCAACATTGCAAATCCTCATAATCTCTTCCAGGAAAATTATAGTTATTTTCCCTTCAGTTCATTAGCCATAGAAATTGATAAAAAAACAAATGATCTGAAAGACTGAAATAGTCTCTCTCTGCGCATAACACATTCTTTTTGTTTTCTCTTTCAGATTCAGCGATCATGGTCAATTGAACCTTCCCAGTAAATACCTTGATTGGTCGATCCTTTGACCCTACATAATCTGAAGTTAATAAATTGGCGTGGCAAAAAAAACAACGCAAGAGCGCACCTGAAAAGTGACTGCTGCCTCCAGGATTCAATCTATATTTGTATAATTTGGGTCCGGTGAGGTTGACTAAATTGAGAAACTAAAAATGCAATGTGTGCGCCTATAATAATTACAGATCAAACACTGTGCCACTCATTGAACAATTTTGGTTGCACATTATTTGAGCGCATATGTAACCAAAACGGCCACAGTCTGAATGACTGATTCAAGTGTTCTACATCCCAGTAGGGCTGGACCCGAATATTCGTTCGTTAGGTAGGTATTAGAATCTCAATTCAGTATTCGAATGCTACGTTTATATTATTTTTAACGAAAATATTTTAATACAAAAGATATACATTTTTATTCATGTCTATGCATATTTGGGAACTGTAGCTAGGTTACATTTCTTCGGAATGTCGCAGTGATCAAATATATATGCAAGGGTCCACGCTAGACGTCGGAGAACGCTTCACGTCAACGGTCCAGTTGAGGTAATGGCAGCCATCATCAGAATGGCTTGATGGCTTAACCAACTTATCATTCGTTAGTTTTGTAGTTGGATATTCAAATATTCCAGTAGCACTTTTAACGCTGCTGTCCAGTGAGGATATGCAAGCCATTAACAGGCTATTAGCAGGCGTTAATGGTTTTAGAAGGGTTTTAATAATGAACGTATTTAGCCGCTATTTCAATGTTCAAACGAGTCCAAGAATATCGACCTACTAATAATAACGGGTTGGTTTCTTAGTGAACACGAATAGAACAGATAGCAATGTTCTTCTTTTTATGGCACAATAGCGCCCGAGTGATTTATAGCAATAGTTCTGTTGTGAAATTTATTCAAACCTTTGCACGATGTTCAAACCACCTATTTGCTTTGTGACAATTGGGAGTAGGCCTACTCTCATACTTTGGAAACCCGTGTGTGTACGGAAACTTTAGACTGCATTGAAGCTAACCAAGTCGAACTCGGACTAATGAGTAGATCCGAAAGCCACTGACGTGATGTTGTTTTGCGTTATAAAAATAACATGTTTGTTTTACCAATTGAACACCTTTAGAAATGAAAAGGAAACACGATCAGTTGATAAAAACCCAATTCTGCAGCAGTGGTCTCCGCCTGCTATAGGCAGTGAAAGATACATACCGTGAATGGACTTTATATCTTTTTTTTTTCCTCCACCGAATATTCTGATATTCGTTTGGAAACCTAACGATGATTCGTGGTGGGGGACAACAGCAATCAGAGGCTACTGATGTCATGTGTATGATGGGCTGAAGTTGTGTAAACCCCTGCTTCCACATTTAAATACTTGTTCCTCGTCAAGCCCCAGCCACACTTCCTGATTTAAATCCCTGAACAGGCGAACAAAGCGAGTTTGTTGACAGATTAAAATAACGGGGGAGTGAAAACGTTAAACAACTTCTGCAGCTAGAAACTCCTGGCAGGGTTCCCCTTGCGTCAGTGTGATGTAGTCGGGTTTTGAGTCTGTGGTGCTTTCATACTTCTGGACTGTACCAACCTGTCTCCTTGAGGTGGCATGGGCCGGGGACCTGGGCCTCTGGGCCGATCCATTCTCGGCGGGAAAATTGGTCGCCCTGGCATCCTCCGGTCACGGCCTGAGGAAGAACATTAATAATAATGATCATCATCTGCATTAGATATTAAAGTGCACCGCACTGATATATGCCAAATTTTTTGGTATTGGTTTTGTGTTGACGGCTGAAAAATTGCATTAGAGCTCCGGAAAATGAGGCGGAAGAATAAAAAACATAAGACATAATATTGTGGCTTGCTTTGCCACCACACAAATAATCATTGCATGACAATAATAAATAATACTGACGTTGTCAACTTCATTCGTCAATGACGTCAGTATTAGGCAAGACATATTGCACGTAGGTATTGACTTACTTGCATCTCCGCTGACGCAGTTAACTGCAGAAAGACTAGGGGGATGCAGGAATGTACATGAGCCTGTTTGTGCATGTTATTCTTATCTTTGGTTATAAAGATAACTCAAAAGGTAGGAACGTGATTGGATGAGGTTATACATTTTTATTAGTTTAGGTCCAAGGTCTAGTTAATCTTTTTCAGTTTTCATCAGCTGTACTATTATTTTGTATAGTGTTTTTATTTTTTTATTTTTAATGGGCTGCAAAGTAACTCATCTCCATTGTGCCAAGTTAATTTTGTCTTATCACTCCCTGCCTTAATTGTCCTTGCTGTACACCCCTTTGGTACAAACTGTGTGGTGCTTTTAAAAGTGCTTTGTGAATCTAAATGCTTGGGCCTTTGTGTGAAAATGGAGCTGGGCCCTCACCTCTGCCAGGAGACATGGCCATCCTCTTGCTCAGAGGGGAGCCGGGGCGGTCTTTATCAGACGGCATGTACCTCTTCCTGTTGCCGCGGTCACCCTGCTGCTACAAACAACAAATTAAGAGAGAAATGAAAACAGAGAAATTGGTGAAAGGGGACAAATGAAGGGGAAATTCCGATTTCAACTTTGAACACTCAAAAGGGTAGTGCATATACACATCAGTGACACACTGAATAATACCTTAGCTATTAGTGTAACCCATATGCTGCTAATTGGAATGTTGAACTTATACTAACTTTCACTGTTATTTTAGTGTCTAAATTAATTGATGGGATACTTTCATTAAATGTTATATCGTCTACAAGTATGAAATAATGCATCTAATGGGGTAGTCAGTTAATATATATATATATTTGTTTTATAGAAGCTACCTTATTTAGGAGGGTGAGCTTGATGTCTTTATGGGAACCTGATCCTCCGTAGTTTCCTGGGGGTCCCATGTTACCGGGCATGTGGTGCATATGGTGGCCTCCCCTGTTCCCGGGTCCCATTCTGGTCATGAAGTTGCCTCCTCTTGGAGGCATCCCGGAGGGGTCCATCTTCCTGCGGTCCTCACGGAAGGGCTCATCCTTCTTTAGCGGTCTCCCTGCGAAGGGCGAAGACGAACGTGTTATATTTGACACAGTATAGTTCGATACACGGAAATGTGTCAATAGTCCTTTTCAGGGGGGCGCAAGTCCTATTCAGGGAGCTCAACTCAGGTTGCGAATCCCCCGTAATTCGCACTCTGACGGCAATGTCGAAATTAATGTCACACACACACAACTCAACTAGATCAAGACTAATTCCAATTATGTTGCCTAGATATAAAAGATATTTCACCCTTTCTTAAAAACACACACACACATTTAAAGAACACACACTGACCCCTGCCCCTGTCTCGCGGGTGCGGTGGCCTCTCACGGGGCGGGCCGGGCCGCTCTCTGCGGGGGTGTCCTTGGTGTCCCCCTGGGTGCCCCCCTGGGTGTCCGCCCGGGTGTCCACCTGGGTGTCCCCCTGGGTGTCCCCCTGGGTGTCCGCCCGGGTGTCCCCCTGGGTGTCCGCCCGGGTGTCCGCCCGGGTGTCCCCCTGGGTGTCCGCCCGGGTGTCCGCCCGGGTGTCCCCCTGGGTGTCCGCCCGGGTGTCCCCCTGCTGGGTGTCCGCCCGGGTGTCCCCCTGCTGGGTGTCCGCCCGGGTGTCCCCCTGCTGGATGACCGCCCGGATGTCCTCCCTGGTGTCCCCCCGGGTTACCCAGGGGCCCCCCGGGGTGAGCGGGGTGTCCCCCGGGTGGAGCCGGGTGTCCTCCTCCGGGGTGGCCCGGCGTGGGGGAGCGGGAGCTGGCGGAGGACACGGGGCTGGCCAGGTCGGCGTACATGTCTTCCGAGTCGGCGCTGCGCACGGAGCTGCTGGTGCCCGACGTCGCAGAGGAGACGGACGACACGCTGCTCACGCTCAGAGACCTGGGAGGGGCCGGAGGGAGAAATACACACAAACAAACACATGTTGAAAACACTACTTGCTGGAGCTTCTACAAATGCTGTGTGGTCATTGTCCATTTTCGTTCATTTTGCTGTGCGGCAAGTACAAAACAAATCACAGCTTTCTTTTGCACCTACGCGTGCACTTATGGCTAGGGCAGGCAGAGGAATCCTGTGCTAGGGGCGGGCGCGCGCTCGTGGTGACGCAAACCCGTGCATTCAACTCACTGTGATAGCCAGGGTAGGCACAGAGATGTTGTGCCTACCCTGCATAGACAAGAACAGTAAATCTGTATCGGGAAATTGCAATTTGCACTCATTGAACTATCCCATCGACTATGGTGACCATTGCACCTCTCGCAGAATGTGCTTCAACAGAACAATTGTTCTGTTGTTGTTGAGATCTGGTGCACCTCTGCAAATGTACTTAATAAGTAATATAGTCATTATGGTCATTTGAACTGGGCAAATGTTTGACCGTTACTGCGTGCGACGGAGTTATGTATCCCAGTATTGCAACTTATTCTAGCACTTTTCCATAATTGGCACATACACAATCAGTTCAAAGCTAAATTCCGGCATGTGCCGGATGTAATTCGGGTTTATTCATTATCCTTACCGTGTTATATTATTATACGGCAATACAATAATAGGGTAGGGAAAAATGATATGTTCTTATATATATATATAAATGATATAGATATCATTTATTTTGAATTGGTTTATTGTGAATTAAGCCTCTATTTCATAGTTAATTTATTTGTATTTGTATATTTTGTTTTATTATTGTATTATTTTATTTCTTGTTTAGTTTGTGTTGAAGTCCAGTCTAATAGCCAGATTTATTTGTGTGTTCATTCTCATCACGTCGTGTCAACTGCAGGGCGTGGATGTTGTGTGTGTGATGTTGAGGTGGAGTTTCAGGTGAGAGTAGTGGTGGTGGCTGTTGTTGATGTTGTTGTCTTCTAACTAATACCAACTATCCTCATGAGCAAATGCCATACCTTGATTTCCTGGGATTGTTGCCAACAGAGAATCGGCACCACGCAAAGGCGGAGGAGAGACAACACAAGAGGGGGAAGTAGTCAGGCGGGTCATTTCAATAGAGCACATGTATCAAAGCACATTATGCTATCCTCGCAAATATTTTACATGTTTGACAGTGAAACCCTGAGAAGCTGTGCAATGCAAAAAATTAACCAGGAGTTTCATTTCCTGGCTCGTCCGCATGATAGACAACGAGGGCTCCTGTCTGTGTAGGAAGGTGTGTGTGTGTGTGTGTGAGAGAGATGGTGTGTGTGAGAGATGGTATGCCGTGTGTGTGTTTGCGTGAGAGATGGTATGCCGTGTTCTACTGCGTGGGCATGGGCAAACTTCATGTGCTGCTGGGCATGTGGCGGTACCTGGATTTCCGCGAGCCGGAGTGTGACAGCGAGTTGGATGAGGATCTGGAGCTGGAACCGGTGTAACTGCTTGCGCTCATGCTGCCACTAGCAGTGCGCCTGGGAGCGAAAGATGCAGAGAGAAAGTGACAAATGAAGAGAGTGAGTGGCCATGAGACTGAGAGACAAAAGTCGTGGTGCAGGCTGGCTTTATTTACTTACGATTATTGTTAAAGTGTAGCCCGTATATTGTTGTGGTACTTTTGCCCTTATTCGTGACTCTTTAGTAATTTCATATCTTTCTTTCTTAAAAGCCTACTGTGTAGATGTCACTGCCTTGTCCCAAGAATTTCAATGTTCAGAATGACCCTGTGTTATACTGAGCACCTGATAAATAAAACACTTTGTTTTACTCAAACAGTGCAATCATGCAACATCATTAAAAGGTAGGTCTGCATGAATTTAATTTAATATTATGTGGCCTGTGTCCGAAACACCCAAGGTTTGTCCACTTGTTCAGCTGCAATGCTTTGATCATGTATTATCTGCTGTCGACCGTCATACATAGCAGAGATGCTCAGTCAGTCAAGTCATTTTTTGCAAGTCGAAGTATAGTCTAAAGTCTTTGGTCACAAGTCAAGTCTCAAGTCTTTGGCCACGAGTCCAAGTCAAGTTTCAAGTCTCTTATGGTTGTAGCGATAGAGTTGCACCGCTCCCACTTTTTCATTACCGCTACAGATTTCAAGCATCACATCTTTGAATGGGCCGCTAACAAGTACCGTGATAGAAGGATAGGTGACGCAGATGAAAGACATACAAGTGCAGCACTGAGGCAACACCAGATTAATCATTATTCACAACATTACACTCTGGGAAGTGTATTAAGTATTAATTAAGGATGTCCCAATACCACTTTGTCCCGATAAGTACAAGTCCTTACATTTGGGTACTCGCCGATACCGAGTACCGATATGAGTACTTAATACCATTACAGTTTAAAAAAATAAAATAACATTATCGCCATGGTTATGGCCCACGGCAACTTTGTGATACTTTTTTAGTAACGTTACCGTCGTTGTGTATGAGAGTTATAATGAGCAATGTTGTAAATGAAATCCGCCACACACAGTAGCGATAACCTATATGTGTCCGGGAAGCCTTACCCTCGGACTCAGGTATTAAATACATCGCTGCTCAGACGAAGCTTCACCATCCAAACACACCGCAGCATTAAACTATATGTGTCCGGGAAGCCCAACCCTCGGCTGCGGGTATTAAATAAATCGATGCTCAGATGGAGTTTCACCATCCACACACACACACACACACACACACCGTAGCGGTATACAATAAGTTTCCGAAAAGCTCAACTTTCTCTCGGACGCCGCAGTCAACCGCTGCCCAGACAGAGCTCCCCACGTCCACACAGACCACGCCGCCGGTGCCCCTTTTTTCTCTAAATTGGGGACTTATTTCAGTAACAGTGGTACAATGGCTGTGTTGACGATCGTATAGGACAAATGACCACGTTTTAAAAATAAATAAACGTTTTGGGTTCACTGGCTCTTCAACGTTACGTCATGTTGCATAAAGTGGTATCAGGTGGTTGTATCGGAGAAGCTTTACGAGTACAAGTACATGAGCACAGCATCGGCCCCGAGTCAGAGTACTGGTATCGGTACATCCCTAGTATTAATGCTTATCTTAGATTGCCTCAGTGACATCAGAGCAAGGCGATCAATCAATCGTCATAGTAAAATATAATTCTCAAATGTCGATTAATTGTATTGGTTAAACAGGTGTTTTATTTCAATAATGCAAAACTAGAAAATCACGACATTGCCGTGGGGACGTCTTCAGCCACTTTGGGCTTTACATTATCACAAAACAACATTGGGGGTTTGAACATTGTGCAAAGTTTCGATGAAATTGCATTGCAGAACTAGCGCTATGTACAAGCGTGTGAAGAAAAAACACAGAGGCTCTATACTGGATGAGGGATCCCCAGAAAAGGAAAAAAAACACACCAACTGTCTATTTTTCAAATTGAAAACCTGTTATTATAAGGTAGCTTCTTGATATATTTTAACCTCATGTAAACATTGAAATAGCTGCTAAATATGTTCATTATTAAAACCATATTTTTTTATCTTCGTAGTTACAACCTACAGTTTTGCATTTTAACAGGTCTCTTACATTTTGTGTTACGTATTTTTGTTTTGTATTGTTTGTCAGTTTGATTTGTTATCCACCCCCTTTTTCCTCTGGTAAAACTGTTAAAAAAAAAAAGAAAGTATTCCTACCTGCGCGGCGGCTGCTGTTGCCGCTCTTTGCGTCTTCCCTCCCTGGGGACCGGCGGCTTCCCAGGCTCTCTCGGGGCTGGGGGCCTTCCTTCCACTACTCCTCCTCCTACTCCACCTGCAGCTGGGGCGGCCCCAGGGGCTCCCCCTGGTGCACCCCCTGGGCCACCGCTTCCTCCTCCACCTCCTCCCGCCTCCCGGCTGTGGGCAGGCGGTCTGCCCCCCTCGGGTGTGGGCCGGTGAGGCTTGCCCTGCTGGCTGCCGGCAGGAACTGGGGGGCTGGGGGCTTTCTTCATGGGAGGCTTGTCCCTCCGCGGAGGGGCCCCGGCACCAGGCTTCAGCGGCACACTTTGGTGGGTTAAAAGGTAGAGGGGAATGGGAATAAAAACCTTTGATGACATTTATCTCAAACAACAAGCATGAAAATGTTTGTTGCGGCCATCCCCGTGACCCACTTGGTCGCACTGTGTGCAAACCACAGCTAGCCCAGTTGACGATTAAAGTTTCAACACAATGTGCCGGTCTCTAGGGACTATACATATATTGCGGCAACCCGGCTCCAGCGCAGCGGCCCAGGGGGACGGTGGTAGAAGGAGTTTACCACCGCTCTCCGGAGGATCGCACACCTGAGCACATTAGCGCTGATCGCACTCAGCGAAATGTAAGGCACCTGCGACGGCGGAGGAAAAGACGCGGATAGACGCGGGACTCGGCGCGTCGAGAGTATACCTGCAAATGTGAAAGGCGGCTGTGTGCGTACCGTCTGTTACATGTCTGAGAACGCCGCCTAGCCCGACGGACGAGAACCGGCGTTCACCACTCAGAGAGCGAGTGACAGGACGCTTTGAGAGGACGACCATATATATATAGACACACACACACACACACACATATATATATACACACACATATACACCTATACATATATATACACATATACATATATATACACTGCTCAAAAAAATAAAGGGAACACTTAAACAACACAATGTAACTCCAAGTCAATCACACTTCTGTGAAATCAAACTGTCCACTTAGGAAGCAACACTGATTGACAATAAATTTCACATGCTGTTGTGCAAATGGAATAGACAACAGGTGGAAATTATAGGCAATTAGCCAGACACCCCCAATAAAGGAGTGGTTCTGCAGGTGGTGACCACAGACCACTTCTCAGTTCCTATGCTTCCTGGCTGATGTTTTGGTCACTTTTGAATGCTGGCGGTGCTTTCACTCTAGTGGTAGCATGAGACGGAGTCTACAACCCACACAAGTGGCTCAGGTAGTGCAGCTCATCCAGGATGGCACATCAATGTGAGCTGTGGCAAGCAGGTTTGCTGTGTCTGTCAGCGTAGTGTCCAGAGCATGGAGGCGCTACCAGGAGACAGGCCAGTACATCAGGAGACGTGGAGGAGGCCGTAGGAGGGCAACAACCCAGCAGCAGGACCGCTACCTCCGCCTTTGTGCAAGGAGGAGCAGGAGGAGCACTGCCAGAGCCCTGCAAAATGACCTCCAGCAGGCCACAAATGTGCATGTGTCTGCTCAAACGGTCAGAAACAGACTCCATGAGGGTGGTATGAGGGCCCGACGTCCACAGGTGGGGGTTGTGCTTACAGCCCAACACCGTGCAGGACATTTGGCATTTGCCAGAGAACACCAAGATTGGCAAATTCGCCACTGGCGCCCTGTGCTCTTCACAGAATAAAGCAGGTTCACACTGAGCACATGTGACAGACGTGACAGAGTCTGGAGACGCCGTGGAGAACATTCTGCTGCCTGCAACATCCTCCAGCATGACCGGTTTGGCGGTGGGTCAGTCATGGTGTGGCATTTCTTTGGGGGGCCGCACAGCCCTCCATGTGCTCGCCAGAGGTAGCCTGACTGCCATTAGGTACCGAGATGAGATCCTCAGACCCCCTGTGAGACCATATGCTGGTGCGGTTGGCCCTGGGTTCCTCCTAATGCAAGACAATGCTAGACCTCATGTGGCTGGAGTGTGTCAGCAGTTCCTGCAAGAGGAAGGCATTGATGCTATGGACTGGCCCGCCCGTTCCCCAGACCTGAATCCAATTGAGCACATCTGGGACATCATGTCTCGCTCCATCCACCAACGCCACGTTGCACCACAGACTGTCCAGGAGTTGGCGGATGCTTTAGTCCAGGTCTGGGAGGAGATCCCTCAGGAGACCATCCGCCACCTCATCAGGAGCATGCCCAGGCGTTGTAGGGAGGTCATACAGGCACGTGGAGGCCACACACACTACTGAGCCTCATTTTGACTTGTTTTAAGGACATTACATCAAAGTTGGATCAGCCTGTAGTGTGGTTTTCCACTTTAATTTTGAGTGTGACTCCAAATCCAGACCTCCATGGGTTGATAAATTTGATTTCCATTGATAATTTTTGTGATTTTGTTGTCAGCACATTCAACTATGTAAAGAAAAAAGTTTTTAATAAGACTCTTTCATTCATTCAGATCTAGGATGTGTTATTTTAGTGTTCCCTTTATTTTTTTGAGCAGTGTATATATATATATATATATACATAAATATATATACACACATATACAGTATCTCACAAAAGTGAGTACACCCCTCACATTTTTGTAAATATTTGAGTATATCTCTACGTGCACGCTGAGCACGTGCACTCAACTTCTTTGGTCGACCATGGCGAGGCCTGTTCTGAGTGGAACCTGTCCTGTTAAACCGCTGTACGGTCTTGGCCACTGTGCTGCAGCTCAGTTTCAGGGTCTTGGCAATCTTCTTATAGCCCAGGCCATCTTTATGTAGAGCAACAATTCATTTTTTCAGATCCTCAGAGAGTTCTTTGCCATGAGGTGCCATGTTGAACTTCCAGTGACCAGTATGAGGTAGTGTGAGAGCGATGACACCAAATTTAACACACCTGCTCCCCATTCACACCTGAGACCTTGTAACACTAACGAGTCACATGACACCGGGGAGGGAAAATTGCTAATTGGGCCCAATTTGGACATTTTCACTTAGGGGTGTACTCACTTTTGTTGCCAGCGGTTTAGACATTAATGGCTGTGTGTTGAGTTATTTTGAGGGGACAGCAAATGTACACTGTTATACAAGCTGTACACATTTAAGATGCATTTTCACTATTCCCAAGTCACTCCTGACATTAAAACAATATTGAAAAGAGAACTGTCGCTCTCTGAGCCTGTCTTTAAAGTGGAGGGCGGGGCCGGCTCCCTCTGCCTTCCCTCACAAATTAAGGAAATATATTTTCTATTACTTTAGGCTACATTAAAGTTGCAATAGTATCAGAGTTCTCCCCAATCAATGTAGGCTGATAGTGGTGCTGCGCCACCATGCTCCTTTCCAGTGCCATCATGTAACATTAAAAAAAAGGGCTGTCGTGTTTTCCCCATTTAATTTCTGAAACGGTTACATGTTTATTTGAATAGCACTTCAAAGTGCTGTGTGGAGGAATCAATGGCTTTCCCTCTTCTAATGGCAGAGCTTCAATGTAAAGCGGGCCGCAAGCCGGACGAGCCACGGAGTGCCTCGTCGGGCAACGTTAAGTAGTAGACAGATAACACAGTCAGAAGATTCGATTTTAGGTCTTGTTCTGAGTTTCTGAGTGCTCTCATTGGAAACACGACCCAGTTAAGTTCCCTTTAGGACACACGGCTTTGAAAGGGGTACTTCAAATGATCATGAAACTAATAGGTGGTTTGTACATTGTGCAAAGTTTCAATTCAATCGAATCGTGCTATTATCGGCTACTAGTGAATCTTTTTTTTTTTTTTTTAGAGCATGCAAAGAAATCACACATGCACTATTCTGGATGACCGATGGCCAGTAAAGGTTAAAAGGCAGATAAGCTTATGTTCCTTCAGATGAACGGTTAAAATAACGCTTGAGGCATTTTTGCAGCTCAGCTGCATGCACACTGTGGCACAGAGCACAATGCGTGTTGCTCTATGCCACTCTTTTCTTTTGCTGTTAATAATTTATAATATTTATTTTGGATTGTCCTACATTTTAATTTACAGAATATTATAAAGAGTCTATAATAGTAATTTATTCAAAACATTGTAAGCTGTTGCCACAGAAGAAAGTCGACATGAGAAAAATAAAGCAATGTCTTCTTCGTAATTTGTCTTTTTTTCTTCTAAAATAATCGATAAGAGTACCGGTGAAGTACCGGATCGATAAGCATTATTGATCAGAGTAATAGTATCATCAAAATCTTAACCATAGCCATCCCGACTGTGAAGCGCCTTAGTGAAAGGCGCTATATATATCAAAAGATATGTTGCAGTCACGAAACTAGGCCAATTCAGTAGTGGGCGATCATCTCTTAACAGTGTACGTATGCATGAGGAAGCTGTGCTGGCAATGCCTTGGAAGTGGCTCTGAATGTGTGGGTGTTAAGGATTCTCCCTACCCCTTTGGCAGCAACAGTGGCAGGTCTGTCTTGTTCTTAAGGTTTCTGGGTGCAGCCTGACTCGGAGAGGGCGAGGTGGAGAATGATCTTGATCTAAAGAAAAGGTTGTAATATGAAGAAAGCACAAGAAAATATGTTTGAAGCCAGGAAGAGGTAAGAAAGTTGTTGGATTAACTTATTGTTTGAAACGGTTTTACAGGTCAATAATTGACAAGCCACAACTCCAGAGTCCAACGCAGTTAAAAACCCCACGGTCTCTTCTTTGAATTCTTCAGTAATCTCATGCAAGGAATTTAAAACATTTTTTACATGCACAGACAAGGAAGTCATGGACTCCATCACCCACTATGGTGATCCACAATCACCAATATGGATTTCCCCCTGTAATCTAACAACACAGCAACGTTCACAAATTTCAATCCCGTGTCCCTCCACCAGCGTGTCAAATTATAAAAGCAATTAAAGCCAGGTCCAAACTGTGACATGGACATACCACCATACAAACTTTTAAAGCAGTGTTTTGAGGCCATTGGCCCTAGTCTTCTGTCTAGCAAATCTACCTCCCGTTAAAATCACTTACTAAAGCAGAGGTAAGGAAGCTGCTAAACTGCATAACAGAAATACAATCCTGGAATGCACAAAATGTCCAACAGCTTGACGAAAATAAAACAGACATTTTGCAAATCGGAGCCATCCATCTGCTTGTCCCACTGACATGGGCCTCAACCATCTAGGGCTGTAGTCAACCAAAAACACAGCTTCAATATAAAGTGGGTCGCAAACCGGACGAGTCACGGAGCGCCGCGCCGGGCAGCATCGCATCGTATATAGACAAAACACATCAGAAGATTTGATTTTAGGTTTTGATCCGTGTTTAATATATTGAGTCCCAATGGATGGTGCTGCGATTAGTGCCAAGAGGGCAATTCGGTTATGTTTACATCCAAAGCCTATCGAGCGTTAAACAAGAAAGTTGATAGAGAATCGCAGACAACATGAAATAAATAAATCGTATGCCTTACGATTTTAGATGATATGCCTACGTACTTATTTTACACTTTACATACTTTTTTGTCGTCCTTTTTAACCAAATGCTGCCCGAACGACGACTTCTTTAAAATCAGTAAGTTTGGAGCCGAGTAGATGTTCAGTAAGTTACTACTAGCAGTCTTCCTTAAGTTGGGCGAGTTCAAAGTTGGGATAACCGGGGGATTTTGACTTCCTGTCTTATAAGTCTTAGTCTTTCAAACCATGATTACTAAAACAGAAACTACAGAGCCTCCAATATTTTTATTCATAATTAACGTTATTTCTAACACAATACAGCCTATCACTTTAAAATAAAACACATTGGTCTGTATATGTCCCTCCTGTCCCCGAAAATAATGGATTAAGAAGCGCTTTTTCCTTATGAAAGTAACACCAGCGATTGTCTGACCAATGAGAATTTGATCGAACAAGTGCATGTCGACCAACCATTCGACCAACTGACCAGAACTTGACAGCCCTAAAACCATTATTTTTAAGCTACATTAGATCCCCCAAAAAAGAAAAGTGGGTATAAAATTTGACAGCAAACTCAAGTTCGATAAGCAAATAAATTCAGTTGTGTTATCCAGCTTCTTTAAACTCAGGGCCATTAAGAAAATCGGACACTTCCTATCTCCTCCGGACCTATCATTGCCTTTATTTCACCCAGAATCATATCCAAATAGCCAGGCTATTAACTAGAACTAAAAAGAGAGTCCACATCACTCTAATCGTTGCAGCACATTACATTGGCTCCCTGTCTGATACAGAGTCAGGTAAAACAAAATACTACTCCTTACTTTTAAAGCCCTGCAAGGTACTGTTCCTGCCTATATCTCAGACCTCCTCTCCCCTAACCACACAAGCCCTTTAGGTCCTCAGAACAAGACCTACTAGCATCATCTCCCCTTACCAAGCCAGCAGGCCCCTTAGGTCCTCAGAACAAGGCCTACTAGCATCATCTCCCCTTACCAGACCAGCAGGCCCCTTAGGACCTCAGAACAAGGCCTTCTAGCATCATCTCCCCTTACCAAACCAGCAGGCCCCTTAGGTCCTCAGAACAAGGCCTACTAGCATAATCTCCCCTCACCCTACTACTAGAGCCCGTAGGTCCTCAGAACAAGGCCTACTAGCATCATCTCCCCTCACCCTACTACTAGAGCCCGTAGGTCCTCAGAACAAGGCCTACTAGCATCATCTCCCCACACCCTACTACTAGAGCCCGTAGGTCCTCAGAACAAGGCCTACTAGCATCATCTCCCCACACCCTACTACTAGAGCCTTGAGGTCCTCAGAACAAGGCCTACTAGCATCATCTCCCCACACCCTACTACTAGAGCCCGTAGGTTCTCAGAACAAGGCCTACTAGCATCATCTCCCCTCACCCCACTACTAGAGCCTTGAGCTCCTCAGAACAAGGCTTACTAGGATCATCTCCCCTTATCACAACTGCAGGCCCCTTAGGTCCTCAGAACAAGGCATAGCCATTCCAGGGTCCCACCTGTAAACCCCTGAGAGACAGGGCTTTCTCTGTTGCTGATTGACCCTTTGGGACAATCTGCCAGCTAATATAAAATCAGGAAAATCAGTTGGTTGTTTTAAAAAATAGACTCAAAGCACATCTTTATTCACATTCCTACAGCACTTGATTAATTGTTTTTAGTCTTTGTGTACACACTTTATTTCTTGTTTTTAATCACTTTTTGTGTATTCACCTTATTTCCTGTGTTTATTGCATCTCTAATCTTTACTGCATGTGTATTATCTTTGTATGCACTTGTACTGTAAAATAATCTGTACAGCACTTGGGTACATGCCTGGTTTGTATTTTAAGGGGCTGTATAAGTCAACTAAAACTACACCTAGTGCTTCCTGTGGTGTAGCTAAGTGTGTATTTATGTTTCCTATTTTTCGCTTCGCTTCTTCATGTTGTGTTATCTAGCCACCCTGTAGGTGACCCATTGGCCATTGCTTGAACTGAACAAAGGGGTGAAGGCTCAAAAATAATCAGTTATAAAGAGGCAGGGAACACTTGGCGACTAAGCAGGATTTTTAAAATATATTATATATATATAAACTTGTTTACCTGCTTGTAAAAGTGTTACCTGCAGTGTAGATAACCTCAATTGATTATACCGATTATCGTTGTAGTTTGACTGCACCTGACCTAGGCGACAAGCCGTTGTGCATATATATATACATACAGTATCTCACAAAAGTGAGTACACCCATTAGACATTAATGGCTGTGTGTTGAGTTATTTTGAGGGGACAGCAAATGTACACTGTTATACAAGCTGTACACTCACTACTTTACATTGTAGCAAAGTGTCATTTCTTCAGTGTTGTCACATGAAAAGATATAGTCGAACATTTACAAAAATGTGAGGGGTGTACTCAGTTTTGTGAGATACTGTATACACACACACACACACACACACACACACACACACACACACACACACACACACACACACACACACACACACACACACACACACACACACACACACACACACACACACACACACACACACACACACACACACACCAAATGTGATCCAAGACGGTTACCTGGATCGGCTGATGGAGCTGTGCTGGGAGGAGTGGCTGGAGTAGGAGCTGAAGGAGGAGGATCGCGAGCGGGAGTGCGACGACCCAGTGCCTGTGAAAGATGAGGAACGAGACGACGACCTACATCGCAAACAGAAAAAAAATACAACCACATCAAAAGATGAGCATTACTAAACAATCAATATGGTAATATGTTTAATCATCAGAGGTTCAGTTACATTCATGTCTGGCATCTGTGTGTGTATGTTTTTGTGTGTGTGATGGTTCAGGTAAACCACGATTTCGGTTAGTTTCGGAACTATACAATTACTTTTTACCATTGAAAACCCAGGGTAGGCCCACTATGGCATCAAATGCTCCATTCCCTGTCAGTGCCCTCACCTCAATGTCTGCCCTAGCATAAAATAGTAGGCTAAATGTGGTACTTTAAGAAATATTTTAGTAAACCAATATAAAGTGCAATAATCTTAACCAAGTATTTAAATTCAGCGTCTTCACCTGCAGAATATGGCTGTAAATGCCATAAACACATCCAAGCCTTTGGTGATATCCTTATATCGATCAGGGTTGGTTGTTAAAGGTTAGTAAGTTAATAAGTCGGTTTTTAGGTTCAGACCTTTTGTTCCCCTCGCGCTGACCGATTACATTTTGATGGTGTGCCATTAATGGTTCATCGTGTTTGATGTTCTCCCGCTAGTATAAGAAATGCAAGTCGAGGATGGTCACTGATTTAGCCATCATCCTTCAGCCAATGATCTAACTGCTCGCTGTCTCCGCTCACCATTCTCTTCCCTTATATCGTTCTCCGTTTAACTCCAAAATGGTCTCTCTCTCTCTCTCTCTCTCTCTCTCTCTCTCTCTCTCTCTCTCTCTCTCTCTCTCTCTCTCTCTCTCTCTCTCTCTCTCTCTCTCTCTCTCTCTCTCTCTCTCTCTCTCTCTCTCTCTCTCTCTCTCTCTCTCTCTCTCTCTCTCTCTCTCTCTCTCTCTCTCTCTCTCTCTCTCTCTCTCTCTCTCTCTCTCTCTCACCTGGACGAGTGCGACATGGACACAGAGGAGCCCGAGGGCCGGTGGCGCCGACGGCCACGCGGCGGCGAGCCCATGGGCGGCCGTCTCCGTGGCGACTTGGACCGGCGCCAGGGATCCTTCCACTCGTCTGGCCGCCTCATCAACGGCATCGCATCCTTCTTGGGCAGCGGCTCTATCGGCCTGCTGCAGAGAGACGGGTGGGGGGCGGTGGGCAAAAGAACGATGATGAGAGGATGCTTTTTTTTTTTTTTTTAAGTGATTCAAAGTGAATTCAGACACATCGCCGCCGAAGGTGGGAAATTTGGAAGATCTATTTCATATCCCCCCAAAATACTAGGCTTATGTATAAAATACAGGGAGAAACCAGCCAAAGTAAGCAATATTTTGAAAGGATCCAACTGAAAAAGATCCCACACCTCCCTTGAGGCCTCCCTCCAAAGCCACTCCCACAAAACAGGTGACAATCGCGCTAGCCTTGTGGGAAAACTCAGACAGACAGAGTGATCGTAGGTAGCTGGTTAGGTAGGTAGACAGACATGTAAGCCATCCAATTATTGTATTCGAGCCGAAGGAAATGATTGGACGGGCTTATTACAAGCCTGTGACAGCCACAGATTCCACAGATTCCTTGCGAAAAACATATTCCCTGTACACAGAGAACACAACATGTTTTGTTTCGACATCTAATTCCATGACGTCACAGTGTTAATTAGAGTAATTGCTCTTAAGCGTAATGCACCACTTCGCCTGCAGGGCGCCCAGAATCGCTTGAAAAGGGCAGTCGCTGGGGTCAATGGTACGTGGGCTGGGAGTACCTTTCAGTCCTAGTCATCATTATCTTCAACCCCGAGGTATCAACAGGTGAAAAGGATGAATGAATGCAGCTACTGTCATCTCACAAACCTGAACATGTTTGCATTCCTAGATAAAGGCTGTGGTATTCCATCAATGACCATCGTTAGGTTTTGCATACCTCGCTGAAATGTGTGCGAGAGCTGGTAGGGCATCCAACAAATTCCTCTGGCATATGACAAATTATTTCTAATTTTCATATCACTATCTAGCCGTTGTTTATATTTTCCCAGTGGCTTGGTATTTCCAGACGCATGCATAGACTTGCCAACTCTGTGCAGCACCGTGACAACATTGTACCAGGTTTCCCCCAGCCACCAATGTGAAAAAAGCTTCAGCGGTGTTGTGTGCTGTAGCTCTACATAGTGAAACAGTGTTGAGTGGTTCATGGGTGGCTGCAGATCTGCAGAACACCGTTTTATTGGCTTTAAATAATAAATGCGCTATATGTGACCAAATGCAATGGTCTTTTAGATGTATTTTTCTGCCCTGCTTTCAAAAGCAGCTTCAGGTGACACTGAGAAAGAGGAGACAAAGAAGGAACTGTAAGCTGGTGTGACAGTGGTTGTGGCAGGGCCCATGCACAGACTGTCAATGCAACTGTGCATAATAGTTAAAGTTCACAAAGCTATTAAATACGAATCAGTTATTTATCCTTTAGGCATGGGGTATTACAATGGCCAGGTGCAAGCAGTGTTCTACGCTTAAATTCATACAAATACATGTGTTTAGGAACTGTATGGGTGGAAGTCTTTTTCAGTTCCAGCGCGGCCCTAATCTAGGGACCATCGGCTATTGTCTGACGACGATTTACCTCTGGGGACAACGGGCAATATTTCTGGGGTTCGGGTGTAGGCAGATAACGGATATCCAGGCTAAGACTTCCTCTTCTGTGTGCCGGTCATTTTTTTTCTATATTTTTGTAGGCGTTTCAGGTCCAGACGACATTTTGGCTTAATTCTATACACAGATATCAAAGCAAAAAAATATAAAAGGGCTTAATCGTCGTCAGACGATAGACGATGGGTTCCGTACTACTCAAACTACAAACAGACATCAAACATAAACCAGAACGCTTCCGATACCAAACTCATCTATGCAGATATGTTTATAAAGATTAGAGTGACCCTGGTCACCACCTCTTGAGAGGAAAAGAGCCAGGTACACAGAGACAGAGCTGTATAGACAAGTACTGTTTACATGACGATGATTTACATACTGATTGACAAAGAGACAATTGATGAGACACAAGCAGAAACACAAATCTATGGAAAGGTATATGACGGATGGATAGAAAGAGATCCATTTATGATGAGCACATGCTCCCTCCACAGTGGAAGCATGGCTGCGGGTTTGAGTTGTATTATGACAGGATGCTAAAAGCCCTGCCCTGCGTCAACTTCAAGGACCCATTCCATGGGGTTTTCCCAAGGGAAGGAAAAAGGTTTATTAAATGCAGAGTTTCATTACGAACACCAGAGGCAGAGTCATCAAGTGCATCGTTATTTACACATGGATTTTTCCAATATTTGGGGGCAGAGATTAAGGTCTCTGGATCTGCTACCGCGACGCTGTGGCCTGATGAGTGATGCAACAATTACGTTTCTGTGCGTATACCACTCGTATAAGCGGTATACAGTCAATGAGCCAATGAGCTCATATGAGGAATTTGGGAATTCTGCCGCCACGCACGCGGTTAGGTTAATTATTTAATTCTGACAGACCATGTTCAAACACGCTGTTATCTGCAAGCCAAGCAATCATGCACACGCAAGGTTGCGCTGATGACGGCAGGAGCTAAAAATAGAACCACAACACTGTGGCTATTTTAAGCCCTTAAAGAGCTATATTTGAAAGGCGGCCTATGGGCGTGTGGATGAGGCAACAAGGAAACGAGGCCAATTAATCCCAGCTCTGCCTCAGGGGACTTGGGAGCATGACAATGTAGAGGGAAACAATACAGTGATTCCCACAGAACTCAGAGAGACTGTGGGGGATTGAGTCCCCCGTCCAGAAATAAACGTGATCCATTTTGTTCAACGCTATTAAGCAATGAAATGCATTGAACATCAAACTAAAACCCCCCGCCATGAGCTTCACTCAACAGTTGCCACAGACGCCATGGACGTATAGGTTCATTTGTAAGAAGGGTAGCCATTCAAGCTTTTTGTTTGGTTCGGTTAATAATGATGCCTGCTTTTGCGGTCTTGATTACAGTTTGTTAACTATTTAGGATCTTCAATGGATCTTAATAAAATCGCTGTGTTGAGATAAATAATTAGGATATGGCAAAGCCTGCCTACTTTATTAGGTTGCAATTTAACAAAAGCAGCGTTCTTCATGGTGGGCTCAGGGTGATTGCAATGCATGGCTGCGCCCGTCATGCGCAACAGAGAACGTACAGTAAAAAGTAAAAAGAAAATAAAGGCATAGGCCTCATAACTAATTGGAAGTTTGGCATTTTAACAGTATCTTTTAATCTAACATGCAACAATGTATTCTTTCATTTAAAAAAATAGTTTTGAGGCTTTGGCAGTAGAAATAAGACAGGGTCTAACACAGTCTAATACATTAATGGGAAACCCTGCAATAAGACAAACGCTAAGGATGGGCTTTCCTTCTCACCACTGTATTAATTTGTATCGAATATGAATGATGTTTTTTGGTTGACGAACATCCTGCAAGTGGAACATTATCTCAAGTAACCGACTGCTGTTTTAAGTAGGCCTTTAATTGTTGACATTAAATATATTTAAAAAAAATCAACAATCAGCTAAGCCATCGGCTAATGTAAGTTGCAGTGCTCGGTAAACAACTACACCTCTCTGTGTGTAGCTGTTAAAAAGGTGAGCTGGCCGAATCAGTAGGTGAGAGAAAGAGAGGTGTGCCTGTGGGAGTGGAGCGGTGATGCAATGATGCAAAAGAAACACGAAAGAGATCACAGGAAGAGAAACTAGCGTGTCACAATCATTTGATGTCACTGTTGGAACAGGTTCAGGAGTCCCGTTCTACAGCCGGTGTGGCATTGCATCACAACAAGGGGACGACATTTCTTTACACCAGACAAGGCCCAGGGGGTGCTGCCATCATGACATCCATTACCGGTAGCTGCAGACAATGTGTGACGTGTAGTAATGCATGTGTAAGGTTTTCCAAGAAAGCAACGTACAACACAATTGAGAAACAATGACTTGGAAAAGCCGGTCCATACCATTCTGTAAATCAATATGACGGTATCATCGGGTTACTCTAGCCAACCACACGGGACAGTGCCAAAGTACATTAAGTCAATACAACTGTATTCAATATGCCATATGAATACATCTGCATAACATAGAATGTCATAACGGGCTCTGGAACTTAATCTGCAATTCAGTGCGATTCTTGCCCTGGGAACATCAACTTGAATATTTAAAAGTTTGAGAGAAAAACACAAAATACTACAATGCTAATCATTAAAAATAGATCCAATACAGCTTGTAAATGGGCTAATCCCGTTTAGCCATGAGCGAGTATACTGCGTGACCATCAAACGTCAACGTTAACAGTAGACAATTCCGCAGGTTTCTTCAGGTATGTTGGACTGCCCCAGGTGGGACTGTCCCCTCACAGCAGAATCTTTGGAAACATGATTCTTCCTTCCTCCTAACCTTTAACCTTAACCTAACCCTGCTTTGTAATATTAGAATGATGATGAAATCTGTGATGCAGTGACATATTTACCACTGCTCAGGTTCCAATTTTCTTTTTTTAGAATTGTGTCTTTTAACTTGCCAGAACAGCCAAGCAATTATTTTAATATGCAACAGTGTATAATTTTATTTATGGTGTTCATTTTAAGTACATTTTGGACCCTGCCACTACTACTATACTATGATGCAAGAAAGCCGAGACGTAACATAAAAGACAACAACACCAAAACCTCAGCCCTGCCCTAGAATAAGCTAGACTGAGTAATGTTGTGACGCAACACCCAAACCGACAAACATCCCACAGAAATTAGCATTGATTTACAAACTATGACACAACTTCCACTGATATGTTACCGATTTCAACAGACTGGTAAGACAACATATAAATAGCTGAATTTACAGGTGAATGGGGATCTTATTGGCTGCACCATTTTAGGATGCATTTAGTTGGTTGAGATTATGTCTTAACTAGTCCAGAGAATTAGAATCCTTTTAAGATGCTGTTTGAGTCAAGAAAATGTGACAGTTTGAACAATGCCTTAATACATTAAGCATACAATTAATTGTAGTTTTTCATTTTCTTTCATGAGAAAGAAAAGAAATAATAATTCCATTATTAGTAATGACATATGCCTTACCAAACCCCCCTAACAGCAGGTAAGATCCATTGCGTTAATACTAGAGTATACTGGATGGCACTCCACTCCAGCGGTGAACAGCACAGCCACACATAACAATCATCACAACACTTATAAAGCTCACACATACTGCGGGTTTGGTTGCAGCGACACAAACAACCCTAGAATCAGCACATTTGGTATTGTGAAAGCGATGACATTGGACACACACAGTTACACACACACCAAATCCTGATAGGTCGATGGGAGCGATGACTTCGCTGCGGGGGACTTACTTGGTGGGCGGCAGGGGGACGGGCGAGTGGGGCTCGGGGCGAACCTTCAGCTTGAGGTCCTCCTCCTTCTTCTCTCGGGGCTCCCGCGGGGGCCGCACCCGGGGCCTGTCCTTCTCCTCCCGCTTCAGGCGGTCCCGGTCCCACTCCTCCTTGCGGCGCAGGCGCTCCTTCTCGCGCTCCCTCTCGCGCTCCCTCTGCCGCCGCTCCCGCTCGCGGTGGTCCCGCTCGTGGTCCCGCTCGTGGTCCCGCTCGCGGTTGCGGTCACGGGGGTCACGGGGGTCTCGCTCCCTCTCGCGCTCCTGTGGGCAAGGCTGCAGGTCATACACCCGAGAACAAAAAAGGGCAGCCTGGGACTGATGTGGATATTGAGGATGACAAGCGCTTGTGTGCACTCAGTGCCAAGTTAGGCAAGAAAATACAATTCCAGAATAAAAAGGTATGATTCAAGGGTTGAGCTAAACAGAAAAGAGGAAGTAAGATTCATAAGATCTGATGTTATGAATGCTTTGGACTGCCTGCTCAGATAGGGGGGGGGTGTACTCACAGTGTAGTGGTATGGTAGAGGGGCTTCTGTGTACTGCACTCGGAAGTTCTCGTACTGCCCTCCTCTCCACAGGGCCTCCATCTCATAGTCATAGTATGGGTCGCCATACGGCTCCCTTGAAACAATGAAGAAAAATGGCCTCAATATGTGGAAGAAACTGCACCAGAGACACACCTTGCTGCCTCTGCACATTTTGCCATTGATCAGGGAGAATTCACAAGGTCAATATGTGAAAATGATAGAACTTTCTCCTGACCAAAAGTTGTAAATGTGTCCGCTTTGTTGTGTTAATCACAAGCCGATACATCGGCTACCTTAAATAAGTTAACTCATACTAAATAAAGGCAGGCCCAAATCTCTAAAACAAACCAATCTAATGATTAACCACACACCAAAACCAAAAATCCTAACATATCCAGTAATCGACAGAACCAGAGTTACTGGAACCAGCTGTGAAGACCTTGGCTGTCAGGCCAAGCAATTATCCATAATGACTTAAACGTAGCAATTGCATTTCTGAATGTTGACATCACCACGAGCAAAAACAAATCAGATAATGTTCATTATTATCAATTATTAAGTAGTTAAGTCACATGTGCCCTCATGTGTGGGATAATACCAGAAAAAGTCCATGTCAAAAGTACTATTATTAATATACACAGTACTACTTACTACCAGAACGGGTTTCATTTGACTAGTATTATTCCTTCCTTGTGTATGACAAGCCCTTTTAACATTTAATCAGTAGCGGTAATAGTAATTGTAGATATCAACGATTCCTTTTTGACTAGTTAGAATTCCAAGCCAACATATCCATAATGTAATTTTGACTAGTAGCAATTCTAATTAATGATATCTACAACTCAATTCTCACTAGTTAAAATGTTCATTCTTGATATCAACAATTAACTTCTTACTAGTGGAAATGTAAATTGTAGATATCTGTAAATTACAACTTGTCAATTTTTACCATTGACTTCCATTCAAACTCAATTACAGATAACTATAATTCAATTTTGACTAGTTATAATTCCAAGTCGACATATCCATAATGTAATTTTGACTAGTTGCAATTCTAATTAATGATATCTACAACTCAATTCTCACTAGTCAAAATGTTAATTAATGATATCAACAATTCAATTCTCACTAGTGGAAATGTTAATTGTAGATATCTACAATTGTTCTTACATTACAGATATCATTAATTTAATCCTAGACATATCAATAATTCAATTTTGACTAGTCAGAATTGAATTTTTGATTTGTCGGCTTGGAATTGTAACTTGTAAGAATGTTATTTCAGATATCTAGAATTGTATTGCAGTTATCTGAAATACAATTGTAACTAGTGAAAACTATTTGTACTAGTAACAATTATATTTGAGATATCTACAATTCCTTTTATAACTAGTCAGAATAGAATTTTAGATATCAAAAAAGGAATTTAGACTAGTCAAAATGTAATTGTAGATATCTTCAATGACGTACATACCCGAAGCTAATATGGTAATTGGGCGACATATCCGAAACTAATATGGTAATCAGGACAACATATCCGAAACTAATATGGTAGGTAATTAATGTAAACCAATGGCTTTGTGGCATTTTAATAATATGACGCCCACATGTCCGAAACGGTTTGTTGATATGTCGGACATATCGGAAATGCAATAATATATTTGTAACATGTCAAAATTGATTTACAGATATCTTAAATTACAATTTTAACTAGTCAAAACGACATTTCGAAATGTCATTTCCACTAGTGAAAACTAAATCGCTACTAGTCAGCCCAACTGATTCAATGTTAAAAGGGCTTGCCATACCTTGTGCACTGTGCAGTAGCGTTGGGAGATTTTCCGCCAGAACGGTATAACACTTTGTATGACGTTGTATAAAATGATGATGTGTCCATATCAATACCGTCTCCAAATATGTCTCGTTATAATCGTGTTTCATTTTTTCTAAATTTCTCTAACTGCCACTGATATCATGGTCATTTATTAATTCATGGTAATTTATTTATTTTGCCTTTAATCTCCAACAAATGTCTGAGATTTAAGGCTGAATTACTAAATTACCTTTAGCATACAATGAATTTGATTTGTTAAAAGCTTTAGGCAGAATCTCCAAATAAAAACAAAAGAAATCCAATGCGAACGTGATGAGACACAAACAGGTAGATATCTCGAGAACCCATTGTTACATTTTGCTGGCCCAGATACGAGTAGCCTCGGGATAAAGAGGTTGATGAACAAATAAACAAACATGTTTTACTCAGCTCGTGCTCAAGTATATGCCCAGAGACGAAATGCCAGTGTATTAAGTACAACGTCTACAGAAAAATTAAACCGACACAGAAAAACTGAAATATTGCATAAGTCTGCCACTCACCCGGGATAGACAGGTTCTCTGAAATCCATTTCACTGAAAAAGAAAAAAGAAAAAATGTTCAATTAACGTTCTGTATATTACGGACGTGGTTGAAAAATGTTGAGGGTTGGGGAAGAAAGTATTATACGTGAATTCAGATTACCTTAATAGAAAATAGTATAAAAGCAAGTAAAAAATTGTGCACTTGAATACAATTAACTAGCATCACATCGTGTAAACAAACTATTAATGCACAATTAGGCTTAGGAAGGTATTGCCTCATGTCAAATACTTTGAGGTTTCCTAGTGGGTGATAAAATGCTAATGGAGGTGGATAAGCTTGAGTAAAGACGTCTGCAATATGGGGGAGTGTGTGTGTGTGTGTGTGTGTGTGTGTGTGTGTGTGTGTGTGTGTGTGTGTGTGTGTGTGTGTGTGTGTGTGTGTGTGTGTGTGTGTGTGTGTGTGTGTGTGTGTGTGTGTGTGTGTGTGTGTGTGTGTGTATATTTACTCTCTGATAATGCGGTAGTTCCGCTCTCTAAAGAAGTCGTTCTCCTTGTCAAACTCCCTTTCGTCCTCGCCAATGGTGACGTTGAAGCGCTTCTCCTCAAAGTCAGGCTCCTGCTCCTTGCGTATAGTGGCTTTCTTTAGAACCTGGGTCCCCATTTTTGTATAAAAAGATGGTGAATCAATGCCCGTATACTCAACATGCATCACCAGACCAAATAGCAAAAACATTTTAGTCTGGAACTTCTCAATTCCTTTTCGATTTTCGAAGGCTCGTTATCAATGGCCACAGACCAAAATGCCTCCAGTGGAATTAGATAGACCTAGAACTAATCAGGCCAATAACACATGTGACACATCAGCGGCGACCATCTTGGTCGTTTATGCCTCAACGGTGCTCCAAAAGGGCGGTCCTCTATCCAGCCGTTCAAAACCTGCCCCATGTTAGATAAATGGTTGTGATTGACCTGGGCCAGGTCTGCTGGAAATCTGCCTGAACGGGAGGTGTGCCAGACGCATTATGCCAGAGTAAATAAAACGTGATGCTTGCAGATTTGCCTGTTACAACATGCACAGTTATTTAGCGAGTCTGCACATATAACCATGTGGGAGGCCTAACAGAAAGCGTAGTAATGCTAATTATTTTAATTAAATAAAAATAATAGGTCAAGAGCACAATACTGGTTTTAGTCTTTGGCCATAAAGACTATGAGACTACACGTCAATGAACAGGCTACCTAGAAACCACCTGCTTCTGATGAATGGAAAATGAACAGAAAACATCAAATGGCTAGGAACATGGGTGGCGATTAGCTGATGAAATACTGGTGGGCGCTACCTCTTTGGCATGCCTCAGGCCCCGCTCCCAGGCACTTTCTACAGGAGGATCCACGGGCGGAGGTGGTGGCGGGAGCTCTTCCACCGGAGGCGCACCCTGCCGAGAAGGGAGGTCAACGGTAAGGAACACATTGAGGCACAGATTCATCCATTCATCCACTCAGTGAAAACAACAAGATAGGGGGAGGGAGAAAGAGATTGAGATGGAGACATAGTGAAAAGGAAGAGGGATTGAGCGTGTGCAACCCATGCAGTTTGATGTTCTTTTATTTGCTTCCTAATCTGAAATAGCTCATTAAAAGCCAATATATTTCAGAAAGGTCTTGTTTACACATTGGACAATGTTTCACACATATTTCCCAGAGTGCCACTTGAAGTCCTTGATATTAGGAAGAAAACGTGATGAATATCAATATTATATCAGACATTTAATATATTTGTTATAGGCCTATGTAATATATTGTATATAATAAATACATGGAAAGCACAGTTGTATGTCACATTGGTGCTATCATGACTGATCTGAGCCAAAGCATCTATTTGGCTTGATCCGTGAGATTAGGAAGGATCAGAAATGAAAGTGAGTGGGAAGGCAACTGAGAGTGAAGAGAAACAGTGAGAGAGAGAGAGAAAGTGAGTGGGAGTGAGTTAGTTGGAAAAAGACAATTCAAAGCGTTGGCAAGATAGAGAGAGTATGGGGGTGTGCCAGAGTGAAAAAAGGTTAAACCTACCCATGGGCTATTGGGCAAGAGTGGATGGGGAGCCCCTGGAGGTGCTCCGTTGGGGGAGAACAGGTCGGGCTTCGTGATGAGGGAGTAGTTGCCTTTGTCGTTGACTCCCGGGTGGATGAACCGACAGTTCATGCCCCAAGTACAATTACCTGGGGTTGAATACAAAGATAAACAAAAATAAAGTAATTGGATAAAATACTCATTAAAAAAAGTAGCAATACAAGCACTTGTGTGCCATAATTATGTTATTATAAAATTATAAAATGTAATATTCCTTTTAAATAACAAGTAAGTTACAATAAATTATTCAATGCATTTTAGGCTACATAGCTCCCCAGAGCAATCCACATAATTGCTCTGTCCAAGGGCTCCCTCTACAGTTGGAAATGGGCAATCATGAGCAAGAACCAAAAGCACACAAGCCATTGTTCTCCCTGGAGGGTGAGCGCAGTAGACATGATTTGACAGCCTTGTAAGGCTGAATCTTAGTACTGTGAGCGCCGTACACTGGATACACTTACAATAGGCGTGCATGCTTTTAACCTTTTACACACACACACATACATTTACAATAGCTGTACATGACTTGCAGCTGTAGTCACTTTACACCTTAGGCATAACATTTTTGTGGTTGGTCATCATTGAAAATGCTGTTACTGAACTCACGGGAAATAAATAGGGCTGCCCCTCACTAAACATTTTCTTAGTCGCCTCGACTTCTTTCACACTGCAAGCCACACTGCTCAATTCTGATGTTTTGCTCAGATCCGATTTTTTGTTTTGTTTGACTATTCACAATATGTTTTAAATTATGCTAGCAGTCTGAACTGACTAGAATGTGAAAAATTAACAGTAACAAAGACGTCCCACGCAGCACGCACAGAAGTACTCTGTGTACTCGATTACGAGAGAGCTTCAATGTAGCCTCGAAATATCCAAAGCCAAACATCTTGTATAGTATGACAGTAGCCTAAAAGGTGGTTTGAACACTGTGCAATGTTCAGATGAAATTGCAGGGCATGACTAGCGCTATTCAGGAGAAAACACACAGGCGCTATTGTGGGTGACGGCTAGCCAGAAATGGAAAATATATTATTTAGCGCCATCTAACATTACTACTATTTACGGTATACCTCCACTGACTACCGCCATCGCAGCTGGGATTCAGGTTTGTATTCACTCTCGCAAGGACAGAATTGTGATTAATGTTGATCTAGAGTGACAGTGAGTGAGATAGAGACAGTGAGTCGCATGAATCTGGCCTGTTTCTGATTCAGGAAAGTGGCCCAAAACAGAATTGAAAAGATCAGAAAAGAAATCTGATACGAGTCAAAAATCGGATTTGGGCAACTTTTGCTTGCAGTGTGAACGAGGCCTTCAAAAAGTACTGATACACACACTGAAATCATTTCACCAAGTTTTCATTGGAAACTATAAATAAATAAGCATTATGCACCTTTAAATGAAAATAATAATGCAATGTTGACCATGTAAACTTGATGAAACAAACAGGTTGATATCTTGAGAACCCAATGTACAATTTTGACACTTGAACCCCAATTGAATGTTTAGGGCGAATATAATTGAATGACACCATGCCAAAACAATAACAATTGCACCACACGGCCATCAGATGGCGATGAAGAACGTGTGTTCTGATTTACCTATTTCCTCTGAAACCCCTCTCTTAGCTACAATACATTGATTGTAAACACCATGTTTAGTTACAAAATGGTGCCCATTTAATTGGATTATATGTTTATGGTGGTTTCATGCAATCAAACACAATTTTGATGACAACAACATAGGTATGACATCATTTTTGGTTGTATAAAGAAAAAGTGAAGTTTGATCAGATTGTTCTTTGCCTTTATTTCAGTGGGTTTTATATGGTTTGGACTGTTGGAATCAGGTGCACGTTCAGTTTTAAAATACCTAACTCTTTTTATTCCATACTTATTTTGTTTGGGGTTGGAATTGTCTTTCGTGTAGCTCACAACGGTTATGATGATAGTCTAAAAGTTGAGAATCTGACCTTTCTAGGGGTGTCTCACATGACTGCTTTCTCTTGTGTTAAAATTCCTTAAAACCTCTGTGATTGGGGGTGGGGGGCTTTACCCGGACACTTCGGAATGAATTAAACATTAAATATGGCACCATGTGGCTTTGATGTAGCTGCACTTTGTGCACATTACAGATAAGAGGGCCTTTTTGAAGGCTGAAAAATCTCCGGAGCGCTGTCACTGCCTTCGGTCATGTTTTTCATTGAATGCAAAACAAATTTACGTTGCATGCTGCGCCTGCGCGCCTGTGTCCGGGACACTGTTGCTAACTTTGGTTGACGTGGATGAGGGATGAAAAGGTAAATTATTATCACGGTTTTAATGAAACTTAAATTTGACACTGTATTAATAACCGTTGGGAATTTTACCGCAGTTTATCGTAAAACCGGAAACCGTTTCATCGCTAATCTTAGCAATCTAAAACCTAGTGACAGCCTATTCTGTTGTCTCCTGCCATGTTTGAATTTTGGAGGGAAATATTACTCATATAAAGAGACAAGATAGAAATGGTTATCACATCTTTCAACAATGAGACCAACGTAGCATATGTTGTCATTTCTCATTATTTGAATATATTTCTGGAGCCGTTAGAAAATGGTTTGAGTTCCAGGTGTTATAAAAAACACTTAACATTGTTCTACTTTGCAGATAATACAAAATCGTAATAATGAGCATTTAAAATAAAAATATTACAAGCACACACACCAGTCGCACCCTATTGTAACGGCATCCACCAAGCGGTTCTGGATGTGTCGGAACAACCAGGAATGTGAGATTGAACATTTAGCAAATTGTATTTTATACACCGTATAACTGCACACAATTTTAAAAGTAAGCACTTGCAAAAGAGCTTCTCGGTTGTAAAAACGAGCTTGTCGGTTGTTGGAAAAAGTGTTAATTCATATTTTTGTGTGTGGCTGTATGGAGCTCCTTCGGGGGAGCGATTAATGTTAACGGCGATGTCTGGGAGGGTTAACCTTCACGGGCATTAATATAATGAACCCCTGTGTGTGTCTTGTGCGTGTGGATGTATGGAGCTCCATCGGGGGAGCGGTTAATGTTATTGGCAATGTCTGGGAGGGTTAACCTTCGCAGGCATATTCACAAACCAAACCAAGCGAACAAGAAAAACAGGGCTTGTTGCGACCACGGATGTTTTCTGTAGCGACGCTCGTGTTTCATTTGATATTTTTACCCGACTAAGCCACTAATGAAAACCTGTTAGACTAAGCCTCTTCTAATCGACTATTGGTAAGTCAACTCTTAGGGGGCCGCCATGGCATGCTGATTGTGTTTAAACACATCTGATCTCCTGAGTGGTACATAAAGAAAACAGTACTTGTGTGCTGGAGGAGGCGGATTTGGACAAAAACATACGAGCAAACATACAATATAATAGTGGGCAAGGTAACAAGGAGCGAAAAGTGTGGGGACATTATATAGATGATATCGCAGAGCGTCGAGACTACCTTTGACAAAGAACCTGCAGATAGGACGTGGTCTGATCTTCCTGTCCATGGGGTCTTTGACCTCGCCTTCTTCAAGGTCATCGTCCTGGCCACAAACACACAAATTAATACTGTGGCTAAATGTTGAAACAGTCTGCAACAACATCTACAAGCAAAGTCATCACAAAATCATTAATCTGTTGATGGGTTTAAAAAGGTATTCTATTTCTAATTATAATAAATCTGTTAACCTGTTGGACGTAAACAACAACTCAACAGTGCTAATTGACCATTAAGGTGCAAGTATAGTAAAACAGAGCAAAGGGACATGGTCACTGAGAACAGATAGTTGTTCTTGTTGCCAGGCAATTAGGGAGGAGACATCCCTAACAGTACACCTCGGGTGCAACAAAAAGCACACCTGTTGAAAATACACTCTTTGGTCTGGTTGCTGTACTGCAGGAATAGATCATGTGTAGGAGTAACAGCTACATTTAAATCTGTAGCAAAAATAAATAGATCAAAAGCTAAATGAGAACCAGCCAATATGAATTGAAGCGACTGCTATGAATACACCAGCCTCAGCTTAATGCAAACAAATGAGGTGGCAGGTGTTCACTTACATCTATCTCTCCTTCGTCCATCTCCCCATCATCCTCCTCTTTCTTCTTGAAGGAGTCTCTGCGGCCCCTCTCCGGGCCCTTGTGGTCCCCCGCCTTCCTGGACGGGCCATCCCTGGGCGACGGCGGGAGGATGGGCTTCTTCTCCCTCTTCCTCATGCTTCGGGTTTTGTCTTCTGTGTGCTCCACCTCTCCCTCCCCATGCTCCACCTTGCCTTCCTCTTCCTCGTCCTCATCCTCGGCGGCCGGGGGGGCGCTTGGCTCCTCTGGGACCTCTTCATCGTAGTCCAGCTCGTGTTCATCCAGCTCCCTGGAGGCCGACGCCGTGTCCTCCTTCATCTCCCGTGCCACTGCCGCCCTCCTCCTCCTCCGAGCGTCTTCCTCATCCTCTTCGGTCCTCCTCTTTGCCTCCTCCTCTGCCTTGTTCTTATATTCTTCTTCTTCCTCCTCCTCCTCCTCCTCCTCTGCCCTGTTGCAATATTGTTCTTCTCCTTCTTCTTCTTCCTCCTCCCCCTCCTCTGCAACTACTGCCCCCGGTTCGGGCCCTGATGCAGAATCCTTCGGATCATGGCCAGGAGACTGTTGGATTTCCTTCTTCTCCTCTTCCTCCTCTTCCTCCTCCTCCTCCTCTCCATCTTCTAGGGGCTCTCTCCTTTGGGCCAAATAGCTCCTGCCGTGGCCTGGCTCAGGCATCTGGAGACTGTGGAGTATCAATGACTTCTTCCTCCTCTGCTTCATTGTCCTCCTCTTCCTCCTCCTCTTCATCGTCAGCTGAATGGCTCTTCCGCGGAGGGTCATCGTCTCCGTCCATCAGCAGGATGGTCTCGTCGTCGGGCCCCATCATCCCTGCGCCTGTCCCTCCCTCGCCGATGGGCTCGTCGTCATCATCAGGGTCTGAGACAAATTCTGGGACCACCTCATCTTCCTCCTCCAACTCGGAATCTCTGCCACCTCTCGCTAACTGCTGGATGTCTTCCTCTTCCTCCTCCTCCTCCTCCTCCTCCAGCTCTTCATTCTCCTCGTCATGGACTAACTCGTTGTCTGAGACAACCCTGCCCTCCTCGTCGGGAGAATCCAGCAGCTCGCTGTCTGAACAGCCTTTCTCCGGCTCCTCAGGTGACTGAGGGGACTGGGTCGGGCTTTCAGGGGTATCCATCAAAGATTGTTCCACTTGAGTAAACAAACAAAAATACAGAGAAGCAAGGTTTAGGAACATAAAAGGCTGGACTAGAAAGGATGAAGCTGTGACACTTACAGAATACTTTAAATCATAAAAGACTCAGAATGCATGGATATTGCCTGGATGCTGATATAAAAGCTAGCCATCGCTGAATATCGATTAAAAGTAAACACTAAGGAAATATGCCAAATATATATTTAATATTTGTGTATATAACGAACTGCACAGCTATGATTTCCAATGGTTACAGTTACACTTTAAACTACAGTTGCTGACATTACTGCTACTTGGATCGGGCTAGCTAGCAACAAGGCCCAAAACTTGTCAACGTCAAACCATACTTCCCATTGATGATAGGTATATTATTAGACAAAGCGACTGACCCTACTTCACCAATGTAGTAAAATAAATAGTACAGTGCGCGCTTGGATTTCACTAATCTGACATGGAGCATGCATGCTTCTTTCTATTAACAATGCAACCTCCCTTAACGGCAAGCAGCTTTGCTATTCTGCTAGTGGTAGCTTAGATCAAAACAATCCTGTTCACCTTGTCAACCTGGACCTCGTTGAAGACAGGTTTGCTGCGTAATGACCTACCCCGATTCTATTAAATCGCTTTGACGCAATACAATAATAATTTCTGGTTATTTTATCCGCTGTGTTTGAGAAAAGAATAAGCCCTACACCACACAGCGACAGCGGCCATTACATTGACGTCATCAAAACGCGACAGTTGGGAAAAAAGCCGCGGCGTAGAAAAAAGACAAGCGGGCAATGTTGGAATCATTTTGTGTTGTATTCTTGCTGTGGCCTAAAGAAAACGACGCGGGGCAAGTAAAACATCCCTTTGTCGATGGTATGACATTTGAAGCACAGCACAACGCCATATGTTGTTTGTATAAATCCTCAACTAGAAAGCCCACTTCAAAATGCTTTAGTTCAAATGACATGTATTAAAGATATAAATCATTTTAACGCAAGAGGGAGCCATAACCCTCTGCTGCCATCGACGGCAGCGCAAAGCCGTCGATGGCACACACGCACTGTGGAAATAAAGCGCAGTAGTAATATGAGTGTTGTCTAGTGAACATGCCTTCTTTATATATATATACTTCTTTTTTTTTTACCATTTTAATGTATTGAAATTGACTTTTTATATAAAGTGAATTGACATGGTTGAATGGCTGGGATTTCTAAGTACAGTATATAATTTAATAAATGTATTTGCTGCGCAACTACCAGGATTCGGGATAGAAGGTAGGCGACATTGTTTTCTATATAGAATAACTGGATGTCACAACTATCAAATCGCAATTAAACGGCTCTTGTTTGCCTGTTTAATAACATATAATTCGTGTATGTAAAGAACTGAGAATTAATAATTGACGCAAAATATATAATATACAGAAACATTGTAATTAGCGTATACAAAGTAATTAACCCCACAAAGTTGTTAATCCCACCAGACTTGCTATTTTCTCCTTTCTGGTTGTCATACGGTTGCGTTATTGTCACATTACTTAAATCAATGCCTTACTCGAATTCGAGTCACACGTATACACACAGATACTGACATATTTGAAGTGCTTATTGGAATCCAGACATGAAATTTCACGGGGACTGGGGAAGTTACAATCAACACGTCGTGGTTTATCATAAGCGAACCTAACTGATTTGACTTTCTTGAATCATAAAATAATGATGTGGGACAGAATTCGAGATAGGTTACCATGTTAATACATATTAAAGAAATGTTAAACGTGTAGGTAGGCTATATGTGTATGTAATGCTATTCATTATTATAACACACATGATGAGATGATAATAATAATAATTTTTATTATAATTGTTACTTTTAGGTATTGTTATTGTTATGGTTATTGTTATTATTGTTGTCATCGTGCAACTGAATTCCCAGCAAGGGATTATAATAGTATATCCAGATAATACTTACATAGTCCAGCAGCACTGCTGATGGGTATCAAAATGGTCAATGGGCAGTCCTACTGGGTCTGCCACGGTGGTTGCTTTTGCAGCTGGCCTATCTTAGTAATAGTGGGTGTGGTGAGAGCTCTACCATGGGGTGTCTGCGCTAAATTACTTTTTCATTTTGTGTCCATCTCAATTTGATCAGAGGCAGACCCAGAGAGAGTGGGTCTAATGTATTCTATCTAAATGCTGCCTAGCACATGGACAGAAAAGGCATCCAGCGCCTGACCACTTTAACAGCATGAACACATGCCTGTTCATTTCTCCTTTAGTAGAATGGGAGTTACAGACATTTTGGAGAAACAGGCAGGGGTAAAACACAGTTTAAGTATTGTCTATTGGATTGTTGCAGCAGTGCTAAAGCATCACAGGCAAAGTGTCAGCTATAATACAGTTAAATGTAAGACTAAAAGTGCTCACTTCAGATCATTATTTACATAGTGTAATTTTCACAATTAAAAATATATTCAGATGTTGTCATGATGTGCTTTAGGATTTCTGGGTATTGTATCATAATATATATTGGAATTAGTTATTCCAGTTGCAGCATAGGATGCAATTTACCTAATGGAATAGAGCCAAAGTAATGCCAGAACACAACATTCCATAACCTGGCATATGAACAGAGACTACCACCAAGTTTCTGTTATCACTGTGCCTTCCTTAGGAGAGCACGATTCAGCTGACTGCACACATGCTTTCATTACCCAAAGAGGAGTCACAAAACACCACCTTCAGGCAAGAACCATACACACATGCGCGCACACACACACACACACACACACACACACACACACACACACACACACACACACACACACACACACAGGAAGAAAGAGAGAGAGGTGAGTAAGCAAGTGCATGAATGAATGAATGAATGTGTGTTTTGTGTGGCAGTTGCTTCCATCCACCATACAGGCTGTAGAAGTCCCTTTCTTTCTGTAGATTTCTACAGTGTATCTTCTCTCTTCAGGTGGATCACATTTAAACTGATAATGTGTAGGATGTCCAAGGAATGGACCGCCAGTATATTTACCGTCAATGCTGGTCTGCCATTAATGTTGAGTCAAAATGAAAGCTGAAAGTCTCCCTGCTACAAGAGGCCAAGAGGCTGGTCAATTGATGGAAGAACTGAGGTGTACTTATTGACAGAGAGCTTGATTAGGAAATGGAGGAATGCATTTAACAAGACTCTACCCTGTGACTGATACTGCTTTATAATTATAATTATAATAACACATTTTTTACATAGCACATTTCATTGTCTGGGACAATCCCAAGGTGCTAAACGGTGCATTTTAAAACAATAAAACAAATGATGAAGCTTTAAGAGTTTTACCCATTTGAACAAACATTAACATATTTATTTTAGCCTATCTCTGTTCAATGCCGAGATGTGGCAATTGTATGCATTTTGTATAAACCGCAAAAAGCAAGTGCTCTGTGATCTCTGATTGAAATGAGATGTAATTCCACTCAGGCAAATAACATGTCACCCTTGATTGGAATACATTTGCATTTAACAGTAAAACAGGGTGACATTTAAGACACAGCAAACACTCCACAATTAACAAACCTCCACAAAATTAGCCTAATCAATTGAAGCCTTGGATGGTTTGCACCTGAAGACGCAAATAAAACATCCACGTCCAGGCCCTGGCATCACACATGGCGGCCAACAGCAGCGCGCGGATCGACGCTCCGACCAACGTTTCGCTGGGCCTGACCTCGGCAGTTGCCGAATCGCTGGAGTTCAAGACGGTGTCGGTGTTTCTCGTGCTGCTTGTGTGCACCATGGGCATCGTGGGTAACGTCATGGTGGTCCTGGTGGTCCTCACCACGCGCCACATGAGGACGCCCACCAACTGCTACCTGGTGAGCCTGGCGATCGCGGACCTCACGGTGCTGGTGGCGGCAGGGCTGCCCAACGTGGCCGAGAGCCTGTCGGGCACGTGGGTGTTTGGGCACTCCGGGTGTCTGGGCATCACCTACCTCCAGTACCTGGGAATCAACGTCTCCTCCTGCTCCATCACGGCGTTCACGGTGGAGAGGTGAGGGAGTGAGGGAGTAAGTGGGGCTGGCCACTTGAGTCAAGACGACAGGATTGCATGAATGTAGTGTAGTTTAGGGGGAGGCTGCTCTCAATTTTGCTTTTCACTTGCACTTTGTAACTGTGCATGTATGTGTGTGTCGCCACGATTGCAAACTGCAAGTGAAATGTGTCCTCAATAATACACTCTTACATAAAACACTCACACTTCTCTTCGTCCTGTATAATCGTATAAACTACTCACAATTTGAATGAAGATGTGTTGTATGTAGTCATTCCAATCAGTACGAACTATATGTAAATGCCTTGGCTACACAACTGAGGCCAGAAAAGCAGGTGCTGCAGCTGTGCTCTAGCTGTGTGGTGCACAACAACTCAAATACACAGACTATCAAATGCACAATTGGTGTCTTGTGGATCAAGACAGCATGTGTACGGATGAGCACATGCTGTCCTTGTCACTACAAAATGTACACTGTAGCAATAACAATGTTGTTACTATGCTGGTCAAAAAAGCAGGGGGATTTGTATTGCCATCAATGTGTTTAGGCCTGCTAGATGGGGCTGGTGTGTACCACTTAAATGTTCATTTATTAGTGTGTGCTGTGTTTCAAAAGTTTAAATTACTCAATAAGCAAAAATGTCCAAGTAGAATGCCATCCGAGCAGAGGCAACATTGCACTTTTTAAAGTTCAGTAATTCCCAACCGCTCCAATGTGCAGGTACATCGCTATCTGTCATCCGATGCGGGCCAAGACGGTGTGCACAGTCTCCCGGGCCAAGCGGATCATTGCCGGGGTTTGGATCTTCACCTGCATCTACTGCATGCTGTGGTTCTTCCTGGTCGACATCAAGGTTCGGGAAACTTCCATCTCAATTGTATTTCAGTTTCGGAGCAGCTGTCGCACAATGAACAAGATCTAATTATTTTTCCTATTTAAGATTAAATGCATTACTCTCTGTCAAGAAACGACTAAATGGGGTTAGGATGATGTAGTGCCTAGGAGTGTTCGACTCCCAGCCGTAAGGTACTGGGTTCGATCTCCAGTGTCCACAGCCTAACTGTAGGCATTCTTGAGTAAGATGTATAACCCCTACCTGCTCCTTCATGACGTGTACATCATATGTCCCATATTCCCCCTCCTCCCCCAACACTTTGCATGAATTGCAGGTGGTCCAGAGTGGACATGTTCAGTGTGGCTACAAGGTGAAGCGGGAGCTATACCTGCCCATCTACCTCATTGACTTTGCCATTTTCTACGTGGTGCCACTTCTCTTGGCCATCGTGCTGTATGGTCTGATAGCACGGATACTATATCTCAGGTATGAGGCCATGCACTCACTCTATGGCCAACCCAATGATATTTGTTACAGCGTTCATTTTTTGTTATGCCTTAAAGATAGGAAACTTCAGCCAAATTTGTAACATTGCTAATGCATTCATTGTCTGCAATTAATAGAGAAATTGAATCAGTCAATCGAAAACTGAATTGACAGCTTAATTATGTTATTTTTTAATTTAATTATGAGTTTCCATAATAGGATTCAATCAAATTCCCCTGTACATATTGCTTTAAAACCTTTAAATATATTAAATATTCAGCCGTTCCATGTGGTTTTCCCATGAATGCACTTCTGTAATATGCAGCCCCGCTACACCCTTTACCCCATAGATCAGGGTTCCCCAAACCTTTTCTTAGGAGGGCCAGATCACTCTGCCTGGCTCTTTGGGAGGGCTGGAGTATGTCAGTAACAGTAAATAGTACTGTTGACAACAACAGGTCTACAAGGATATTAACCCATTTCATCTAATGATATATTTCAATCTGTTCATATACCATTTTTTGATCCGTTTATTTTACATTGCCATGGCACATTGTCAAAGTTGTATATAAAACAATAGTGAGGTAACTATAATTAAAAATAAAAAGCATTCCAACCATTGTCATCATTTTATTCAACCCTTTTAGTGGAAGTAGTGTAATACATAAGGATTGATAGTGAGGAACATTCTGAAAAAGTAGGGAAAAGCCAAATGCACATATTGAACAGCACATATTTTACATTTAAATTAGGAAAAGAGTTGCTAATCTGCAAAACTGGAAAAGCTGGCATGTATGAATATACATATATCCTGTATCCTACTATAATTAGGTTTATAACTAGGCCTAGACAAGGTATTTCTCTGAATATTATCACTAAAATAGGTGACATTTTATCACATATGACAATTCAAGAAACAAACAAAGAGCTTGCCTCTCCATGTTTCTTAGTGTGAACTGTGGGCTTGCATCTTTCTAACGAGTAGGTAGATGTCAGGCTCCATTCTGGTCACAGCCAATCTCAGTGAATGGTGCAAATTGTGAATGCTCTACATGTTCATCACTGAGTCTTGATCTCGTCTGGCTTTTCAGAAGCTTCATCCTTGAGATAGTTTGCTCGCATATATAAGTGCTGCCGAAGATTGTGCACATCTTGATACCGTGCCTTTTAATGTTCGGATAAGTGTCGTTGGGTAGAGCAGCATAAAAGCCAATCAAACTGCCTGACTCGAATGCATCTCTCGGTGCATCACCGTTTTGTACGTCGGCCAATTTGAGCTGAAGAGATGGCGGGGCCTCATAGATGTCCGCAGCAAATGGGTTCTGAAATAGACGAATGTCTTTCGCGTTGAGATGTAGCTCACGGAATCTCACCTCAAACTCTGTCTTCAACATTTCCAGTGCCTCCACGCACTTTGTGACAGGGAACGGCGCCCGTGGGTCATTAGTGGCTACATTTTGCGTTGTAGCAAGATGAGTAAAGTTTCCCTCTCTCACCTGCCGCAGAAGCAGCTCTAGTTTCACCTGGAATGCCTTAATATGGGAGTACATGTCACAGAAAAGTTTCCCCCTTGCGTTGTAGCTGCAGATTGAGACCATTGAGACATTCTGTCATGTCAGTTAGAAAGGCAAGGTGCCATTTCCACTCTGGGTCTGTCAGCTCCATGACGGTTTTGCCCTTTGACTGAAGAAACTCGTCGACCTCGGGAAGCAGCTGATGGAAGCTCCTGCAAAACTCTCCTGCGACTTAGCCATCGGATTTACAGTACATCTAGCTCCGAGAGAAATTCTTGGACCTGCCTATGTTTGAGTCCGTTCGCCCGGATAAAGTTCACACATGGCACCAGGACTTTCATAGCAGTTTCCCACTTAGCCACATTGCAGCACATCGCCTGCTGGTGGATAAGGCAATCGATTTGCAATGGCCGTGCATGTCCTATGCTCATCCTGCTCCCTGTTAATGGTGCTGATTAGCCCCCTTGTAGAGCCAACCATGCTCGGTGCTCCGTCTGTTGTTACGCTCGCTACCTCTGCCCAGTCAAGTCCCAAGTCTCCAATGGTTTGACAAACCTTGTCAAAAATGTCCCTGCCAGTCGTTGTGTCTTTGAGGCTTTGTAGTGCTGCAAGCTCTTCGGAAACCTCGAAATGAGTCCCATCTACTCCTCGCAAATTGTAATCCTTGAAAACCGCTACCGATTCTTGGCATATCAGACAAATTGCCTTGTCCTGGCATTGAACAAAACAATAATTATCAGTCCATTGTTCGGCACTCATGATAAATGTTTCGTTTACGATTCATCTTTGACATTTCCGCAAAAAACATTTAACTACCTGTGACAATATTATTGAGGCGCAAGACTGCGGCGGCACGAACGGTTGCTATGGTGATTAAACCGTCTAAATACGGTAGCCAGCAGAGGTAAAAATTGGGAATGTCTAGTGAAATACACCTTAAGGCGGAAAGTGAAACTAAATAAACCAGAGGGCCGAATTCAATAAAGGACATCCATTGCTCCAGGGGCCACCCAGAATGTGGTGGGGGTCTGTAACCGGCCCGGGGGCCGTAGTTTGGGGACCACTGCCATAGATAATGCCAGGATCTTCATTTGCATTTAACATGTAGCTATAAGTTGTCTGTTGTGGTAGAAGTGGTTATTAGCAGGGAATGAGACACTTAAGAAAACGGTATACCATCTCGTGTGTTGTCACACTAAAAAAGCTCTATAGAAAGGATCACGGAAAGGAAGGGCCAGTCGAGTCAATCCATGTTCTGAGTAGCCCAATCATCTGTCACTGAAAAAAAATCAATTGTCTTCCATCGCAATCACAGTTTGTCCTAACGACCCCTCACACGGTGTCCCTCCAGCCCCCTGCCGAACCAATCAGACACGGGCACCGTCAGCACCGGGGCCCCGACGCTCCGCCGTAGCTGCAGGGAGAGAGCCGAAGTGGGGAAAGCCGTCCGCGAGAAACGGCCCAAAAGCGCATTGTCCTCCAGGAAGCAGGTACGTGTTGGTGATCGCCAGCCCCGTGTGCTCTCTCTCTCTCTCTCTCTCTCTCTCTCTCTCTCTCTCTCTCTCTCTCTCTCTCTCTCTCTCTCTCTCTCTCTCTCTCTCTCTCTCTGTCTCTGTTACTCACATCTAAACTTCAGTTTAATTCTCTCTTTTCGTCTCTATGTGACTATTACTGCACACCAACTTTTGTCAAATTTGCCATCAATCCCATTCTCCGGGTTTTGATCTCCTGGGAGATTGGGGGCAATGATTCCCTCTTTACCGCACGCCTGTGGCGCTCTTGCACATCTATTGTTTCAGATAAGTAGCCCTCTCCTTGGCTTCTCGTAGTATGCTCCGTATCTCCTGGAGATAACAGGGGTCATTCTGAGGGTCCACATGGGACTTTAATGGCTCATTCTCCTTCTGGCGAGGGAAGGAAAAAACAATGTTTACCATGGAACACCCTTACAGATGGAAAGGTTCAAAGTGTTGTTTCCCAATGCCAGCTGGTTTACATAGAAAGCAATTCCCCTCCCTCTCTTGAATCCCAGATAATTATTTATTTCCTCCCTTTTGTATGAGGGCATTTTATTCAGTTTTTTCTTTCTTAGAATTGTATTATTTCCAACATCATTGTTATCAAATTCTATTTTCACCTAAAACCTTTTTGACATTCTTTTCATTTTTTTATAATGACGTTCCTAATATTTATTTCTGGTTGTGACTTGATCAAGCTGTGCACTTCTTCAGGGCTAAACAACAGCTGCCTGACTTACAAGCTGTGGGAATAGCCATGGGGCCAAACTAATCAAATGCTGTAAAACCATTCCTCCTGATCAATACGAAGGAATTCAATATTATCCTTCACCATGGGCCCCCTTACGGCACATCCCTCCTCATCTAAATCGCTGGGGGCACAAAACCAAGGCCGTGCTTTTCATCCACCATAGTTCCGATATCCACGCTCTTCATTTAATTGCACGGGAAACCATTTTAAAAGATAAGTATGTTCGGTTCCGACACTTGATAAACTTGTCACTATCTCAGAAAGGCCATTAGGGATCATCAGCTGCTCAGCAGAGTCAGAGTCAAATCAATCTATCTTTTAAAACGCATGAGGGCTGGTGAAGATGTGGGTAAAAATCCTCCTGTCGAGTTAAACTTTTCTGTTTTGCACATAATCCATTTATTAATGGCAAGACATTTACATTTTATGGGTAATGTGATGACTTTTGGAAAAAATACATACTTTCAAATCCCATGAGAAATATAAATTGGATTAACCCATCGATCACATAGATATAATTGCCAATAGAGCCTCAATGTACTGCAAACATTCCGCCACATGGGAAATCAGTTTATGCGGTGGAACATTACATATAATATTAAGTAGTGTGTCAGAACCCAGGAATGATCTCGCTAGAGAACAATTTAAAAAGCTGTGTCGGACCTCGAAGGGATCTATAGCTATATAGCTCAAGATAACATATCTCTGCCAATGGAAGTATTATAACAACAACATGACGGTAAAGTGTTTGTGTTGTGCTTGACTGTACATGTGTGTATGTATGTTAAGCAGCCACTGAGAATAGTTTGTTATCTAACGGGTTCAAGGGGGTTCTATTAAGAGCTTCATGCCGTGATTTAGGGGATTAGTGCTCAAGTGTGCCTAACGCCACAGATTATTTCATTTTCTCTGTTCCTCAATGGTAGGCTACACTCTCATTCATTAACCTATGCCTGATTGGATTCAATCTGATATAATAAGATGGATAGAACCTATGTGTAGTAAAGAATGGCAGTTTTATGATTGGAGATTAATCTAGTGTGCTGTGAGATGACTAGACAGTTTTAAACCGCACCAAAGTGGATTTCTCTGTGTCTGTGATTTCAAGGGCAGGTTAAGGATAGAGGCTTATGTGTGTGTGTGTGTGTGTGTGTGTGCCTTTTTGTCTCTTGCTTATTCTGAATAAGCATGCAAGACATGCAAATTAGACAGTGTTGACATATGACATAGTTTTAGGTTACTGTATGCAGTATTGTGGTATGGCAATGGCATATATTTATTTTATGTCTATAAAATAGTTTTTCCATTTTCCAGTAAGGCTATGGAGACAGAATTATTTTTAGAAATCGGGTCAATAAACCTTCCGGGTTTTTTTAGGTAACAGCACACCTTGATTCTCTCCGTCCTCCCCGCTGCCCTCTCTACTGTACATCTGCATGCCATAAGGATTTTTCCTGGCCTATATAGGTTTCCTTTGATAAGGGGACCCCCCCCCCCCCCCCCCCCACACACACACATACAAACACACGCTTATCTCATTCCACCACCACCACCACCATCCTTTCAACATGAACTTCTTTTATGCACACACACTCACTGACACAAACACACACACACACACACACACACACACACTCACGCACACACTCACACACACACACATCAACATGCCAACACGGGCATCTGAAAGCGCCAGTGAGGCTAAAACCTGTGGCAATGGTCATCAATCATCGCGCTGGCGCAGAAACAATGGCATCACAATGCCCAAATGGTCTAATGGACGCCTCGCAGGCTCTGAGGACAGGGGCGGTGCTGTGTGTGTCTGGATGGTGGTGGTGATTGTTGGGGAAAGGTGGGGGGGGGGGGGGCAATTGTTGGGGTGGGCTGATAAGGCTAATCGCAGAAGACTTTCTACACCGGCTCACTCAGTCTTCCCCCCCCCCCCCCCCCCCCCCCCCCCCCCCCCACACACACACACACACACATACACACACACACACACACACACACATACACACATACACAAACACTCTTCTGTGCTAACACATTGGAAATGCTGCCATGGTGCATTATTAATGGCTCATAATCATGTGCTAATCAGGTACAATTGATGAAATCAAAGCTTTGCATGTGATTACATTGTTGTGGGATTTGTAGCGGGTGTTATGGGTTTAACCAAGCATCCATTTAGGAATGATGCTTACTCCATTGCACTGGTGCCATCCATGGAGGAGGCAACTTCTCCTGCATTTTGAAATTATTTTAACCATTTCCATGTGATCTTGCACTTCAGTGAGTCTGTAATGGGGATGTATATAGTCATTATGTAAATATACACCTATTTTATTTTATTATATGAATGCAACCATGCAACAGCTCATTCATAGAGATATTTATATATATAGGTTATTTTGGTTTTATTTTATTCAATTGCACTGTATACTCTGTTCACAGAGGTGTATGTACACACCTTGTTGACTTTGCTTTTTATTTTACCCTGAATTGCCTCACATTATGTGATGATGAAGTGTTATCTTATCTTATCTATTTGAATGAATATGCATTTGGAAGTCCCCCACTCTCTGCTGGTCCTTCCCCTCCACCTGCAGGTGACGAAGATGCTGGCGGTGGTGGTGATCCTGTTCGCCCTGCTGTGGATGCCCTACCGCACGCTGGTTCTCATCAACTCCTTCATGGCCACGCCCTACCTGGACGACTGGTTCATCCTCTTCTGCCGCACCTGCATCTACGCCAACAGCGCCATCAACCCCGTCATATACAACGCCATGTCCCAGAAGTTCCGCTCCGCCTTCCGCGGACTCTACCACTGCAAGGGGGTGGACGCGGGCCATCACAGGACGCTGTCCTCCCCGCACACAGCCTACAGCACGGTCCGGGAAGCGCGCGTGTCCCAGGCAAGCGGCAGCAACGCCAATGCCCAGACGAAGGACAGCGGGCGGTGCCCCGGCACGTCTTACCCCGGGGAGGAGGGCAGTCCCAACGAGACCAGCAGACCACCGAACGGAGCGGGAACCGATCCCGGGGAAAGCGGCCAATTGGCCGATGAAGGGAAGGATGTGGATACGGAACGTACGGCATCCGAGGGTCAGAGGGGGATCCATGCGAAAATTCCTGAGAGAAATGTTAATAAAGATGAGGACCTGCACTTGTCAGAATCTCCCCATCATCCTCATCCTCATCACCATCACCATCCTCGCACATCTTCATCCTTTGACATGAAAGCCACAGATTGTGCAGAACTCTCCACACACGATGAAAGAAACGCTAAGGATTCCTCATGTGCAGTATTCTATTTTGATAGGAAAGAGCATGACATTGTTTGTCAGCTTTCGATAAATGACAGGAGATCCGGGGAACCTGCGAAAACCCTTGTTAAAACTGATAACGTTGGCATGCACCCTAACCCTGCTCCAAAAAGTTGGGACACGGTTGGAATAAATAAAGATGCCGGAAGCAAAACTAGCAGCGAGGTTGCCCTCATCCCTGACCCAACAGAGGCATGTGAGGACGGCTTGTTTCATACTAGGATATGAATTCTGAACATTTCTTTCTGAAAGAAAAAGTACATGTGTGTATATTATGTGTAATCTATTTTCCCAAGGTTTCTAAAGCAAGATTTTGGATGGGAACAAGCACTTCTTTGATGAGCAACAAATGGATTCAGTTGAGAGTTGATTTTTTACGTGACTTTGTATGCCTCAACTGATTTTACAAAAGGCACTGACACAAATCCATTTTAGTCAATATGAATAAAGTGTTTTGCATCGCCATATCCATCAAACTGCTTGCCACCGACGACATTCACAAAACCAGCAGTTCTCAGAAACACCCATAACTTTTCACTTTCCATTATTTCTTCTTACATTCAAACCTATTGTATTGATTTTCAAATAATTGAGCCCTTGAAAGACTTGAGAGAGAAGAGGAAGAGAGAGAGAGAGAGCTTTGACTAAAGAGAGTGGTTTGAATTTTCCCCAGTCACTTTTTTTATGGGCTGATCACATAGCTGGGGACTTAATGGTTTGAAAAACTGTCTGATGGATTATTAGGCTATTTACATGAAACATGTTTTGAAAACAAAATGCATACCCCGTTACATGTTGGCCTGTAAATGGGTGCATCTTCTGGCGTTGAAATAATGAGGATATACGTGACACCTAAATGCAGCTTAGTGCTGTCAACTAGGTTGGTCAGACCTCATCAGCTGCTGCTGTTGTTAGCGCTGTAAGAATGCTTTAATGTAATTTTAATGCTTTTGTTATTCAATAATCCTTATATATATATATTTAAAAAAAACACACACACACACACATATATATATATATATATATATATATGTGTGTGTGTGTGTGTGTGTGTGTGTGTGTGTGTGTGTGTGTTTAGGCTTTTAAAAGATTGAACAGGCCTATAAGTAGCTTGTATTAGAAGAAACTATCCACAAATCGAGTCTTAAAGAGCCATACTATTGTCAGTTTGAATTATTGCGATCATTGGGCGGGAAGCAGCTTCCACCCTAATATGAACAATGGTCCAAAACGCTCCTTGTGATTCTTATACATTGGTAGGTGTAGGTAACAGACTGTCTCTAATTGGCCGGACATTGTATGAAATGGATGTCCGGTTAGCATTCAGAGAATTTTCCATGGCAAAACATTTAAATGGATTATCTAGCATTAATGGACGCAACCAAAACATCATACGACGGACTTACTAAGACCATACGCCATGTACAGCAAACATCACAAAATGTGTACAAGAATGTGTACAAGAATCTCATGTGTCAAAATGACGAAGCTCCTTCCAGGGGAAGTGGGGGTTGATTGGAACTACAAGGACAACGTTGTCTTGACAACACAGTCAGAGAGAAAATAAACAAAAATAACATTGTATAAATATATCAAACTCTGAACAGCACTTACTTTTAAGACATAGGATGTGTGACTTCCCATCTTGGAGTAAAACTGTCAAGATCAGGCTTTAGTTATTGGATAAAAATAACATATTTAATTTAAAAAATACAATTTACAGTATTTTCTGTGCCTGTGAAATGAGTGAACCTGTTCGCCAGTATTGCATGATGTAAATGTGCATTGCATGATGCAAATTTGCTATGAATGGCTTTTACATACTGTGATGACTCATTATGGAAATATCGGAATGTTTGCTTTCTCTTACAGATTGAACTGGTGTAAAAAACAGTAGATGAAATGCTCTTGTCTATTGGGTGGATTCTAGATTTTACCTTCATATCATTTGTGCTAAACTGTGGCTAAACTGACTTGGGTCGCATTGAGATTTCATAGAAGGCTTGTATGAATGGATCTTGCCTTCTCTATCATTGTGTTGTTGATCTTATTGTATATACGTGCATTCTTGCAGTTTAAAGATTAAATTGACAAATCACCCCCCCCCCCCCTCCCATCCCAGACTAGCCTTCCCTTGTGAACCTCTGCCACTCCTTTGCCCCTTATGAGCAGAAACGGCTCAACTATTTTCTGTGTGAGCCCAACAACTGTTTTCTATGGCAGACAATGTAGATCTTATCCATGTTGTGCCATGCTGTTTTTACCTTGCCTGTGTGTGTGTGTGTGTGTGTGTGTGTGTGTGTGTGTGTGTGTGTGTGTGTGTGTGTTTTATGTACATATTATATTGCTTTGTTACAATCATTTGAGCACCTTTATTAATATGGACCTTGTGAGTGCACTGTGTATATGTAGGGCAATACCTTTAAGTTACTAGGCTAGCTATAGGTTCAGGCTAGCTATTGGCTAAGGCTAGCTATAGGCTACAGCTAGCATTCATACGTGGTCATCCTTAACTTCCTCTGCTCCTAAATAACAGCAGGCAGTGGCAAGCCAGCTGCGTGGGAGTTGCCTTGGGTGAATCAAGGAACAAATGATAAAAGCAAGTAACTTTTTCACTGCAGCCATCTCTTTTGTTCAAATTACGAGATGACTAATGAATAAAACCCATCCGCCTACAGCACAATCAACCTTGGAATGTTTTTTTCTCTAAATCAGTTTGGACTGTGGACAAATTGATGAGGAAATCTCATGACATTGCTGCAGTGAAAAGTTTTAATAAGATACAAAACATTTCTCTCTGCCACATATTGTTGTGTCCTGTGTGTGTGTGTGTGTGGGTGACGGAAAACTGTGTGTTTGTTGAGTATATGGATGCCTCTTTGCATCTGATTCTTCTACTCTGAAGCCCTGGAGAGCTGCTGGCTTAATCTGTTATCAATACGTGGTTGGTTGAAGCTTCGGTGGGTTGTAATCTATTTATTTATTTATCGAAGCAGCTTCTCTCTGTGTGTCCCTGTGATAATGCTTTGCAGTCAACATGTTAGACTCTATCATGTGGTTTCTTGGTTTGCATGTCTGGTACATTGCCTATCTTTCACTATTTGATTAAATAAAATACAAGTACAAATAATTGCTTTCAGGATGTGTGGTTTATCTCATAATTGACCTAAAACCCAATTTCTGAATCTGCATTACAATTTAAAATTGTCATTACCAACATACACTAATGTGTAAGTAACTTTTTGCAAAGTTGATATATGTGGATGTGGATTACTGTATCTTGGTTTAGGGAACATTTGTAATTGTAATTTGTATCCCTTATTAGTGGGAATGTGTATGCCTGTTACATGTACGAAATTGATTGAGTTCATATAGTAAAATCATTTCTACAAAGTGCAATCGTCAACGATGGCCATTGACCAACATCGTTTTGAACTCTAGGTAAAGAAAATAACATTTGATTATATGTTATTGTGGAGTGTGTGTGTGGATGATTGCTGGTTTAAGCAGCCTCACCTGACCCGAGTCAAACTGATTGGACTCTTGGGCTGGGTGAGGCTGCACACCTGTATTGAGAACTCAGTGTGCACAGGTTAAACCAGCCATCACCGCACACACTCAAGGAGATCTCTTGCATGGCAGCATGGTTCAACATCTCATGTGCCATTGTCCTTCAAAATTCTTTTCAACTACAATAAACCTGCTTTCAACACCATCACCCTGTGTCCTTCACTGATTGGGCACCAATGTAGCAATGTTCATGCTACACGCCACCTATGTGGCCACCACACTCCATCTAGGTGGCTTTTACTGGGATCCTCCAGACACAAGGATGCAGGGTGGTGGTGTTGAGAGACGGTTTATTGTAGAAGTTGATGGACAATGGTACATGAGCTGTTGAACCATGCTGCAATGTAGGAGATATCCATGAGTGTGTGTGGTGATGGCTGGTTTAGCCTGTGTATACTGATTTCTAACAGGTATGCAGCCCCAATCAGTCTGACTCGGGCCAGGTGAGGCTGCTTAAACCAGCCATCATCCACACACTCAACAGTTATTTTGATTGTATTACTATCATAAATAGTAATAACACTTTTGGATCCACATTTCAAGACCTACTGTGATGTAGAATAATCCTACACATCAGAACATATAATATTCATACCCATATACCACGTACCATGCCAGATTTATTATGGATGTTTGTACCCACCTGCAAGGCAGAGATTAATCTCAGAAGGCTGTAGTAAGTACTTTACATGCATATTTCTGAGGCCTAACCAATTGAACTCCTGGTGTTCGCATGTGCAAACACATGCGCACACGTGCACACACGCGCACATGCACACGCACACACACGCATACACACACGTCTATACCTTCAGTCAACAAGGCACACCAAATACACACACACACACACATGTATAAATGGGTCTGTGGGTATTAAAGTATTTCAATTTTCCCAGGGAGGATTTTAAAAATAGCAACACACTACAATCATCGCCCCCACCACCACCACCTTCCTCTCTTCGTATTGCTGTTGCTTTCTTGTGCCCCATTCCTTTCTTTCTCTATTTCCCCTTATTTCTCTCTCTCTCTCTCTCTCAGATCAGGTGCTGATTGAGTTTTCAAAAAGCAGATTATTTTGGGCAGTGACGACAAGATGGGCAGATAATAACAGATGAGTCCTTTAGAATGTGATAACGTACACACACTTGTGCACACACGCACACATGTGTGCACATACAAACGCGTACACACACACACACACACACACACTATTTATGTGTTCCTTATCACTTTCTGCCCTGTCTCCAGAAGCTCTTTCTTGTTCATATCTTTGTTCACCCTTCGCGTGACCCACTGCTGATGAGGTCTTATTGATGACCCATCATGTTTTAATGGACGGGGCAGGACAGCCAGCACAGTGGAAAAAAACTCTGGTATTTTCTGTGACAATGACCTTGTTCTTTATCTGGATGACTCAAAATCAAACAAAGATCTTTATTTTCCTGTGAGTGTGACTACTTTAAGTCCTCCATTTCCTGAAGTTGCTGTTTTATAGCTATGGATGTGAAGACAATGAAAGACATAGAATGAACAAATGCAATCATATAGTGCATAAGCCGTGTGGGCAGTATATAATCACTGGCTCGACCCCTTGTTTATTCAAGGTGTTTCAACAAAGGAACCTCATAGGTTGGTTATGACCAGAGGCCTATCATATAATGATCAAGTTCAAGATCTGAATCGTCACTTAACAAGGACTGTTTTGTTTGCTGCCAGGGTCACAACACATAAAAGGATATGCACATCACCACAATAACAGCAATTGTACAATAATCACAATCATCAATATTAAACTAATATATACAAAGAATATAAGGCACAGTAATGTAACCATTAATTAGATGAATATCAGATGAATGGTGTACATTTATTCTACCAAATGCACTGACAGTCAGTCTGTGTATCAATGTTTTTCATTCTTTAATTGTATCAAATAAAGGGTAAATTTGCAGCAAGTAGCACTGCTTAAGAAGGTGTAGTATACTTTTTAAGTATACCACTTAAAATATTAACAGTCTGGTTACATCTCAGTGAGTTTCTCTCCATGAACCCTAGGCCACTTTGTCAAAATACCTTCAAGATGTATTAGGAAAATGTTAATATTCTTAGGGTGTGATTGCCTTTCATATCTATTTTATCTAGCCTGGCAGGAAGGGTCATGTGACTTCTGATGGAACCCTGGTGGTCTATGGTGGATCCGAGTCTATCTTGAGAGAGAGAATCAAGGCTATTCTGAAAAGTGTGCCTATTTCTGTTCACTTGATCACTGATTACTTAAATATAGATACATCAAAATTAACAGATGTTTGTGGGAATCTTTGGTGTTTATTTTTTTAAAGCTCCCACCACTGACTATTACATTCCACATAAACCTGTCAATTATGATGGATTAATGACTAAATCATTATTCACCTCATTTTATTGCCACTTCCCTTGTTTTTGTGTTGCTTCGTTCAGAGAGTAGCTGCTAATACATTCAGACTTGGCCACTTTGCAGGAAAAAAAGCCCACTCATCTTTCAACAGGGTTTATTTAGTGTGAATTATTAATGCCGTGCTAGACTAATCCTTCCTGTCACCCATGTCAGCCTAAAGGCCACTGCACATTGCTTCACTTTGTTTCCAGAGCAAAAACGGATGGAAAAACATATAGGTTTTCAGTTAGTAGGCCTACTTGCAGTTGTGCTAGCACTTTCAGTTTAACATAAAAATGCAACATGGCCTGAATGGTGGTTTTTTAAAGGTGAGCAGGCTCACTTTTAAAAGAAAGAACACTTTTTTCTGACCTTCATGGGTATGTGTACCATATACTTATTCCTTCCCCTGCCATTACCTTGGTTAAACCAACCATGAAGGAAAAATTAAGAGAAAGGAAAGGAAAATAAAAGAAAGTACTAGAAAATAAAATAGCTGGAGACATGAGGTACATTAAAATGTTACCTGTGTAAAGTGGAAGAATAATAACATTCTGAGTTTTTGTATCACCGTTTCCCAGAGATAAAGAAAAGTCAAATAGAAAAGTATAGAATTAAAAAGTAAATAAACAACCATTCAAACGTTATTGAGATAATGTATGTTGTTATTCAAAGAATATCATGAAAAATAATTTACTAGAAGCACAAAAAATCAACCTTAAATATTCCTCAGTTGAGAGAAATTTGACTTTGTGTAGAATCATTCATTATTTGCTAACCACCAGGAACTGCATGAAACACATCAGAATGCAATGTGTATGATGGTTGTGTTGTGTTCAGTGTTGTGCTTCCATTTAATTTCACAATTTATATTCCATGCAAGTCTAAAAGACAATTATCTGAGTCAAATAGAATAACACAGACAGTGTTAACTGAAAGGAAATCTTACCACTTAAATTTACATTCAATAGTCACAGATTTGGATAAGTTATGATTTTCTTTAGTATGCATGATTTATGGAACACTTGTTGTTTAAACATATTTGTTGGGTTTTACTAAATAAATTACAAAAAGGCTAAATATGTAGGTACATATAAAACAAATACAATATTTAGAAATACCATTGAGATTAGTGAGAAAAATAGTTTTACTTGAAAGGACTGTAACACAAAAATATGACCATAACATAAAAAAGAATGGTATAAATAAATGTAAACATCTAAATCTAACTACACTGCCCTTGCAATTGAAACTTGCAATTGAAACAGCTGTTAGCGTATTGTGCACTGGTGTAAATGTGGAACTGAAGAGTCAGATGAGAAATATAAGGCACGTAGCTTCTGCAGTTCCATTAAGGTGGAGCTCATTGTGAAAACACTACCTGTGTGGTATATCACAACTGTGCTTTCCAAGGTTTTATCCCAAATGTACCTTAAATCATCCTCTCAGTTAGAGGGAAAATAATAACAATCATTGTGTGTGTGTGTGTGTGTGTGTGTGTGTGTGTGTGTGTGTGTGTGTGTGTGTGTGTGTGTGTGTGTGTGTGTGTGTGTGTGTGTAAATCTGAGCTTTTCCACACTGTTAGAATTATACTGTGTTTTAAAATTATAAAATTGTTGAGCCTTGACTTGTTTTGCGCACACTGGATCGTAAATGTGTTTGGTTATCTTTCTCTGCAGACAAAACCAATGTATTCGTGGGCTTGGATTTACCCAGAACTTCGTTGTCTGCACTGCGGTGGTCGATAATATTGTCTCGCACTGTGTCTTTGTCTCTGTATTTCTATATTCCTGTCACTCTCTCCATCTACCTGGGGAGGCATTTTGTACTTTTATTGTGATGGTTTTATTGAGAAAAAAGTGTGAATATTACCAATGGACTTTAAAATGGGATATTACCCTAAGCCTAACACATTTGTTTGGGTCTCTGCAAATAAATTCTGCAGAATAAAATGAATAACAAATAAAGACAGTATGTAATAAATAACCCCAAACTACTGTTTTGTATTTTATTATGCATGGAACAACACGAGCTGTGGCAAACTCAGACCCTTACGCTTTACTTCCTTGATTAACATTTTGTTATCCTTTAACTTTGTGGTGCATCGATGAAAAAAGAAAAGAAAAAGAAAAGAATGCTTGCGCTGCTTAACAAAAGAGACCCAGGGGTTCTATGTTAGCCTCTGTATAGACTTAGAGCGAACCATTAAATCTGCATGCTGTTGTGTTTAGAGTTGTGTTTGCTTTTCAGTGTATCCTGCCAGGACAGATATTTTACAATAGAGCAGTCAACTACTGCCATCCAGACTGGTTTATACATTTTTGTGAGCACTGGTTAGCCGCCAAATTCAATGTTTTATTTATGAAATCGATTTTTTTTAAAGCGCTATGGTGTTGCTGAATGTGCATTAAAACTCAATGAAATAAAAAAAAACATCAAGTTGATCAAGATTTTTCACTATAATTATAAATGTCGGGTTTTCTATTTCACTCGCACACTGAAATAAATGTACACTTTTTATTTCAGTGAGCCTATGAAAGAGAAAAACAGAATGATGAATACGGCCGTGAACTGAAGTCTACCCTGTAGTGTTTTTTGCCTGATAATGAGAGGAACAAAATCCCCATGAAAGAGACCCACTTCAGCATCTGATATGAGAGCTGAGAACCATGGAACAATCCTCAGATATACGATGGATTCGTCCTTCCCACACACAGCGTTTAGTATTGTGAACCACAATATAGTAGGCCTAATGTCCTCCTGACATCATCAGAAGGATCAAATGAGTGAGTCGATGAGCCAGGAGAGGATTACAGAGTGCACCATGTACTCATATCAAACATCATGATGATGATTATTTCATATTCATAAGGTTATCATTAAACGGCGAATGAACAAATGGTTATATATATATGATTTTGTGTTATATATATATATATATATATATATATATATATCAAACACAAACATTATCAACAATATCAAAGCACGATTTGAAAATACATCTTTATTTTATGCTTGTGAGTCTATTAGGTATCAATTGGCCAACAACGGGTGTCAAAATGCAGGCAAAAAACTGGCGAAAGTCCTTATCATTAAGCCATGAATGAACAAATGAATGAAAACATAAAATAATAAATAATAAATGTTTAATAACACAAAAATCATAAACAACAACCACCACAATGCACAATTTTGGTGAGGCTATGAGACATCGATTGGCCAAAGACAGGAGGTGAAGGTGGAGGAGGTGAAGCACTTAACTGAGGTTTGCTGGATGATATTTTGTCAGTGTTCATCACGTCTGTCAAAACGTCATAAATGGCAATATGTTTAGTGGTTCGCTTATGGACCAACTAAAATGGCTGCCATTTGGGGCAGCCAAATGGCTGTGAATCAATAAATGCTGTGAATCAATAACGCTGTGAATCAATAAATGAGGTCGTAAAAAAACATCATCAAAGTGAAAACATCTTGTGACTGTCACAAAGCTTTTCCCCGCCAGAGCTCAGCGCCAATGTAGCACGCAATAATAACAGACACACAAATGTGCCGTCACTCACGGAGACAAGATGCTTATGGCTTTAACGTCGTGATTAAACCAGAGTGATGATGGCAATAAGTAGCTCCAGTACTTGTGCCCTGGGGAGCCTCAAAATGCCAGACTAACCGTGGCATTTAGATCAGCTTCTAACTGTCAATGCATATTTTTCCCCCTTTTCACTGCCTGTGTGTTGCTGCAACACACACACACACACACAAACACACACACATACACACACTCACACACACACACACAAACACTGCATTTGTATTTATTCCTTTCCTGCTGTCTGTCCCACCGTTTTCTCTATTGAAAACTTCTTCACTCACACACACACACACACACACACACACACACACACACACACACACACACACACACACACACACACACACACACACACACACACACACACACACACACACACACACACACACACACACACATATTTCAGTTGATAGAGAAAACGTGAAACCCCTAATTCTTTGTCCATTTATGGAGTAGAATTTTGACAACAAATATAATGTCAAGTTCTAATCATAATTGCTAACAATGTGCTGCAAATGACTGATAGGCCCTCCTCTTCTTTAAGGGTCAATTCAGTTGGCAGTTTTTTTTCCCAAGACACATTATTATCTCATTGATCTATTAACTGCATTCATTTAATTCATGTTGTTAGTTAGTAATTCACTGTCAATGAAATCATGTGTTTACTTGTCTTTGATTGATAGGCAAGACAAATATATGCTGCAGATGTGACATGAGAGACACCGGCAGTGTCAAACCTTCTCATATGGTGACATTGACACTGGAGATGGTGTTCTCCCTGGGATTTAATTTTCAGATTTGGGAGCTATGAATCACTGCTGTTTCACACCTGAATGACATGAGGGAGAAAAAAATAACAATCCCATATCGTCACACTTTCATCATTCACATTAGCTTGTTTTATTTATTTATCGTGTTCAGTTCGACAAGATGTATTCAAAATTGGTTTAGTTTTCATCAACATGGGCTTGTTTCTTTCCAAGTACAGTAACCATGGCTGCACCTCCTCTGGTGGAGTGATGTTTTGTACTGAACTTTGAAAGCGATTAAGAGTCAACTGTTAGAAATGATGACATCGGCATGAAGGTCGCACTGGTACATGCAGACTCTGAATAGCCCGGATGTGTGATTGGGGAATGGTATGTGTGTGTGTGTGTGTGTGTGTGTGTGTGTGTGTGTGTGTGTGTGTGTGTGTGTCGTGTGTGAATGCACATGCGTGCATGTGTGTGTGTGTATGTGTGTGTGGGCATGCGTACACATGTGTACGTGTGTGTGTGTGTGTGTGTGTGTTTGCATGCATGACTATATGTCTGAGACAATAGGTGTCTCATTCAGAGTGTCTCCCTGGCTTTGCCCCTGGGCATCGCCTGCTATAATCTCCAAACGGTAATGGCAAAGTGCAGCACAAACCTTGACTTTAGCTACTCACATACAAAAAGAGAAAATCAGTTGACACGACTTGAATTGCTCTAGCCAAACCTCAATTCCCTTTTTCTTAAGAAAGCAATGGGGGGGGGGGGGGGGGGGGGGGGGGGGTTTGACCTGGGTGCTGCTGCATATTAATAGTTCAGATATGTGTCTCCCCTCCATCACAGTCGTATCCTCTAAGCTCCCTTCTGTGAAATGGGTGATAATCGCCAAGAGTGGAGTTTACTGGGACACTTCTGAAATCCCCGATTTCTCTCCATTCCTTGCATTCTTTTTGGTGTGTGCAGTACTGTCTCTCACAGTCTTACATCTTCTCCTTCTTCTGCTGCTGCTGCTCTTGTGATGTGGAGATTGGAGCGCTCGCGTCCTGCTCACCACTCATCCGGCTGCTGGCTCCATAATCTTCAGGAGGGGATCTCTCTCCATGCGCCGGCTTGCGGTCGCAGCGCTTTGCCAAAAGATTAGTGTAATCTCCTAGGAGCACGGAGACTCCTCTGCCAGGGGCATGGGAGAGGGCAACCACAATCACTTCTATCACTGTTTCTGAGGTGGGGACAGATAGAGAGACAGAGGGAGACAGAGAGAGAGAGAGAGAGAGAGAGAGAGAGAAAGAGACGGAGAGGGAGAGGGAGAGAGAGAGAGACAGAATAAGATAGAGGCATAGAGTGACACAGAGAGAGAGTGACACACAGAGACAGAGAGAGAAAGATCTACCCCGGATTTTGCGAGAGGGAGAGAAAGAGAGAGAGAGAGAGAGTTTCTAACATCTCATTCTGTTAAATGTTGTCAAAATGCCGCTTTGAGAGAGCCAAGGTGATAAGTTGCGTCACAACTGAGATCAGCTCCTTCACAGAAAGCAACTATCAACATGTTCGGCTGCATTCCTCTCGCTCTCTTTTGGGTGCTCCCTCCTGTGAGCGGTGTGAGGGATAAAGACTGTGGGGTATTCAATGGTTGTATCCTAATGCTGCTTTTTCAATAGCGTGGTCCGGTATCCTTTAAGCCTAAAGGGCTATTTCTCCATCACACATTCACAGTGAACACTTGATAACCTTCATGATCCTGGTGTTCAGTGCTACCAGGTCCCAGGTCTCCACTGTGAGCTGTGGAGAGAGAGACGTCCCGTTGTGTGATTAGTTGTTGTACAGTCGAGAGATGGAGAACACAACACACGTTAGATGTTTGTTTGTGTGTGTGTGTGTGTGTGTGTGTGTGTGTGTGTGTGTGTGTGTGTGTGTGTATATGTGTGTGTGTACGTGTGTACGTGTGTTTGTGTATGTGTGTGTGTGTGTGTGTGTGTGAGTGTGTGCTTGCTCATGGCTCTGCATGCTCAATATGTAGCCATGTCAGAGTGTCATATGTTCTAGTGATGATCGTGGCAATGCATGGGTTAATTTTTTGGTTAAAAAAATATATACATTTATAAAGCTGTTATAAAGCTGTTGTTCAACACACTGTTGAAGAAGGAACTGCTATGCAGAGTAGAAACTCATGGATACATTACTTAAATGGTACATCCATCTGAAACAGATGGCCAGACTTGATACACTAAACACATGCCATGCTATTTTTGGTCTTGGCACATTTAATTTAATTTAACATGTGCATCAAACACAGCTCAGACCGAACAGTGTAGAGGGGAGGGACAGATGAAGGGTCGTATTAAGAGGACCCCAGGGGGCCTTGGAGTGTCAGCATCACCGTGGGCTCTCTTCCCCCAGCAGAAGGGTAGGGTTTTAGACGCAAGACCCCGGGGGTGAGATGCCTAGCAATGGGATCAGTCACCACTGGGTATAACCACAGGCATTGTCAGGTCATTGCTTAGGAGTCACATGGGGCACCAGGCAAACCTGCCAGGAATGAGGGTGGGTGGGGGTCCCCCATCCCAGACGGACCCCCACTTACCATTTCCGCCTTTTGGCTTAGCTTTAATAGGAATATCCGCATAATATAGTCATATATCCTAGAGAACAAGAAGCGGTGACATGAAAACAGGAACGACGTGGAGGAGAGGAAAGGTGATGAGGTGGAAGAACATTTGAAAGTATTTCACCTTAAACTGTCATGCAATACAATTCAATAAAAGTGTTCCTGTGTTTGTCACTCCACGGTGATACTGAACATATATTATCCATCCAGATACAGTCCTCTCCTCTGTAAGACTCTCATGAAGAACAGCTCAAAGGAATTTGCGAATGTAAAACAAAAGTGCACTCAAGATACAAAGACTGAAAAAATAACAAAAGGGAAGATTGGGTTTAAGTGAATGATTAATTTAAAATACATTCTGCTTTTATATGATTAAACACTTTGTTCCTTTTGAATATGCTGCACACCTGCTTTTGCATTCACACAGTGTACTGCCCCAGGCAAAATGTTGGCAGGTAGAGATTTCCTATCTTCATTTCTTGTGATAAAAGCTGTTTACATTACAAGCATTATTTAGGCTTCAAGACAACTGGTTAGGCCTCAGTGGTAAAAAATGGGCGGAAATTATCCCTCTCAATGAAAAATGTAATGCGTCCTATGAAAACCATCTATCTGTTACTAATATAACATATTAATGGTTTACATATGAACGATAATCAGCCAACGTTGAGTCATTAACCTTGGAAAAGGCATCTGTTCTATCAGACCGTATTTTGTCCGTGTTGAGGCTCTAAACACAGATTCATGTACTGAAAAAATTATAATTTTGACTCATTAAAAACCCTGCATTAACACTGGATGGAATTCAGCTAACAGATAGTCCTTCTGTTTATGGTCCCATTCTATGTATATCTGCCATCTGCCGTCGCAGTCATCTTTGTGCCTTATAGCTTCCCATCCCAATGCTGCCTGTCAGTCTGCCACCGGTGTCACCCGGACCAAACCAAATGTTCACTCTTCCTGTTTCAGTCATCAGTAAATGTTATCATGTCCTTCAATCTTTAATTTAAAACACTGGACAGATAATTTGATGAACCAAACTGATACACGTCTAAATCTTTCTTTCTTTCTTTGTTTCTTTGCATCTTTGTTTCTTTTTCTTTCTTTCTACAGAGACTGAAAATAAGCATGAATGAGTGACCAATGAATGATCATATAACCCAAGCTAATTCTATGACATTTCTGAAGCACTAATGCATTGTGATTGACACATAATACGGACAGAACTCCAAACTAGAATAAAATGTGGATCTATCGCATGTGACTTCATTCAAGGCAGACAATATTATTTGTCATAGGCCTGTTAGTCTAAGTATGGTTTCTGACAGGGATTTCTGACTCTTAAACAAAGAGACAGGGAGAATGTGTGACCCATTTGTAACTGTCTCCACAGGAAATAATCCCTGAAGCAAGGAGTTTCTTGCATTACACATGTATCAAACAGATGTCTTTCCTAACCATTTCATGTTTTGGATGGAACTGGGTTCTGCTAAATGACGGCAGAGCTAGCCAACTAAACAACAAGGAACATGCAAATAAGGACGTATTATAAGATGCAAACATTCCCATAGAAACTTGGGAATCCAAACATACCAGTCAGACAATTTTAAACACATGCCAACTTTAAACACAGGTCATCCAATGGCCAGAAGCTCTAGCCACTTCCAAATGATGCCTCCCAAAAAAAGAAAGCTGCTGCAATTGAAACAATAATATAATTACGGTAGCTAAATGGTAGCAGAGCTAGCCTGTAGTAGCAAGTTACTAAACCTCTATCAGATCACCTATTGCTGGCTCCCAGGCTTCATTAGCATACACCATGACATGCATTGTCTGCATTGAATCACATTAACATATCCGGATGACAACTCTCTATGTACTGAGAAAAGGTAGCACAATATTATCACAATGACATTTTTATCATAAAACCTCCATATTATTACATTAAAATATATGTCTAGCACAACAATACAAGTTACCACATTAAAAAGAATGAAGGTTGAAAAGCATAGAAAACTGCATATTGATACATCTGACTAACATTTCCAGAGCATTTAGGAAAGAGTGTGGTCACTTACAGTTGACACAGGGGACATTTAATGGTGAGCTTACGTAAGGTGCCAAGTAAGGCCCCTCATACTGCCCAAACATATTGTTGGGATTTGTGCCATGCATCATCATCAAACTTGAAATGTCCTTGTTTGAACGTTCTCTACGTTTGTATCAGGCACTGTCATGCACCATACCCCTGCAAATTTAACTCATCCAGCTTAACCTTCTATCTAGGCTAAGTTGAGACATGAAAATATGTAAAGATAATGACCATCTTGACTAAAAATATCCCTCCAGGTTAACAAGTCACTGAAGAGGCTTGATTTGAATGTATGATTGCTGTGGCAAGTGCGTGTGTGCGCATTCATCTAATAAGGTTGGCGGTGCGTGTGTAACTGATACACTAACACTTGACAAGGATTGGCATCAAAAATAAAATTTCAACTCCGCCATTAGTCAAGTGCAGAGGCGCTCATGACTATCTCTGACGTGTGTGTGTGTGTGTGTGTGAGTGAGTGAGTGAGTGAGTGAGTGAGTGAGTGAGAGAGAGAGAGAGAGAGAGAGAGAGAATGTGTGGGAGGGTGTGTGTGTGTGTGTGTATATGTGTAAGATGTGGGATAAAAAAAGGTGAGAGCGTATTTCACATGGGCGCTTAAAAAAGTGACAGACTCGACGATAATATCCATGGAAACACTGGTACACTGCAACACTGGCCCCCGCTCTCCACTCGGCGCTACGCCAACTACAGAAGCTCTACGCAAGCCCCAACCCGTGCTGACGCAGATACATGGAAATAAATTAACAAGTAATTAAAGAACGAACAAAGCAAAGCGCGATGTACCGTGAATACTTGGCTAATGATCTCTTCATGCAAGCTATGGACAATGTCAGCCTCAAGAGACATGAGAATGAAACACATTTTTGTTGAAACACGGAAAGCCAATTAACACAAGAGACTTTTGAGGATTTCTTTACATGTCACAACTCTGCTCTAAGAAATATACATGTGCACAATTAATATGATGACAACAACCACATACCCATATATATATATATTATTATGAATAATAACAAGGACTGCAAGCAGTCACACAAGGTATTCACAGCCCACGCACCACCTATCGCAGCGACTGCCCTTTTCAAGTGAATCACGGGTGTAGTCATTACTCCAAACACGCACGCACACACACACACACACACACACACACACACACACACACACACACACACACACACACACACACACACACACACACACACACACACACACACACACACACACACACACACACACACACACACACACACACACACACACACACACACACTTGATAGGATAATGTTCGCTAATCAGCATATTATTTTATTTGCCATAACGCGGCCATTTTTTACACAATCAATACCAATTCAACGAATTTTAATCAGGCCAGTCCATAGATCATGTATATTAAAACAGTTTTTCATTTAAAGCTATGGTTCTGAAGAAGAAGATTTTTAAAGTTTTCCCGAAATTCTCACTGTACAGCAAAATCTATCCAGACGGACATTATGGGTCCAAGAGGCAAAAATGCTCAGCATGCAAAATAAGGCATGTAAACCAAGTTTCTGAATTTTCCATCCATCGAGGCGGATTGTTTAACTTTGACCGGAAGTTATAGCGCCCCCAATTGACATTTCGGCGCCAACCTTTTTCGGGACCTGCTTACCGGGGATATGTATATATACCCCGAATTTGAAAACTTGAAGAATGCAAAGAATGCACGGTTTCCTATGGTGTTCAGTTTTGTGGGTGGGATGAGGAATAGGTTGCATCTTGCCGATCTGGGGAACAAGGGGGATTTGTGGAGCTGTAATAGGTATTTTGAGGTAGGTGGGGGCATCTTGGTAGACAGTCTTGAAGGTGAGCAGGGCTATTTAGCAGTCAATGTGATGTGTGATTGTTGTTTGTTGATTGTTAAGGGGCCCCAGGGTGGGGGTAGTGTGGTGGTGTTTCCGATGGTTTTGGATGTATTGCAGTTTTTGGAGTCATTTGTTTGGAAGGCCGACCAGGAGACTATTGCAGTAATCCAACATTGAGGAGATCTTCTCAGCATCAGCTGTGGTTAGGGCAGGGTGAAGTTTGGCGATGTTGCTGCGATGGTGGAAGGATAGTTTAGATATTCTTGATGTGTACGATTGTACGCCGAGGTTTGTCACAACAGATGACAGGGTGATAGGGACGTCAGTGAGGGTGAGGGAGGTTGTGGTGTACCGTGTTACCATGGGTTTGATGAGCCAGCGCCGACCAGGCGGATTCTGTTTTGCTGCTGTTTAATTGAAGAAAGTTGTCCAAGCTTTGATCTCATCGAGACAGGGATTTAGGCGGGTGGAGGCGGCAGGTAGGTTGGGGGTGGCTTCTGGAGATATAACTGGGTATCATCAGAGTAGGTAGGAAAGGAAATGTTTTGGGGACAGATTATATGGCCAATTGCGAGGAGATATATGAGGTAGGGAATGGGACTGAGCCTTGAGGAACACTGCATGTGACTGGGTTGGCTCCAGACCTACACTCCCCTATAGTGACAAAGTCACCTGGGTCAGTGAGTGTCACGCCACCCTCTGCCACCACCTAGTTGCGCCGGCTGCCACTCCTCCACGGGCATTTGTTTACACACCTGTCAGCAATCCACAATCAGCGCACCCTACTTCTCCCTCGTTCCCTGAGCAGCCGGCGCCAGTTCGTTGCATACTCTCTCTGCCTCTTCCCCGGATCCTCGCCTGTCTACCCACCCCGCCTGCCTAACTGCCGCCGAACCCCCGCCTGATTGACTACTCGCCTGCCGCTCCCCACTCTGACTGTCCGCTTGCCTGCCCGCCGCCGAACCTCTGCCTGCCCGACTACGATTTGCCTAGCCCTTGCCTGAACGCTGTTTAATAAATCCCTTTAAACCCCGTACCATCTCCGCGTCCCTGTGTTCTGCATTTGGGTTCCAGTACCGTATCTTAACAGTGAGGTTGGACTGGAACCATACAACCTATATCAACACCACATACCCCACCAACATTACAACCCCCTCTAAGGCCATGATGGATGGAGACATGTTGATGGTTTGTGGAAGCATTCAACCTTGGAAACTATAGTTTAATGAGATGTCAGGTTGTAGTTGCCGGTTCATAATAGAATAGTAAATTAATTGCCTTCTATTTTAACCGGCGCAGCTGCTGTAGTCTTTAAGGTAGTGGTTTAGTGGATGAGGAAATGCACAGACCAATTGCATGCGAGTTAAGCCATCCCACGTGATACCACTGTTCATTCCAGGCGGTAAACATTGTGACTCTGAAGACAGATGAGAGAGTTAGAGGCAAGTTACACATGAAAAGACAGCACAAAGAAAAAGAAAGATAGCTATACAGGTAGAGAAAACAAAGGGAGAGATACAGACGAGTGAGATGGAGAAAGGAAGAGATACTGACGAGTGAGACGGAGAAAGGAAAATATACAGAGACGAGGGAAGAAAGATAGATAAGGAACAAATGGCGCTCTCCAAAAAAAGCAAAGTGGACAGTGAAAATAGAGCATTTAATCCGGAATGGACAGACTCATTTCTGTTCATACTTCCCACTGGGAGCACTAAACAAGTGTGTCTCATATGTTCAGAAACCGTAGCACTTATTAAAAGTGCCAATGTGAAACGCCATCATGAGACAAAACATAAAGGTTTTAAACAAACATACTCACTCAAATATGAAGTGAGACCAAAGAAAATAAGTAATCTCAGAGCCCAATATGACCAGTCCACCAGGATCCTGAGCCACACATTCACTGTCCAACAACGTGCTCATGAGTGTTCCTTCAGAGTTGGTTGGATTTTGAGTCAACACAAAAAGCCATTTACTGGTGGAGGGGTTGTCAAAGAAAGCATGAGTGCAGTAGCTGAAACACTACTTGAGGGAAAACAAAAACAAGAGCTTTGTGATAAAATAAAGCAAATACCCATGTCTGCATCATCTGCCACAAAGAAAAGTGAAATGTTAACTCAGGATGTGCGAACCCAGCTAGATGAAGCCATGCATAAGGCACCATGTGTAGGCTTAGCTGTGGATGAGTCCACTGACATATGTGACAATGCTCAGCTGTTAGTGTATGTCAGGTTTTTCAACATAGACCAGAAAGCGTTCTGTGAAGACCTGTTAGGTGTCACTCCCCTTCAGACCAGTACAAGAGAACACATCTACCTGGCCATTTAGGAGATGTTAACAAAGAGAGGAATAGAGCCAAAACAAGTGGTTTCAATAACCACAGATGGAGCCCCTGCTATGATAGGGAGAGAGAAAGGAGCTGTAGCAAGACTGAAAGAGGACAATCCTGAGCTCATAGCTTACCATTGCATCATTCATCAATCTGTCCTCTGCGCCTCCCTGTCAGATGAGCATGCTGAGGTGATGAATACAATGATGAAAATTATCAATTTTCTCAGGGCATCCTCTTCCTACCAGCATCGCATGCTTAGGGAATTCCTCAGAGAAGTTGATGCCAATGCTGATGATCTTTTGCTGCACAACAATGGGAGATGGCTCAGTAAAGGCAGAGTGTTAGAGCGCTTTTGGTCCATCAGGAGGGAAGTAGCAGCTTTGTTGGCAGAGCTTAGAAGTCAGAAGGCAACACATTTCTTTCTTTTTAGAAAATAAGAAACAAATAGATAATGTGACCTTTTTGGTTGATATCACTTCACATCTGAATGAACTGAATTTGAGGCTACAGGGCAAGGACAATTCAATTTGTGAACTGATGACAGCTGTCTGCTCCTTTCAGAGGAAACATGAGGTGTTCAAGGAAGACCTGCAGGGAGACTGTGCACACTTCCGATCAGTGCAGGAACAGGTTCAGGGACAGAGAGATATCTTCTTTTGTTGACTTTATTGATAAGCTGATCGTAAACTTCAGCAACCGTTTTGACAGCTTCAGCTTTGGACAGCAGCTTACCATGTTCATTCAGAACCCATTTCTCATCACAGGTGTCAGGAGGTTCTCAAAGGAAGTCACACAGCACTTTAAATGGGTAAATGCTGGGCCTCTCCAGTTGCAATTGGTTGATCTCCAAGCAGATGTGGCCCTGAAAGAGCAGTTTGTAAGAACTGACCCTTCCACTTTCTGGCTCCAAATGGTCTCTGAGACAGCTTCCCCAGGTCTGAGGAAAGTAGCCCTGTACATCTTGACCATGTTTGGCAGCACATACAACTGCAAGGAAGCTTTCTCCACAATAAACATCATCAAAACTAAATATTGTTCCAGGCTCACCAATGAGCACCTCCACATGTGTATGAGAATGGGCCTGACCCCATTCAAGCCCAGATTTAAAATCCTGGCAGGACAAGCTAGAACTCATTTCTCTCACTGAGCAAAAAAGTGGGTGAGTGGGATATAAGAGGGGAAGAAAGTGATACAACTGTTCAATTGTTAAGATGTGTTGAGATTTATTATCTGTAAAATTGGCTGAGACTGTTGAGTCAAGATGTGAAACAGAAATGGGAAATTCAAGCTTTTGCTCCCTTCATTTGATTTTTTAAGCACTTTATTTGAAAATGCACAATTTTCACATTTTATTTATTTTCTCTTATTTTACAATTTTATTTTATATCTGCAGTCATACATATACTGAACAACGTTTTTGAATTGTACTGAATTCATTTGATTTGACAGTCAGATACTGATTGCATGCAGATGTTGATACAACTACTAAGCTACTTAAATATATAAGTATATCACACTAAATGGTTAGACATTATGATCTTCTGGACCTTTCCTTCAAGAATTCAAGAATCTTCAAGAATCTCTAACTGGACCTCTTTAATTTTTAGTTGAATACCCCTGGCCTAGATACTGCGGTGCAGTTGAGGGTGGTTTCTACATTCACATACTTGAACCTTCCTTGAACGGGATAATACGAGCGTTGTCATCGGTTAATGAGCAGTGTTGTGGACCTCAACAGTGCTGATTCAGATGCAAATTGCCAGCTGCAGGTACTAGCATACGGTGTGTGTGTGTATGTGTGTGTGTGTGTGTGTGTGTGTGTGTGTGTGTGTGTGTGTGTGTGTGTGTGTGTGTGTGTGTGTGTGTGTGTGTGTGTGTGTGTGTGTGTGTGTGTGTGTGTGTGTGTGTGTGTGTGTGTGTGTGAAATAACAGCCTTAGCAGTATACTTAATGGAGATAGAGCGGCTCCTAGTTGAAAGAATCCCAGCTGAGTATCTGTCACCTATAAAGAAGCAGTGCCTGAACCAGGACTATGGCGGGATACATTTCTTCAAAGAGCTAAAGAACGAGAGAGTTAATGTTTGGCGAGCATATAGGACATACATGACAAATAAAGAGAGGCAAAATGAGATGTGTAATGGATGAATGGAAAATTCAGAAAAGACAACCAGGCAGACTAATATAGAGTGATGCTGGTAGAGTCTTGGGTGAGAGAGAGACAGACAGACAGACAGACAGACAGACAGACAGAAACGTAGATCAATAGATCGAATATACAGGCAAACCTTCTGTTATTGTGGCTTCTTGTCTGATTACAGAGTACCAGTAATATTTGTAGTCCACTTTTGGTTATGACAGTAAACCACTGGGGCAAATCTCATTGGACGCACAAAAAATAAAAAGGTTCCCATTGATTTTTTGTATTGAGCTCCTGGCCTTTTCAGTATAAAAGGAGACAGAGAGAAAGGGAGAGAAAAAGAGAGAGATTCCTCTAAAAGCTTTTTCTCTACATGTCTGTCCGTCTGTTCAGTCAATCAGGTAGGCAATCCTCTCGTCCTGGCCTCTGTCTGCCTATTTAGCCATTTGACACTTCTCACCTCTGTCCTTTTAGAAATAGTTATATTCATGTAATTGATTGTTTTTTTGTCACATCTTTGCAAGCCCTGTGGAGAGAAATCAACCTCACTTTTACTTTTTGACACTTAAAGGCAGGCGTCTGTATTTATTTGGAAACAAAATAAAAACTAAGATTCCTGCCAAATGTTGATTAAGAGTGTGGTGTTGTGAAACTACTACTACTAGTAGTACTACTATGGCTGAATAATTCATTGTTAGTATTTAATGTAATCTTTCTGAGATTTTCATTTAAGTAAATATATACTTTCATATTATATCCAATAGCCAAAACTCATTTAAACACAGGGCAGGTTTGCTTGGGCCAGTTGAGCATTAAGCACGTGAAATTGCTTAGAAATGTTGACGCGAAGAGTTCTGTGTAAGATTGTAGACGTATAGCTTTGGGCAAAGGCAAGACTGATACCGATACAGAGTGATGTGTCATGTTTAATAAATCTGGCATTCATTTCATATTCATACATCTGGCATGTTGGTGATTGATGCTTGCTGACAGGGTGTTAATGTACGGAGCACAGCTTGTCACAGAGGATTACAATATGTGTATATCTTATTTTACAATCGATTTAAATCATTATTATTGCCAGAATTATATGATGTAAAAGATTGAATTGATACAGGGTAACAGCATCATTATTCATCATTTACAATGGTAGTTTAACCAGATTTGTAATGGATATTATTTGCGGCAATTTACACCGATTTTCCTCAAATGCGTTTTGAAGGTACTGTTTATTTGCCTTCATTTATTACATCAACATATACCAATGGCATGGTTTTAAGATACAGGTCATTAATGAGCAGGTAATTAAGGCCTACAGGTAGACTTTGGATATGAAGACGGTACCTGTTGGCCGGGAGTCCAACAACCTAAGCACAAGACTAGACTATTGACGAAGCTTAAAGTGATCGTTAAGGGACATTCAGTGAGACATTGTGTCTTCTGTTTCGAAGTTATGGTCGAAAATTCACTAAATCCAAAGTCACCAATATCAGTATTCAAGGATGTGGCTATCTATCTCTTTAAACCCCCACATAACTTTTCTCAGTTGCTGTCGAAAATGTCTGTGTTGCCTTTGACAAAAATGTATAAAGTTGTTCAATGAGGGAAATTCTCTGTTTGGAAATATGGTTTTGACTTCAAAAGTCAAAACCGATATTAGTGCTCTAGTTTCAGTTAAATGTTCAACATGCAGTCACCTTGTTATGGATCTTTAAATAATAAGTATAAGACAGTCCAACTGATTCAACAATGTTTGTAGCGAACCATCATCTCCTCTGTCAAAAAAGGACTTTGTATTCATGAAGCTAATGATGCTATTCTAATTTGCTAAATTGCTAGCTGTTTATGTGGTTTGTGGAAAAGAAATGTGTCTTCATGGTAAACGAACATGCACTCTGGAAGTGGTTCATGATGCATCTCCCGAATCAAGGTAAAATTCAGTCTATATTGGTATGGGCGGAATGGTAAATAAGCCGCGCCTACAGGTTCTGATTTTACCCAGGTAAATCTTCAGTCTGTATTGGCTTGGGCGGAATGATAAAGAAGCCACGCCTATAGGGTCTGACTTATCTCAGACCCATTAACACGTTATATTCATGTTGTGTTGACCACTCTATGTGCAGAAGCAGAAACTAATCAGAACTGGCGTTAGCACTACAAATGTGGTCCTAATGTTAGCTTGAATATCGTGTGGTCTATTAAAGCATAGAAGAGATTAATTTACATCAAGTCCATCTCTCATTTTAAACAAAGTGACATGTAAAATTCAAAGCAGCCGTAACGGGACGGACACACAATTATGTTTTTGAAATGTTGGCGTCCGAAATAGATGATACTAGGACAGCCCCTCCACAGATGCTGGAGGCTTTGTTCCCTTAAAACAACATGAATGTATTATCTTTTTTGGGTCACGGTTAAAAACGTTGGTTGAAGTACTAGGTGGGGCTGTAAGGCATGTTAATTGTCATCATGATTCAGCATTTAAGACTTATAAACCTGATAATTAGCTTTATTATCAGGTTTTAATATGTGGCCACTGAGGGAAGGCGTCCGTGCAATGCAATCGGTGTTCTGATCTCCAGCCTGTCAGTTGTTGGGACATTGTTAGTTATCGACGTATGCATGCAAGGTGATAAAAAAAGATTTCTGGTTCAGCAGAAAAGCATGAAGTGTCTGGTCTGTGCTTAAATCAGTTGGAGTAGAGTCTTGAGCAGGGCTCATTTCTCAAGGTTAACATATACAACGTTTACAATGAGAAGACGTTACACAACGAGTGACGAGACACACACACACGCACACATTTGTCTTGTCTGCAATGTCTGGATTTGCTTTCCTTATTTGAATCTTGAACTGGACCAGATGGAAATAAAGATGCCTTCAATCATTAGTGAGTGTTCCTGTCCAGGCATCTGGCTGTCATTTTTAGTACTCTTTAGTACTTTTACACTCTTCACCTCTATTATTTTAAACAATCAATCTACACATCATTATAATCGTCATGTAAATAAGCCAGTGTTTCTTCCTTCCTGTGATTTCTCACTTTAGACGCATAATATATATCACTTTTCAAAATAAAAATGTTTTTGCTTTTAAATGAGAAAACTACTACTACTACTACTATAACCACAACTAGATACATACTTTAATATTTTATTAATTGCTGGAGGAAATACTACTATACAAGATGATACATTTGAGTATTTTGTTATGCAGCTTAATAGAACCAAGCTGGGTCAGATGGAAAGACATCACATGGAACAAGGAGCACTAGATGCCTTCAGACTGGACAATTTCGCCAAGTCTGATCGGATCGGATACATAAATGAGATCAATAAGCTCACATTCCTGTAGTAATACCTGTGTGTGTGTGTGTGTGTGTGTGTGTGTGTGTGTGTGTGTGTGTGTGTGTGTGTGTGTGTGTGTGTGTGTGTGTGTGTGTGAGTGTCAATGTGTGTGTGTCAGTCAGCATGGTGGGGTAACAGCAAATCAAATGGGTAGTATTATACATAATGGATTATTGATCCTCTGTGATGGAAAGTCCTTCGTTTTTATAGATGTGAAGAAAAAATTCTTGAGCTACATATATGCAATATTCGTCCAATTTACATTGCACTTTTGCACAATTTAGTGCAATCTTCGAGGAGCTGCCTGCATTTCTACTTCCACGTCAAGTTAACGTGTACACAAGGGGGCAGTAGCGTTTCCGTCCCGAATGTACATGAACCGATGAACAAATTTGAAAAGGGAATTGCAAGATCGATTCTGCTCAATTGAAAAGAAAATGAAAAAGGTAATAGATTCGCGTGAAAATTATCAGTTAAATGTACTGCTGAAACGCTTTTGGTAACGCATCCAACTGAAAATACCGTGTTTTCATTTTGCTAGGTCCATTCATTTTATTTTCGTGTCGGACTATCGAAAAACAAAACAAATCACTATGCCGTTCCCTGCTCAACCAATCAGCGATTAGTTAGTTGCGTATGCTATATGTGTGCGACCGGCTAAGGCTGTGTTCACGCCAAAAGCTTTCACATCATTTGCGCCGCGAACGACGCAAAATTTGCATGATTCTACTCCCGTAAACAACGCAAATTCGCCTCATTCGCGTGTTCGCTTGAGTTGAAATAGTTTTACACGAAAGCCTGTCAGCATTGAGATTCGCTCAGAGTCACTCACGTCCTGAAGTCCATCACAAAAGCGGCAGTCATCCAGACGCAGCTCCTGGAGAAGACGGTTCAATTCACAGAGTTGTGTGTGACTCCGGGTGGTGTTATGAACCCAGACACTACGGCGTTGGGTTCTCCGACATCTCTGGTACTAACACAAAAATCAAAGAGTCGCAATGGTGGAAATCTCCATGGTTGATAAGAATGAATTGGCGGACGTTGGCGTTCACAAGATGTAAGCCCCTCTTCTAGAGAAGGGCGAATATTCGCGGGTTGTGAAGGATTTTACTCACGCGAGTAAACTTTTCGTTTCGCGCGGTCAAACTCGCGCGAGTAACGCCATGCGAAAATTCGCTTCGCTTTTGGTGTGAACACGGCTTAAGGGTGTGTACGTGTCTCTGAGTAGCGACGTCGATCTTCGCATACGCGCTGACGCAGACGTTTCATTTGGTCTTTAGACACAATGAAGGGCTTATTTTGTCCTTAGTTTGTTTATGTTAGCCTCAACATGAGCCGTGCCTGTGCTTCATATGTTTACTACTATACTCAGACATACCTTAAACTCAGAACCATACTTCTGGTTTACAGCTGTACCAGACATGGGTTTTCCTTCTTGTTTGCGTGTTGTCTATAAATAACAAATGTAAACTGCCAAAGGTCACACATGCTATGTATGAATCGGAGAGTGGTAAATGTTCAACACACGGTTTATTCAGAGATACAAGGTAAACGGACATGCACTCTGGAGGTGGTTCATGAAGCATCTGCAGAATTCAGGTAAAATTCTGTTTATATTGGTATGGGCAGAATGGTAAATAAGCCACGCCTACAGGGTCTGATTTTACCCAGGTAAATCTTCCGTTTGTATTGGCAGGGGCGGAATGGTAATGATGTCACGCCTATAGGGTCTGACTTATCTCAGACAGATACAACTTTATATTCATGTTGTGTTGACCGCTCTGTGTAGAAGCAGAAACTAGTCAGAACTGGTGTCACCGCTACAAATATGTGGTCCTAATGTTAGCTTTAATATTATGTGGTCTATTAAGGCAAAGAAGAGATTAATTAACATCACAATTCAGAAAATTTTGCACTATTCACCATCAACATAAACAAATATTACCAACCTGTCTTGTTTGTTTGAGTTCCATTCAGGCAATCAATTTCTTCTCCCACCTTAAATGAAATGGAATGGATGGGTTGGTGGATGGGAGGATGGATGGACTGAGGAGTTGGTGGTTGGATAGATAGATGTACTCTTCAAGGAAGGGTTTTGTTCAACATGAAAATTGCACCACCATGATTACAGCCTCTATGGCCGCCTCTATAGTCGTGGTTATAGGGAACAAAGTGACAGGGCCTTTGGACTACAAAGAGATACCCCAAACACATGACATGCTCCACAATGCTATTCTCTCTCCCCATATCTCGTTCTTCTTTCCTCGATGTCTCAACCTTCATAGATCTTTTCTTTCTGATTTCAGTGTGGTTCAAAGTGCAGTGCAGAGACAATCAATGTTATGGCAGGGGGGCTTCCTAAAATACCACTTCCAGCATACTGGAGCAATTTAATCCAAATTGTCCAAAACTACGAAAGTGGCGAGTGCATGTTTGTGTTTGCCCGTGTGCATTCATACATGCGTTCAGGGTCATACAGAGAGTAAGAGAGAGAGCGAGAGAGAGAAAGAGAAGACACACAGACATACACACACAAAGAGAGACACAGAAACAGGCAGAGTGAGAAATCTCCACATTCCACACCACATGCTACACAAACGTATGCCTCATGTTGTATGGATGCATGTGGACAGATCAACAAAGTTATTTTAATGAGATGGAGTAGTTGAATGGAGACATGGTTTGAAAAGCGAGGCCAGAGAGGGCTGGAGTGTGTGTGACTGGTCCACCGTTAATTATGCCTGGGAAAGTTATTTCTGTGGCCTTGCTCATGGCTGTGATGTCCACTGGTAGCATAATCTCCATAAACAGGTATCTGTCAATGAATGCAGAATCTGTAGGCCAGTGACAAGATTTTTAGATAGGAAGCGCTTTGGATTGGACCACCACGTTTGAGCGGACTTTGGTTTCATCCAGGTGAACAGTCCACTTGGACAGCAAAAGAGGCAGAACGCATTTGCCAAAAGGCAATCTAGGAACCCATCATTCAAAAGATTTGGCTGTTTTTTTTGCTCTTTCTAATGTATTTGCATTTATATGCAGATTTCTATTGAGATTAGCCAAAATATCATCTGGATCTAAAACACAGACAAAGAGTATCAATGTTTGTGTATTGTGTGTTTTGTCAGATATCTAAAAACGACGACCTATGTTGAATATTAGTTGTCTACTTACATTATGCCAAAGGTTTCCAACAATTTTCAAACCAAGAGGAATCCATAGTTTTATTTGGTCGCCAGTCAATGGTGTCACCCTTTACCCACTAACATCCGGGGAAACAGTAATCCAGTAGATATATTTAAATATCACTCTAGCTTACTATGATGTGCTACTACACAAATTACTCATGTCAGACGCCAAGCTAATGCGTATGGTAACGCTATAACATTACAACAATGTTCAACTCGCTCATAAAGAAATCTTTTGTATGATTGTTTTGACCATGGATAACAGCGCTGGGCTACCCCATGATTGAATTTGATAGCATTAGCTACAGCTGTACGAGTAGTCATCTCATCTGATGGTAAGTTAGCAAGTAAACGTTACGTAAGCTAATGTGACTTGCGGCTATTTCATCAGAATGAAATGACATAACGTGAATAAATGTGACTAAACGTGAATACAACTTTAATTCAGTACTTCGTCCCTTAATTTTGTGAAGACTTTCACCGGCATTGGTGGTGGGGAAAACAACTCCCCAACAGATCCTGGCCTGCTACCTCACGACGTCATCAAACTATATATTTTGTTATTGTTTTAATTGTGAGACCCCTAGCAGCACTGGCTACTTGTGAAACAATCTGGTCATAGACGTTGTCTCTCTACTCCAACTCCATTCTCGCGTCTGAAGTTGCTAACTGAACTGCAAACAATGACCGGTGCATGGAAGAGGAAGTCTAGGCCCAGATATCAACTGGCTACCCCAGAAGCCCCGAAATGTTGGCCTTTGTCCCCGGAGGTTTCATCATCGTCATGCAATAGCTGATGGGTTCCTAGATTGTTGGTGGCTTAATTGTGGATATATAGGGGCTTACATACGTGTCAACACAGAGACTTGTTTGTGATGTGTCCTTAAGTCAGCCCTAGCCACTGCAATCGGCCATCTGCAAGGGATATTTTGCTGTTAGGTCATCTCGAGGGGAGAAAATTTTAAATGTTGCTTGAGGGTGAACAGTTTAAAATGTGGCTTCTGGGTTATGGCAGGATGAATCATTGATTGTTTTTGTGTGTGTCTGTGCGTCATGTGTTATTAACTGTCGAGATGATATGGTTTGCGGAGTAACAATAGGCTAAATGCACAAAGAATTGCTTTTACATGAAGGTCTACAAATTAGATATCAGACTAATAAGCTTCAAGGGCTCTTAACCTGATGAAGGTGTGGAAGGTAGATCACCTTGATCACTTCTGATAGACACACATATGCATATCCCTATATACAATACACACACACACACACACACACACACACACACACACACACACACACACACACACACACACACACACACACACTTTCCTCTTCCCTTTATCAGATACAATGTACTAAAAGCCATGTTTTGTCTCTGTATTATCCTCAGATCATTTCACTGTCCACCTCAGTGTGTGTGTGGGTTTGCAGGTGTGTGCGAGCATGTGCATGTGGGGTGGTCGAAAAGACAGATTGGAAAAAATGAAATGTATTCGCAATTTTCTCACAAGTAAACCCACTTAAACAACTACATGAACCAACGTACGGTATAGGAGATGCGGGACGAGCTAGCCATTCCAAGAATGCCTGACCCCCTAACCCCCACCCTCTTAACACCACCCCCCACCCCTGGACATAGTCTCTCTCTCTCGCCGCGGCCAGGAGGCTTGTTGGTGAGGAATACAAGAGGAACGTGTATCTTTAATGAAAAACACAGAGACCAGAAATAGCTCTGTGCCGTATGTGTGTAAAATGTGTGTATGTGTCCGTGCATTTGTCAGGGTGGAAGGCAAGTCTGAGTAGATGGGGGGGAGGGTCGGATGATGCTAATGACAGAGAGCTGCCGGTGTAGCACAGCGCCTCACCTTTATGGAAGTCGAAAAATGCGTCTTGACATATCTCGTCGTTGTGTGGCAGTCGTGGGAGAAAACGCAGGGTTCACGACGATGTGGCAAAGGGGAGTTTAGAATGATTATATTTCACATTTAGACGCCACCGACACCTCTCGCGTCTCCAACCCAACACATCTTATTGTGCTTTGCATGTACGGCTGAGTTGTTTAGTTTTTATGTAAACTTGTCATTACATATGAAATATATATCTAAGCTGCTGGCAATGGCACTTTATTGTTTGTAATTATAATAATGCAATTGTTGTACTGCATTTCTCACTCTCTGTAATTTCAGTAAAAATATGTTCTTAGTTTTTATTACATATATTCCAATGGCTTCTGTTTCCATCTTTAACCAGTAGCACCACAAACTCATGTTCAGTAGAAATACCTCTAATTTAATAATACCCAGGCCTGATTGCAGTAAGTTCATTCCTCACCCAGCTGACATTTTAAGATAGTTTCAGCATTAAAATGCGTTTTGATAACATTTCTAGCGATAAATGTGCATTTTAGTTTGTATTATTCAGTCAGTGAATATGATATTAAGTATGTTAGTTAATGCAACGTTTTCTATTGTTGCCATGGTGATTCATAAGGATGCTGCTATTTTATGTAACTGATGATGTTCTTTAAAAAAAAATTAAAGAACAGTTTAAAGAACTGTCTTTTGGTCTTAAGCCGCGGACAGGCCGTGACCGCCTCTGTCTTCTCCACCTGCGGGCGCACCTGCCCGCCACCCAAGCGGTACCCCAGATACTGTACCTCCCTCCGTCCAATCACGCACTTCCTTGGGTTGGCCGTGAGCCCGCCTCAGTGACTCAAGCACCGCCACCACCCGCTGGATGTGCTGCTGCCAGGTGTCACTATGAATAATGACATCGTCGATGTAGGCAGCCGCATATCCAGCGTGTGGACGCAGCACCCGGTCCGTGAGGCGCTGGAAGGTGGCAGGGGCTCCGAGCAACCCAAAAGGAAGCGTCCTGAATTAGAACAAATCGTACAGAGTGGAGAAGGTCGATTTTTCCTTAGACTCTGGAGACAAGGAAATCTGCTAGTAGCACTTGGTTAAATCCAGTATCGTAAAAAAACTAGCCGTGCCTAGCCGATCTAGGAGTTTTTCGACCCGGGGCATTGGATATGCATCGAACTTCGCTATTCACCTTGCGGTAGTCAACACAGAACCGAATGGACCCATCGGACTTGCGAACGAGCACGATGGGACTAGACCATCCGCTGTGCGACTCTTCTATTACCCTCATCTCCAGCATAGATTTGAATTCTGCCTGAACAATTTTGCGCTTGTGTTCTGGCAATCTGTACAGACGCGACCTAACCGTCGCGCCGGGGAATGTCTCGATTTGGTGGTCAATGAGCGCCGTGCGTCCCGGCAGGGATGAGAAGACGTCCGCAAACCGCTGCTGCAGCTCGGCGACCTCGGCTCTTTGACGAGGAGAAAGCTGTCCATCACAGGGAACCGGGGTAGAATGGCTCAGTCCGGTAACCTCCGGTCCCAGCTCATCCTCCTGGATTACCGAGGTCACCAGAGAGACTGGGCGCACCTCCTTCCAGCCTTTCAGAAGGTTGAGGTGATAAATCTGCACTGCTCCCCCCTGTCGGAATGCGCAACCTCATCGACATCCCCGACACGCTGTATGACCACAAAGGGTCCTTGCCACTTGGCGAGTAATTTTGAGCTGGATATAGGGAGCAATACAAGTATTTTTTGTATCGCTTTCAGGTCCATAACGTACTGAATCTCATTCTTACTGGCGCTTGGACCCTCCTCCCAGCTTACCTTAATTAGGTCCAATACGCCCCTCGGCCGCCTCCCGAACAACATCTCAAATGGGGAAAAACCCGTGGCGGCCTGAGGAACCTCCCGTACTGCAAATAACAGAGGGTCGAGCCATTCATCCCAATTCCGGCTATCTTCGTGCACGAACTTGCACAGCATGGACTTTAACGTCTTGTTAAACCTGTATCCTACTTCCTAATTGTGCTCATCTCCTACAGCTGCGTCTGTTCCCCCGTTGAGCCGCTCCGCTCCTCAGTCTGCAGCCGGTGCTAAGCCACGCCCCCCACATACCACACTTTGGTTTTGAGAAGAACAAGTGGGCAAAGATAAGCAATTGTATTTCCACGGTCTTGCGTTAATAATTCCTATTACTGAAATGGCTATCAAGTCTAAATCAACCAATGAGAATCCTTCAAGTTTAACATTTACTTCCAAATTTCTCTGAAAGACGGGTGATTTGTTCTGTGTTACTGATTGGGATTGGTTGGTTAACTGCTAACATAGACAGAGATTTTCCATGGAAAGTAGCAATGTTTATACAGGCTTATGTTGCTGTATCTGTTCTAACGAGGCTACTGAATAGGCCTACATTGTGAATAGAGAAAAGGTTAATATAATAAAGGTGTAGCAATGACCACTACTACACGCCACCTAGGTGGCTTTTCCCACTCCACCTAGGTGACTTTCCTCGGGCTCCTCCAAGCCAATGGACACAGGGTGGTGATGTTGAAACCGGCTTATTGGCAAGGTTGCGTAAAATGACAGACAGCTGGTGCTCCGTGCTGCCATGCCGGAGAGCTCTCCCTGAGTGCGTGTGGTGATGGCTGGTTTAACCTGTGCACATTGATTGCTCAATGTGCAACAGGTGTACAGCCTCACCCAGCTCCAGACTCCAATCAGTCTGACTCAGGCCAGGTGAGGCTGCTCAAACCAGCCATCATCCACACACACTCCCACAAAAGGTTAAAAAGATGATCTAATAAAGGTTAATTCAGCTATGCCCATGATCATTAAACCATTTTATGCTAAATGAAAACGTGGGTATTTATTGCAAAATGAGGTGAGCTCCTTGCATCATATGAAGCAGTTTCCATGGGGATGCGGTCTAGCCAATTATCGCCTGGCGTGTCCCGGAATGCAATCGAAGACACAAACACTGCTAACTCTACCTGAGAAGGAGATCATATGTATCCCTGATCAGATTCTCAGTGCTTATTTGATGTGTTTAAAACAGCGTTTTCAGGATCGGATCATCCTACACTTACACTTTAACTCCAGGCTTGCAACAAGTGTCAAACTTAGCAGGATACGCAACTGCTAATACTAGTATATTAAGTGAGTGGGTAGGATTAAAGGGGATAGCTGTGATGACTCATATGTTGGGGTTTAAACATATAGGCTATATAAGAGGTTGTGTAAAGGAAACTAAAGGATGCCTTGAGAATTGTGCATCATTCACACCATGTCATTTGTAAGAGATACGCGTGTGCAGTGGCTAGTATCTGCAATGATGCATGCTCCAGCATCATGATGGCTTGAAATAATATGCAAATGATGTGTTTTGATCACAGCGGTGTCATCAGTGTGTGTGTGGGGAGGGGCTGCTGGGTGGGAAACATAAACTTGACAGAAGCAGATACGGCCGTTCCGTCATTATCTACTATATGCGTTTAAACTTTCCGCACAACCCTGCTGCCGGAGGGTTATTAGTCTCATCTCTCAACGGTACGCCTGGAAAATAGCATCTCTGTCCCTTTGCCAGGTCATGAGGATGGGAATTGAACATGCAATAAAAAAACATCCAGAAGATGCCAAAGACATCATAGCTCAGTTCGTTTTTTTCTATTGTGAGAGAAAGAGAGAGCGAGAGAGAGATAGGGAAAGAGGGTGAGAGAAGGAGCGAGAAATAAGGAGATAGATAGAGATAGAGAGGAAGGGACTGAGAGGGTGAGAAGGAGAGAGGGACTGGGAGGGAGAGAAAGGGAGGCAAAGGATAAGAGGGAGAAATACGGATAGATGGGTGCCAAGGGGCGGACAGTGATTTCTGCAGGGCAGTGCGAGGAGCAGTTGATGGCTCACTGAGAGCCCCATGATTGAGAAATCATCGCCGTGAACCAAGGGCTTCTTTCTTTCTCTCACTGGGTCACTCAAAGTTCACACTAGAATCAACAGGCAGCGACGGTTTGGATATTAGTTCAGTCTTCAAAGAAAGAAAATATGAAGAATATGAATGGTGATGCATGATGTCTTCCTTTTTTTCTTCTGGTTGCTTTGCTTCCCTCCATATCTATTTAAATTTGCTGTGGTCACCTTTGAAAGTATGTACACCCTCATGAAACTCATTCAAACGTTGTGTTGTAAATGCAACAATGTATTTCTCAAAGACACAATTTGGTTTAAAGAAAGACTATTGTATTCAGATAATAACGCCATTATGTTTTCAGAGCTTATTTGAGCAGAATTAGGCCTTGTTCTGTTTATCACTCATCATTGTGAATGCATTAACATATGTTGGTGTTTAAGAGGTCAAGGACAAGTGAACAAAAACAAATCATACGATTTAAAGTTGCAATGTGTTACATTTCTACTAGTTGGTAGCTTAAAGTAACCTGGACATATCTGTAGTCAATGCTGATCTAGTGATTAAAATAATGTTATAAATAAAATCACATCATCTATATATTTGTTTACAAGAATCTTACCATCGACACTCCCAAACCCCTCCCACTCATGCCGCCCAGTCGGCCGAGCTACACTTGTTCCCATCACACAGTTGCCAGTCAGTTAGTGTGGACAGCACACACACACACACATACAACTTGGAGGGGCTCAACCGTATAAATTGCCACTTTAATAAAAAGCTTTTAACTAATATCCAAATGTGTGCAGCTAATTGTGTGACATTGTGTTCAAGACGTGTTTAAGATAGTCATTCTTTTCAATTAGGTCTTGCCAGATTCTCAATTGTCTTGACCAAGCTTTTACCATTGCGTTGACATTTGTCAACGCAATGTATTTGGTCCCCCTCAAACTGTGAGCCTAGAAACCCTCGCTAGTTCCACCGCTAATGCGTGGTTGATTACCATACAAACCTGCACATATCCAACATGTTAGGTAAGGCTTCAAAAATAAATACAGTGTGTATGTGTTTGATGAGAGAGGGTGTGTGTGATCCAGAACCAGTGTGTGGTGGTGACTAACTTGCATGGGAAGGTGCTAATAGGAACTGTCATTGTAGCCACTATTTAATCGAACAGTCTGTACTAGCGATGGTGCTGTCACTGCAGTGATGCCTGTTTGGTTGCTGTGATTAAACAAGTAGACATGGATTTAATGTCAGATGAGTGTGTGTGTGTGTGTGTGTGTGTGTGTGTGTGTGTGTGTGTGTGTGTGTGTGTGTGTGTGTGTGTGTGTGTGTAATATTTTCTGACAGAAATAATCAACAGATGACCAACAAACACCAACAGATTATTTACTGCAATAATACAGAATGCAAAAGTATGCTCAGCATCTAGAGAGGAGAGGAGAGGAGAGGAGAAACTGAACAATTTGACCAACCATCACAAACACATTTCTTTCACCTGACATTCCGATTTTCTTTTGATGACACAGCCGACAGATTTGAATCTGACCAGACCTGACCTTTGGATTCCTTTTCATTACTGTTGAACTATGGTGACTAATGTCAAATTATTTATGAAGGCTATGGTTTGGTTCGTTTTGGGGGATTGTGCAGCTATAGAAAAATAGAAAATGTTGAGCCAAGGAAAATAGTTACAGAATAAGGTGGTATTAGTTAGGAAAGGTTCAGGGAGAGTCAATCAAATAATAGATAATGAAACCAGTGGAAGTTCAAGGCCAAAATGGTCAGGGCTGCAGAACACTGATTGAACATTGATTTGAGATTAGTCTCACCTCACATCATTTAGATGTCTTATTTAGGCAGCTGCACTAGCATTATAGGCTAGTGTTCAGTCTTGAGTTGACCATGTTACCATCTTGTTAATGCAGTGTGGCTCTTGAGTTTTCCATGTCAATTTTGGTTCCTCCTTTTCCATTATTTTGAGTAAAGTAAAGGGCTTTTTTCCACCTGACCTTCCAGTAAAGTATTTCCTTTTTTAACCACTTCAGTCTATTATTATGCATTTTGGTCTGCCAGTCACTACCATTACAAACACTAATCTGTACTGAGTCATAAATAATCCTAACCTAATGACTTACATTTTCTCTGTTGCTCCGTACAAGTGAAGGTATAGTACAAACAGATACATAATTGTTTCATTTCTTAAAACAGAGATGACTTATTATTACTTATTAGAAACTCTCACTTCAGTAATTCACCAACGTTTCTTGTCAGCACCACTTCAGACCACTAAATATTTTGAGGGAATCTACCCAAATTATGTCTAACTCTCTCCTAAAAAGGAAAGGAAGGCAGAATTAAAACTTGGAAGATGCCAAAAAATATAATGACCGAATGGGGGCACATACTTTAGTTAAAGTTTTCCATTACCATCCAAAACCAAGTGAAAGTATTATAAGTGCTTGAAGGATAAGTTTGCTATTTTGGACACAAACGTAGACCAGTGGTTGCCAAACTTTTCTAAACCATGGCACCCCTTAACAGTGATCTTTTTTGCAAGGCACCCCAACCCACTAAATCAAAAATAAATGTTTGCATAAGACCTGTTTATTAAATAAGTTGGGCTTTGGGCAATTATTAATTAATAGAACAACCAACTCCTACACATTCATTTTTACATAATATTGTCAAATGCTGAAAGGTAACAGCAAATAGCTGCATTTCTAGCATTATAAAATATGGCAAAGGATAGCAGAAATACTATTCTTAAGTTTAAAGAAAGTTAGTCTAAATATTTAATAGTTGTAGTGTTCACTTAAAGAATTGAATTCATGATTCAGCAGAATTACATGATACTGAATTTTTGATGCTATATGTTACTAGCAATTTCATGTTTGCGTTACATGGCAGTGTAGTGTATGTAAACATTTTTTATGAAAGTCATGGTGTTATTTTTTGTAATGTTTAACTTGGAATGGAAAATTACAGGACACATATCACATATTACTTTATCCATAGCACTGCCATATCCATGTGTTGCTTGAAGAAGGAAAATCTTTCAATTTAAAATGGAGGCTGTCCATTACTTCAAACATTAAAAGCTTAAACTGTTCCGTACTGTACAGTACTGTTTGCCCACGAAGAGATTTAATAGGAGAAAAGATGGTCAGGTTGCTCCTCCCCTGTAAACAAATAAAGTGACAACATATTAATCTTCACATAACTAAAGCATATTTCGCTGATAGTTCCCAGTAAATGAATGGGATAACCTTTCATGCGCCGCTAGGGATTTTCCCTATTCACACATGCAGCTACGTTGTGGAACATTTCCGTCTTGCACTCTTTCACACATGGCATAACAATGCCGGAATAGATGGGCCAAGAGACAGTCCAGCAGATGGCGTGACAGTTGCACAGTGTCTCCTTTTAACCAATGGACATGGACATTTAATCAGTTCTTAGTTGGCCCATATCCAACCGGATTTGTGCAACACCAATAAAGTCATGGCACCTTCTGTGTGCCGGTAGCCTGTGAATCAGTTTAACAATGTTCGGAAGTAGTGCTTGGTTTAGAAAAAAGAAATTTGTTTCAAATTTAACATAGCTATTGATTCAATGCTTGTTTCGAGACATTTTCAGGAGAACATACGGAGACATCAATACACCATGTACTTCCCCTTTACAGTTCTACAACTCTCAAGTCCTCCTCATTACGCAGAGTATCACCAACAAAAACTAATGCATTCTGATATGCAAGCCCTATTTATGAACATGGCCTCATTTTGGTGTGTATTCCACCCTTAACATTTTGCGATACAGATTCGGTTGACCTTCTGCTTGTATGACCTATTGCTTGTAAGAACATGAAAATAGACATCTGCACATTAAGAGTAAGCTCAATATAGTGAAGTACACAGTAAAATCTTTGTTTTGCAGTGTAGCAGTCAAGTGAAGGTTACATTTCCCCCACTGAAGAACAGAGTTCCTCAGAATTGTTTGAGCTTACTCAAAGATAATAACATTTCTAGTCATACCCTTGGTCATAAAAATTACCTTCTTTTCTGTACTTTTAAAATACTTTCGTGTGTTTATGAATGCAAATAATTGGCAGCTTTTAAGATTAAAGAAGAGGTCAGTTGCCGGAAGAATCTGGATAAAAGACACCTCTGAGATTCCAACCTTGCACTTTGCCGTGCATCTATTTAATAGATTATTATTAGCATTTATTTCTGTTTAGGCAGCCACATTCAGCTCTGATTGCTGTCCCATTTTATAGCCACCTCCAGCAGTGATGCCTTAATCACTCTTACAGTCTTGACTTTATCTTTGCTGTCATTTCCTGCCTAACATTTATGTCTGCAGTGAATTCCTAATTACTCTTATAAAGATGGACAAGGCTGGAAAAAAGAGAAGGAGAGAGAGCAAGGGAGAGAGAATATAAAAGCTTAAGGGATAAAAAGGAAGTAGAGTACATTTTAATTTGCACCTAGTACCTGCACCACAAGAGGGTACGATTATCATGTTGTCATAATTACACACCTGGCAGTCAATTTTCTTCTAATTATTTGGGATCAAAGAAGGAACACATCTTCAATTAAGGACTTGTCTGTGACGTAAATCAAACCTGACAGGTGAATGACCAGGTCTCTTTAAGGTCCAGATGGCGTTTGTTCTGGAGGAAAAAACGTTAGCGGCCCCATCATGGTCAACACAGCATTTAGGGGAATGTATAAACAAATACATGTAGCCTCTCTCTCTCTCTCCTCTAAGAAGTGATGTATAGAGTACCTGAAAACCATACTTGAGTAAAAGTAATACCTTTCTAGGATAAAAACTCAAGTTAGAAGTCACGCATTACAATACCACTTGAATAAAAGTTTTAAGGTATATAATTTCAACATTACTTAAGTATCAAAAGTATTTAGCTGATATTGAATGTAGGTTTAAAGGTAGGAGGCTACACCAGGTAGGACCTTTACCAACAGATACATTCATCACTACACTACAATTTCCACCATTTCGGTGCATTGAGAAAGCTGGTTCATTTGAATGGCGAGCTTCAGGAACAATCTGACCATAGAAGAGTATCCTGAACGTCCAACCGAATACTGGCTACCCTTCCATGTGCCCTCTAGAAAAGGGTTGCAGGTGGCATCATCGTGGTTCATTAATTTACCCATCTGCCATTGCTTGCTTAATGATAAAAGTGCTTAACTAGCGAATGTTATCACACCAGGAAAGCTTTTGCTAACATATATAATGTTAATGAGCTAATCAGAGTTTGCTTGGTCAGCTAGTTAGCTAGCTTACTTGGAACATTCAAATAACTCTTACCTCAACTTGCTTCCTCAAATTTGACAGACAACTCTTGAAAACACTAATATCGTTGGGCTGTGGCCAACAAAGTCATTCTGAATGACAAGATAAAAGTCATTCTGAACACTAATAATTATTTCTGAACACTGCTAAATTGAAAAATATATTTAAATTAAGGCCATGGATGGTCACCATTGCTGGCACTGGCCAGTGTTGGGCAGTAGCGTTGCCACAAGTAGTGGTGTTACTAGTTTAACTACATTTCTCAGTAGTGGTGGTAACGTCGCTGTTTTCTAAATTAAATAGCTTTGCAGTAGCTAAGCTCTTTTATTGATCAAGTAGCGCGGTAGTTACATTACACAAGCTACAGTACATTTCCCAAGCATTTCTGAGGCTCAGCGGAGCTTTCTGCAGCAGTCTGAAATAAATCTAAGAATCAGGACACGGACGATAAACATAGGAAGACACACAGACCAGACACACAAAGTTGATGGAAAGATGGCAGATGGAAGAGGGAACTGAACAGTTTTTCTTTCCAGGTGAACTTGCTTAGCTTACGATAGAAATGTGAGTGTGATCGTTTTAATTATGTAAACACCTGTCAATCTGGCATGGCATGGGTCAATCTGGCTTGTGGTGTGAGTTGAGCTCTCAGGTTATTGTTTAATAAATTGTGTAATAAACAATTGAACTGAATATTTTTACCTGTGTATCTGTTTGACTGACAGGTATATTGATCACTGAGATAGCATTGAATAAGCACGAAGTTGGTTTAAAAAGAAAATGTAGCATCTGATATAGGAAGAAAGCTTTTGCCACGTTTTTCTAGCTTGGCTTGCTACATTTCTCTTTCGCTTCTGTGTACTGAAGTTTCATTTAATGTACAGTAACTAGTAGCTTAGCTCACCACACTTTCCAAGTAGCTATGCCCAACACTGGCTTCATCTTCGCAGCTGGCTGCGGCCTTGTCTGCTGTTCTTCAAACACCTGTTGCTGGACAGGTTGGCTGAGAGATTGCCAATTAGCAATTGTGCTGTACTCAGGCGCCTTGTAGACGTGCCTGTGCGTAATAAGGCAAGAAGGCACAGATCTCACACCTGATCTCACTTACGTCAGTAAGATGAGAGAAAATGACTTGTGTCTTCACTACGCCAGGAACTGCAGAGAAAATATGGGTGGCATGCAAAATGTTCAACTTTAACTTTAACTTCTGTGCAACTGCTTCCATACAAATAGTTCTTACCAAATCAAAATGTGCCAATAATAATAAAACAACCTTGACGGCTCCAATCTGCGTTGATTCATTCAAGCCGCTCTGCTTTTAGGAGACGATCAAGACTAAAGCCCACTTGGAAATGTTCTCTACCTTCCAGTGTACCGTGTGTGTGTCAAGGATGGAGGTCTTGATGAAAAGTGTTGTGTAGGTGTAAAATGTGGATGTATCAAAAGGCAAAGTCTTTAGAAACACAGGAGAGTAATGGAAAGGAAGAAAGAAAGAGGGCAAACACAAATCTCTTCTTCAGTGTCTCTCAGAACGCTTTTTATTTCCCCATGCATAGTTTGGACAAGAGTGTAATGGAACATGAGATTGAAATGAACTAAAGTATAATGGCTAACAAAGAAAAACAATTAAGAAATTAAAGGAAAAAAGAAAAACCTCATCCTGACATTCATTATGTATCATCCATTGTCGATCAAATGAATTAGAACCAATCACAAAGTGTACTTTTTATTTTGCGTGAGTGGGTCCAGATCTTTCAAGATAGTCCTTCAAAGTAAAACGATGTGTTTTAGGTGAGAAAAAAAGTGCTGTACAAACATAAATATATTACAAAAGACAAGCCTCCAAAAAAACTAAAATATTCAGCACAATTCGATTGCAACGCAGCGCAATAAACAAAACAACAAATATATGAAAATGAAATGAATGGTTTGAATTGTTTTAGGAGCCGGGCTGTTTTCTCTCCCATCTTTGTTCTCTTGAAGGGATCAAGAAAGAAACAAAGACTGATATTGTAAACAACTTGAAAAAAATTAGCACTTGAATATCACTGCAGCTAAAATAAATGAGTAGAAATGCTTCCTGTTTGTTTTCAAAACAGAATAAAAGGTAAAATTTATGGGTTCCCAAACCATGTGTGTTAATGTGTGTTCCGCTTTGGTGGCTTTTTAAAGTTTGACATCATCATAGACATTGTAGTTAACCTTTTGTACTGGTAAGATAATGCAATCATTTTACATCTGAACATTTGTCAGCCAATCATACAGCACAAGAACAGTGATTTTCAGCAGCGGTTTGTAAATCGGAACAATTATAAAGCACATTATACAGAGTTTTGCAAGGATGTGAAAAAAAAGAACCTAAATGAAATGAAAAACAGACAAATGAAGGCGTTATTTAGCAGTTGGTATAGTGTAACAGCCTGCAGTGTAACGGTGGTCTTCCTAGCCCTGGGAACCTGAGGAGACTCAAAAGATGTGGTCATCTCCCATCTGAAACTAAATGTAACGCCATTAGTTACGAAAAACAGAAGCCAGTAACCTGACCATACCACACCCACTCCTATTCAAGCCACGTACCAAAAAGAAAAAACAACAATAATTGCATTGAACAGTTTTCGCTAACAGCGTGTGTGAGTGTGGGAGCAAGAGAGAGAGAGCGTTTGAGAGAGAAAGAGAGATAATACGATCAGAATCACCCCCTCATACAACCAACACACCTTCATTACCGGACAGAAACAAATCCCTTCAAAAGATGGGCGTATCTCAAAAGAAATCTGATCCAATAATACATGTGGCTTTTCTCAAAAAGTGATAGTAAAATAATAGTTACAGAACGGCACCCTAAAAGACAAACACAGACCATATGTCAGTCAAATCTGTTTTTTGATGCAGCTCAAAAAAAGCATTATATATGTATATATATATAAATATATGTATTTATAATGCATTTATTTTTTGCTTTACAATGACATCTACTCAACCATCTCTTCAGCTCTTATTTCACCAACAAATCATTGGAATTGAACCAGCAAACTCAACCCTCCTGATCTTTGAAAGTCCTGTGTCCAATACGATTTGATCGCGATGTGACATTAATGAGCAAGGAACTTGAGCGGGCGCTACTGTTGTTATTTTAAACCCCACCGTCAATTTACATAGAGTACAGTGGAGAAAAGGATAAGATGCCAATGTGGAAGCAAGTCAGATTCACCGTGGTTCGGGGTGATTACTGCCTGAGATCCCACACACACGTCTACACTTTAAGATAACACACTTCAATACACCTGGATCCCAAAAACGGTTCCTTCGAACAGTATTAAAAAATAAATCAAATAAAAAGTACAAATACTCTTGTTGACAATAAGTAGGTAGTATCCGTTGACGTGAAAACAGTGAGGACTAAAAGATAAATAGTTCACATTTTTTGTCTCTCAATTTAACAGAAGTACAAAGAAAATAAAAGTGGTAATGAATGTAGAACACATTAGCTTCAAATATTATCCTTCTGTAATGGGTAACATGGCAATACCACATATTTGTTTTCATCTAAGAAAACACACAAGCTTCTCTAGTAAGCAAAAAAGAGCCAGTGTTGAAACCAAAAGCCTTATAGAATTCTTTCTGAGACATCTTACACTATGCACATATGATAAAAAACATTAAAACCATGATCAAGTCCTTTTTCTTCCCCCACACAGAAAATGATTTTTTAAAAGCTTTGAGAGCTCGGGGAATGAGAAATTATTCATAACCAGCGTACTCATTTATCATCATCATACAAGACTGCCTCAAACAACCAAAGGGTCAAAGTGAAGGGTCCAGGGAGAATTCATTTGATATCTTCTTCATTTTAGCGTCCCCTGATACAACAATCCAGGGAATTAATATTTCTGTGCCTCTTGGTTTGGGCCAAAGTTATCTGGGGGACGAGGCAAAACACCAGCTAGTGCAGGCAGAGGGGTGGGGGTGGGGGGAGGGGGGGTGCAAGGTAGCTAGGTCAGTAGCTAGCCCGTTAGCTAGCTAGCTAGGTAGCACATTCATCTCAGTGTTTAGTGTAATACCAACTTTTACCCATAGGCAGCGGGGAGATGTAGGAACGCTGGATACTATAAGTTCGTAACACCACCTGTTGCACATTTCTGCCCCCACCTTCAGACAGTGGTTGGGGCTTCAGGCCCTGTCAGGTGCGTAACAGAAATGACTGACACAACATAGCCAGCCCTGTGCCAATTGGGCTCACAAACGAGAACCACAGGTACGCAAAGTCTTTGTGTATGTGTGTGTGCAAATGTGTATGCATGTGTGTGTGAATGCGCACACAGAAGGTTGGCCGAGGCCAAAGCAGGGCGACAAAGAATCCCTCCACTCACTTAACATGCTCGGCGCTGTGTGATGAGCAGTAATATTTTTTATGAGCAATGAAAGTGGAGAGGCTGCTGAACTTGATGTTGCACAGCCGACAGAAGCGAGAGTTACCGTTCTGGACTGGGGAAACCCCAGAGTTCTTGGGCAGCCCGGTTAGAGGAGCAGCAGGAGACGGGAGAGGGTGGGAGGCCAGGGATGCCTTGTCCGGAAGGATAGAGGCTCCGGCCGCCTCCCTGAGGCCCTCGGGCACAGGCGACGCCGTCAGAGAGAGGGCCCTGGAGGGCGACACGGCCACGGGGGAGCTCAGTGGAGGGGTCCCGCCCGGGGCCCGGGGGCTTCCGTTCAGCAGCGGGGAGGTGGGGGACCGAGAGTTGTCCCGCCTCGCCTGCCCGTTGATGCTGTCCTGTCGCAGCCGGGAGGCCAGCCTCGGCTTGATGTCGGGGCTGGTGGAGGCAGACACTGCGGCAGGCTGTCCTCCCTCCTTGGGGCTGAGGCTGAGGCTTGGGCTGGGGCTGGGGCTGGGCCGGGCGTCGTGGGACGTCGGCAGGGTGAGGAGCATGCCGTGGAAGGACCTGAAGTGCTCTACCAGGCTACCGACGATGGGTCTGTTGGGACAGTAAGGGCAGACCGCCCCGAGGCCTTTGGCTCTGGAGGAAGGCGTGGAGGCGTGCTGCGAAGAGGCGGCCTCAGATCCGGGGAGGGCAGAGGCAGGTTGGGGGCTGGAGGTCCCCCCCCGCCCCTGAGCCTCCACGCCTTGGAGGAACTCGTCACGCTCCCGCAGAGGCCTGCTCTGGGGAGAGGTAGAGGCGGGCCTCTGGTTGAGCCGGCTCAGCTGCTCCAGGGTGTGCGGCTGGAGGGTGGTGGCGGGGCAGTAGTAGGTCTTGTGGGCCAGGTAGTTCTCAATGCTGTTGAAGCTGATGCTGCACGCCGTACATTTGTGGTAGTCTGTGAGGGGCAGAGCGGGGAGGATACCAGCGCCGCCGTTGCCCTTCGGGGTCTCTCTTAGCCGGGGCCTCTTGCTCAGGTCGATGGGGCGGTCTCCCTCGGGGCTGGAGGCACTGGCGGCGCCCGGGGACAGCTCTAGCTTCACAGCCAGGCCCAGGGCGGAGGGGGACGGGGCGGAGGCTGCCAGCGCAGCAGCGGCTGCCTTGGCTAAGGCCTCCGTCCGCGCCATGTGGATCTCGTACATCTTCTTCCTCTTGCGAGTGCGGATGGGCTGCGGCACGAAGGGGGTGGAGCCTGCAGCCAACCTGGCCAGGTGGTTGGAGCGCAGGTTGGACGGGTCATGGCGCGAGGCGCAGTAGAAGCGCTTGTGGACGGTGTAATTGTCGTGGCGGCTGAAGCGGATGTTGCAGGCCTCGCAGAAGGTCTTGGTGGGGTCGTCGTCCCGGTCGTCGGCCGAGCCGCTGGCCGGGCTGTGACTGTCCTCGCTGTGCCTTCCTCCACCTCCTCCTCCTCCTCCTAACCGTCCTCCCACACTTCCACCTCCTCCCTCGCCCTCAGAGGAGGAGGACACCCCCTCTTTTGGGGCAACCGCCTCGGTCTTGATGTCCGCCAACCTGCTGCCTTCAGATGCCCCGCTGCCCGCCGGAGGGTCCGAGTGAGTGGGGGAGGCTGAGGGCACGCGGCTCCCCCTTCCCTGAGGGGGGCTGGATGAGTCCGGAGCCCCGCTGCAAGGCGGGGCTCCGGGGGCGGCCTCACGAGGCACCCCCGGGCCGTCCGCCTGGTGCCTGCTGGAGCAGTACAGCCTCTTGTGCACGTAGAAGTTGTTGATGTTGTTGAAGGTGATGTCACACTCAAAGCAGGTGGCTCCCTTGTGAGGGGGCGTGGCCACAGTGGCGGTGGTGGCGGCCGGCGAGGCGCCCGCGGGGTAGAAGGCCGCAGGGTTGCCCTGGAGGACTGCCTGGCCCTGCTTCAGGCGGCTGTGGACCATCTCCGACATCTTGGCCAGGATCTCGGAGGCCTGTGGCAAGATGGCCGCCTCTGCATTGAACATGTACTGAGGGAGGAACACGGCTCCTCCGGGCAAGACCGAAGCGCCGGCTCCCACGGGGGCCGGGCTGGACCCCGGGGTGGGACTGGTGGGCTCAGCCTTCATGGTGGCCACGGAGGGACTCTTGGGGGAGGTCGACGTCTGGGAGGTGGATGTGGCCCCTAGACCCGGGCTTATCTTCTTCCTGGGACCCTGAGCCCCTTCTTCTTCCTCCTGTCCTTCTCCTCCTAACTTCTCCCCCACTCTATCCTCCCCCACCTCCACGTCCATCCGCTGCTCCTCCTCCTCCTCCTCCTCCGAGCGGGGCTCTTCTTTGATGCGCAGCGGGGCGGGAGAGGCTGCCAGGGGGCTGTAGCCCCTGGGGGTGGCCGAGCCGCCGTTGGCCCCCGGGCTGGAGGAGTCTGGGCGGGGGACGCAGGCGGGAGGCTCCCTGTCCCCCCGTGGCGAGGGCTGCAGCTGAGTGCGGTCCACCGTGGACGGGTGGCTCTGGCGCGGGGTGGGGCTCCGCTCCGCCTGCGCCCGGACCTCCAGATGGGTGCGCACGTGCTGCTGCAGCTGTGCCGGGTTGTCACAGTTGTGGCCGCACAGCTGACACTTGAGCACCACGCCAGAGTCGCCCGGACTGAGGCCTAACCAAGAGATGCAGAGAGATTAAGTGGTTAGGAGAGCGAGGATGCTGTGTGTGGTTACATTTGACATTATATTTGTTGTGCCAACAACGAGTACAACAATGGTACAACAATGTACCAAAACATTTTGGTACGGCTTTCGGCTTTGGACCGACCTGTGGCCAGGGGCAGGTTGGGCATGCCGGGCCCCGGCGAGTAGACCTCACTGCGGGACCCGGGCTGGCACACCATGTGGCTGGTGACCAGGTGGCTGTACAGGATGTCCCTGGTGGTGGAGACGAAGCCACAGCCATGGCACACGCCGCTTAGCGTGTCCGTGTGCACCTTTAGGTGCCGCTCACAGTTGGCCTTGGTGGTGAAGGCCGACAGACAGACGAGACAGATGAACGGACGCTCGCCTGCACGTTGGCGGGGTGAGGTGGAGAGTGACAGAGAGACAGAGCGAGCGAGAGAGAGAAAGAAAGAAAGAAAGAAAGAAAGAAAGAAAGAAAGAAAGAAAGAAAGAAAGAAAGAAAGAAAGAAAGAAAGAAAGAAAGAAAGAAAGAAAGAAAGAAAGAAAGAAAGAGAAAAGGTAACGTTAATAAAAAAGCTTTAAATAATCCCAGAACACAAACTAAACATCCAACATTATTTCTAGTCAGGCATAATATTAATGGAGCAGACTGTGACACTTTTACTCATCAACAAACACGTTATGGGCCAGGACAAAGTCACTTCCAGTGTAAATCTAACCATCCGTGATGCAGATTGAATCTCTACTGAGTCTGTGCTGCTTCCCTAAGGACTATGATCAGTACTACTCATTCAGAGATTCTGTATATATTGGTTCATTATTGGGGGGGGGTCATCTGGCCTCTTACCACTGTGTGTGCGCATGTGGATCTCCAGGGAGCTGGCACTAGGGCAGCTCTTGTTGCACTGGGGGAAGGGGCAGATGCGCTCGTTGGGGTAGGTCTCCTTGGGTTTGTCCTGGACCAGCGGGGGGGAGACCGGGGCGGCGGCGGCGGCGGCCGGCTGCTGCTTCTGGCGGCTAGCGCAGTAGTACATGAGGTGGGCCTGCAGGTTCCTCTCGCTGCGGTACCAGATCCCACAGTCCTTACAGGGGAAGATGTCCTCTGTGGCGGAGGAGCAGCAGGAGGAGGATTCAAAAGAGAGGAGGAAGAAAGAAAAGAAGATAAAGGAAGAGAAGGAAGAAGGAGCAGAAGAAGGAGAAGAAGGAGGAGAACAAGGAGGAGAACAAGAAGAACAAGAAGAATGAGAAGAATAAGAACAAGAAGAACAGGAAGAAAATAAGAAGAATGAGAAGAGCAAGAACAAGAACAATGAGTAGAGGAAGAAGAATGAATTGTAGAACAGGAAGAAAATAATAAGAAAAAACAATCAGGATTGCTATCAAATAAATCAATGCAGACAATGCAATTTACAATCAACAGTCATTGAGAGAACAAGGCTGCTTTAGCACATGCAGCTATTCACGCATGTCGACTATCAAGGTGTGTGTGCGTGCACTGCATTAATACACCCAAGGAGAAGACACCTGTATAACACATTCAAAACAGCTGGAAGAACCACTATACGCTCTGTGGATAGTCTCCACGGCAACAGGATGTAGGCATTATGGCAATAAAAGCAACATGTTATTACAGAGAAACCATGACATCCACATGCCGCTGATGGTTGGGGGGTGGGTTCTGTGTGTTTGTGTGCGTGTGTGTGTGTGTGTTAGTTTATTTGTTCCACTGCAGGGTTCTGTGTGATTTTGTTATTGCCCACATTTAATTATTAACATAATTTGCTCAATGTCTGGTGAAATGTTTGAAATTAATCAGAGAATAGGTGTGATCACATATTCACACCTGGTTTAGATGGATTACTCACAATCACTGCCTACAGTGTCCACTTGTGTGGGTTTGTGTATGTGTGTGTGCATGCACACAGATTGTGTTGCTTACTGACATTACAAAAGTTGATGACACATCCTGAGGGATTTTAAATTGCTAGGCGAATTGATAACTACATGAAGCACTGCATTGCCATCTTGTGGTAGACAAGCTGCCTTGCAACATTATGAGTAGAGCAAAGAACAAGACGTAGTTTAGCCATTCAATAATTAGTCATTAACCAAAAAGTAATTTAAAAAATAAATATGAATATATACAAACAATGGAAGAAGTCAGATTTACAAGACAAGAGTCTGTATATGTGTGTGTGTGTGTGTGTGTGTGTGTGTGTGTGTGTGTGTGTGTGTGTGTGTGTGTGTGTGTGTGTGTGTGTGTGCATGTGTTTGGTGTGTGTTGAAAGGCAGTTAATAAATGTCCTCTATTTTAATCAAGTATTTAGTATGAACCCCCAAAAGGTTTTACAAGCAAATAAAAAAATAGCAATACAATCCAGGAACTTGAAGCACATGACCGTAGACTCTTCCATATGATTACGCTACCCAAATCACAAATTGTGGGAAAGTACGCAAATTATCCCGTGGTAGTCAGGTCCACGTATGAGATTCAATGGATTAAACAGAGATGTGCGTGTGGCTTTCGATAGCATCGACAAAACACGATCAACAACACTTACTGTTGATGACGGCTGTGGCCAAGATGGCCGCCATGCCTGCCTGCTGTGGGAGGAGCTGGATGTCAGAGTGCAGCGCTGCCGGGTACGACGGGTGCTCGTCCTTCACCGCTTGGGGCTTCTGGGTCGGTGGGGGCAGCCGGTCGCGCGGCGGAGTGGAGGATGTGGTGGAGGAAGAGGAGGAGTGGAGGGGCGGAGCCGCCGTCGACAGGTTGGCCAGTAGCCTGTCCCCCTGGACCAGTTCTCTGCTCAGCATGCAGAACAGCTGCTCACCTGAGGGGAATAGCATGTGTATTAAAGCTGCACTATTATACTTTTCTACTGCAGCTATTTACTCCATAAAATTTTTTTATTCTTTATTCTGGTCCACTTCCCCTACTGTGGGAAAATCTCAGATGACAGTAACTGTTCCCTTAAGCAATCTATAGCTATAACTGTAGCTACTACTCAAACCACTAGAGGCTGCTAATGGGAAAACTTATATAATGCAGGTTTAGTATGATTTGAGACACAGGTTCTATTAGGTGTGCACGGCCTGATGCAGGGTTTTGATCATATGGATGCTAGGATGCTAGCGAAAAGAGGGACTCAAAATCCATTGATTTCAACTTTGCTTCTATTCTCTATCAATGACAATGTTCAATGGAACCTTTTCACCTAGCATCCATCTTGGTTCTAAAAACTAGCTGGGTGGGTATGCTGAATAAGTTCCACCCAGCTAGCGTTCAAACCCAAGATAGCGTCATCAAATTGCAAATATTATCGTTTGGTCATTAATTATAGTGTTTTTGGATGTTGTATGTACGATAGCAGACACGTTACGTGTTGTAGTTTGTTACCTTGGCTGTAGATGGTACAGTTGGCGACCGTGGCGTCCGGAGTGACCGGCACTCTGTTCAGCCAACACCCAGAGTCCTCGCAGACCAGAGTCAGCCTGGAGCCCTGCAACACACACGCACACACACACACACACACACACACACACAAAACACACACACGATTAATTTGTGTTCATTTGCTGGTAGAACACAATTAGCATTCAAATGTAAATTGTCAACACAAATTGACCCTTTAACCCTTCAAGCATGTGGTGCTGCACCGACATTATGCCTTTAAGATAGTTTTAATAATATGTATGTAGCTAAAGCATCACATTGATTGTTGCTCATGTTTAGCTCAGGCATTCGTAGAGAGAGAAAGTGGATCATTCTCCCCGCCACTAGTCAACCGTTACAAACCACTCGTTTCTCAATGACTTTCTCCTGGTGACCTCACATCTAACACACACACACACACACACAGTAATGAGCCAACATGCACGCGCGTGCCACCGCTACACTGACTAAACGCACTCGGACACAGACACCAGCACGGCCGCCGTTGTTCTGACGGCGGCTAACAGTTGTTTACAAAGGGATTGCTGGGGAACATGGGTAATCAAAAACCCGCAGAGGAAATTAGGAAATGAGGGGGGTATCGTGTGAACAAAGCGCTGCCGAGAAAAAGAGTAGGTTGGAGGGGGGCTGGTCATAAATGAGAAGAGAACCAAAAAATGTGAGAGAGAGAGAGAGAGCAAGAAACAGAGACAGAGAGAGAGAGAGAGAGAGATCTGATGAGGTCGCTAAGCTCCTATTCAGGCCGTTACCATAATAAGATCCTTTCTGGATAAACTGGACAAAGACTGGCCAGCCAACATCTACTGTGTGTGTGTGTGTGTGTGTGTGTGTGTGTGTGTGTGTCTGTGTCTGTGTCTGTGTGTGTCTGCGTGTTTTATGCAGCCCTTGTTTTTCCTGTTTCTCTGGGTCCACTTATTCCTACATACACACACACCTGAGTATTCTCAGGACAATCTTGTCTTTGTTTTCAATGAGACTCCATCCCTCAATCAGTCCCAGGGCACAGGCTTATCCCATGGCCCCATCACACACACACACACACACACACACACACACACACACACACACACACAGACTGAACTTTGTGTGTATTTCTTACTCTAATCCCATAATACACTTTTAAGAAATGACAAAAGTCTGAAATATACCTTGATAAAATACAAGTAGGCTGTTCAATTATTTGCTAAAGCCAATATTACTATGCAAGATGCAGGTCAAGGTGCTGGCAGTACTCACAAGCCTCCACTAGATGGCAGCAGTTGCCAAGAAGGAGACATGGTGATGCTGACGATACATTTCTGTTTCCTGTCAGCAAACTCTTCTTTTTTGTTGACCACATGGTTATGGGTATACTTATCAGTATACGTATCTATACTGTGTTTTAAAGGTTTGTATTCTTAATTCACAACCGCGCCATGAAATCATTACAATTTGGATTAGTTATATTTAATCACAGAAAAGGTATTGTTATATGTGCTTAACTGACACAAATGCCTTGACAGAAAAAAGTGAAGGGAAAGAGTGGTGATATTTCATGGTAATGGAGAGATTACTAGTGATGTCATTAAAGGGAAGTGTAGTTAACGAAACTCAACAGTATCAACAACAACCGATCAAGTCCACGGGTCCTCCACTACCCAAAGAACACACCCGAGCCCCACAGTGCACTATCAAAACAGCCAACAGTCCATCTCCCGTTTGGTATTGTAAGAACCGGAACACGACAACACGCACAGTAGAGCTGGGTTTGAAGTTGAAAACCCTGAGTATGTACCATCTAATTCAGATCCATTATTGAGATGTGACTTAAGGTGTGCTAGTTTGAGCGTAGTTAGTATTGCAGGAGGCTTAAGAATTATTTAATAATCATTATAATAGAGAGGAACAGCGCTGTCCAATGAGAGGAGGCGGAGGCGTAAAGTCTAACCCCTGGCCCAGCGGTGGAGGAGTGTGCTGGAGGTAGGTATGCGTTTGTGTGTTTGTGTGTGTGTGTGTGTGAGTTTGTGCGTGTGAGAGTGCTGGATCAGAATGTTAAAGACAGTAGAGGTGAGGGACGGAAACAAAAGCTCCAGGCTCATCTCATTCTGCTCATTGTACGCCCAACATAAAGAGGCCGGCCGTATTGCATTTCACAGAACCAGTGCTGATGTGCAGATACAGCTTCCTTTTGTTTTAATTTGTAACCCGACACCGGAGCCATCGTCTGATCTCAGAGTCATGGTCAGTTTTTTCTGGGTTGTGGGGAAGGGGGGCGGTGGTGGGAGGAGTCCCACAGCCCTTTCGGTGTTTGTTTCACCATGTTCGGATGACAGGGTTGCAAACGTTGCACATGTCAACACATGCACTTCGTTACAGAAAGAAGAACTCTCACAAACTGACTGTCTCGCTTATGCAACCAAACCCATGCAAACCTTCAGAAATTATGTGTTTACGGCCTTGAACACGATAACACACAGGGGCTCCGATTGGCCACTTTGCGAAGAAAGTTGATGGATGGACGGATGGTAAATTAGATCCTAGTGAGAGGAGCGCTCACATAGCCTTGTTTCTGTCATTCTGAGATGATGTCAACAACCAGCTAATGGCATAGAGGGGCGGTGAGGAGGTGCATCTGTAATGTAGAACCAGCCCTGTATAACCTGTGCTTCAGATGATGCAGATGATACAGGACCCCAAGGCCCTCGATGTGCTACTGCTGGAGGACACCTGACCATTGGGAAGGACATGGTCTTTGAAAAGCACACACATACACTCACACACACAAACACTATCCATCATATAAAGTACCACAAACACACACATTATCCCTCATACAATTACCACACAAACACACGCACATTATACCTCATACGAAGTACCACACACAAACACACACATTATCCCCTCATACAAAGTACCACACACACACACATACGGTTACAGAGAAAGATTAATGAGACTCTCAAAGAGGCGCAGGGCCAGATCACACTTTGATGAGGTTGTGTGTGGGTGTGCGCGTGTGTGTGTAAGCAAGCCAACAGAGAATGCAGATGCCAGAGATGTACCAGTGAGTTAAGGGGAATACTCCAGCTACTACGTGGTGAAACCACCCCCAACACACACACACACACACACACACACACACACACAAAACTGACATGGCCAAACGTGTTTGAAACACCACAAGCTGCCGCCGAACAGAAGTGACTCCAAGACAAGAAGCAAACAATGAAAGAATAAAGACGTCGTATTATTGACGTGACTGTAGAGGGGTAGGCTGCGGGTCAGTGAGGTGGTATGGGCCTTCCTAAAGAGGACGGGTTGCAGCTGAACATAGAAGCAGATATGCTCCGAACAGCGCAGTCACCATACACTACCTAACACCGCGTCCGCTATTAGGTGTGTTTCAAATACAAAGTCATTAAAAAATATATACTTTCTTTTTCGATTGCTTGATTAGATTTTTCTATTTAGGTTGATAAGAGCATGTTGTGCAAAACACAAGCATACCTACCCCATGTTTTTTTTGTTGCAATTTCTCTATGGGCATGCCAGCAAGACACACACACACACCAACAAAGTTTGCGCTGACAGCAGTCTGTGCACATACAGTGAAGTTTAGAATTAGGAAAGGTTTAAAATAATAGTGTCTACAAAGTAGAAGAGAGGAGGACGAGAGAAGGAGAAAGAATTCAAGAGTACGGAAGCGAGAGTGGAGATGTGATAGGGAAGGAGAGGGAGAAAGAGGCAAAGTAGATAAGGAGTCAATTCCACGGAACGCCTTTCTACCCATCTATCCATCTCTCCTCTCTCGCTTCCCCTTTCTCTTGCCACATCCGGTTATTTTTCTACACCTTGATCTGCTCTCTACATCTATTCATCACTCCATCCGTCTGCTTCCTCTCAAATACATCTTTCCATCCACATTCCCTACACGCCAGCGGGTGGTTTTTTCCTCACAAACTGCACAGCTGCCATTCATCTTTTCTTTATTATCTATAGTCGATCGATAGTTCAGCACGATCAGCGATCCCATCCATCTGTCCAGCCGTCCATCCATCTATCCACCCACTCATCCATCCATCCACCCATCCATCTACTTTCTGGTTCATAGAGAGGTGGCACCCGAGGAGCTGCAGTCTTAAACCCCACGGGCATCCAAGCACCCCCCCCCCCCCACACACACACACACACACACAAACCTCCTCCTCAAGTCCCCCCCTTCCTTATGAATATTAACCAGCCCAGAGCCCCGGCTTTTTAATCTGCCTGATCCCCGCACTGCTGTCGCCCACATGATAGCGAATCTAATTATTTGGTCTGATATTAACCCCCTCCCTCCCCACACACACACACACACACACACCATCATCAACCATTTCCACCTCCACCTTTGGTGAACCCACCACATGTCTGCTGCTGCCTGCCGCCGTCGTGCACGTACCTACACACGTGTACACAGGCACCGTGCACGTGCCTACACACGTACAGTATACGCAGGCACCGTGTAGAACCTACACACATTGGTATACGGCGGCACCGTGCACATACCTACACATGTATACGCACGCACCGTGCACATACCTACACATGTATACGCACACACCGTGCACATACCTACACACGTAGAGTACACGCACGCACCGGGTACATCACCAGATCAACACGCTTTTAACAAACCTGAATACGTCAGCCACGCTTTCATAAGGACACAAGCACAGACAGACAGACAGACAGACAGACAGACAGACAGACAGACAGACAGACAGACAGACAGACAGACACACATACACACACACACACACACACACACACACACCGGTGTGCCCTGTGATGCCCTCTCCTTATCGCTCTTCAAGGAAAAGAGAAAAGCAGTTCTCCTGCAGCGATAACAAATCCACATGCAAATGACAGCCAGCTCATTTCAGTCCTTCATCTTCTCCCTGCTTTTCAAAATGAATGGAGGTGAAGGTAGAGGCTTTGTCCCATCCTACGCACCTTGCTCTCTTTCTGTCGTTTCCCCTCTGTCCTGTCACACACACACACATACACACACACACTTAAGTCCTCTTTATACATCCGTCAACGGCCACAGCTGCCACAGGGGGACTTTGGTGTTTGTATATGCAAATGAGACAGCTACATCTGCTGAATATATTTTTATAGAGTTGAGAGGTGGTGTCTATATGTACAATATGTGTGTTCATTCATATTCCGTAGATATTGGATATGTGCATAAAGAGAGTAAAATACTATTATAGTCCTAATTATATAATAACCGTGGTGATAACATGATTCTCATGGCTGACACCAGGCGGACATGCCTGCTGAAGATCTGTCTTTCTCCAGTAGGGAAAAAAAAATAAACAGTGGTTGGCAGCTGATCTGCTGTGTGCTAACTTGACTTTTAGTGAGCACTTTTTTTTGTGTTGCCGCTGGACTTTAGACAGCCCGGTTTTGTGCCTTGTGCCGTGTTTGTGTGTGTGTGTGTGTGTGTGTGTGTGTGTGTGTGTGTGTGTGTGTGTGTGTGTGTGTGTGAGATCAGAATTCTTCTCCTTTTTCTGACCTTTCATTTCTTCATTCATTCATGTTATTCCTCCCTCCCCTAACAAAAAAAGCATTCAATCTCCCATCTCATCGTTCTTCCCCTTCCTTCTCCTCTTTCACTGTCTTTCCCATGCGCTTCCGCCCATTCACTTTCTTAATCTCCTCATTCCTCACTCATTCCATCTCTCTCTCTCTCTCTCTCTCTCTCTCTCTCTCTCTCTCTCTCTCTCTCTCTCTCTCTCTCTCTCTCTCTCTCTCTCTCTCTCTCTCTCTCTCTCTCTCTCTCTCTCTCTCTCTCTCTCTCTCTCTCTCTCTCTCTCTCTCTCTCTCTCTCTCTCTCTCTCTCTCTCTCTCTCCTCCCCCCAGCCCAGGAAGCACCCCCGCACCCCCTGCCCTGAACCAGGAGAGCTGAAGAGGGGCTCACTGTCCCATACAAAGAGGTCACTGTACGAATCCTCCTGAACCACACCGGGAGACAGAGGCAGATCCAAATCACAAACCTACTCACATCCGCCCCTTGCACACGCACACACAAACCTTCATTTACACGCACAAACACACACCTGCACCTTCGATTACACACACACACACCTTCGATTAAATGCACACACACAAACACACACGTACCTTCGTTTACACACACAAACACGCACACCCCCGCAACTTATATTACACACACACACACACACTCGCACCTTACATTACACACACACACGCACCTTCACACACACCTTCGTTTACACAGACACACACACAAGCAGATGCGAGCACCTTCATTTACACGCACACACACATAAGAAAAGCACTTTACAGGTATACCCTGACAGATTCCTTAATACACACCAGCTAAAATATTGTTTTGTGTATAATACGTGTTTGCACGTACAGTGATGGAAAAATTTATTTGATCCCCTGCTGATTTTGTACGTTCGCCCACTGACAAAGACATGATCAGTCTATAATTTTAATGGTAGGTTTATTTGAACAGTGAGAGACAGAATAACAACAACTATATCCAGTATAACAGGCTGAGATTAGGAGCACACTCTTAAAGGGAGCACTCCTAATCTCAGTTTGTTACCTGTATAAAAGACACCTGTCCACAGAAGCAATCAATCAGATTCCAAACTCTCCACCATGGCCAAGACCAAACAGCTCTCCAAGGATGTCAGGGACAAGATTGTAGACCTACACAAGGCTGGAATGGGCTACAAGACCATCGCCAAGCAGTGGTGCGATTATTCGCAAATGGAAGAAACACAAAGGTTATGTAAATCTCCCTCGGCCTGGGGCTCCATGCAAGATCTCACCTCGTGGAGTTGCAATGATCATGAGAACGGTGAGGAATCAGCCCAGAACTACACAGGAGGATCTTGTCAATGATCTCAAGGCAGTTGGGACCATAGTCACCAAAAGAAAACAATTGGTAACACACTACGCAGTGAAGGACTGAAAAACCTGCAGCGCCCGCAAGGTCCCCCTGCTCAAGAAAGCACATATGCAGGCCCTTCTGAAGTCTGCTAATGAACATCTGAATGATTCAGAGGAGAACTGGTTGAAAGTGTTGTGGTCAGATGAGACCAAAATCGAGCTCTTTGGCATCAACTCAACTCGCCGTGTTTGGAGGAAGAGGAATGCTGCCTATGACCCCAAGAACACCATCCCCACCGTCAAACATGGAGGTGGAAACATTATGCTTTGGGGTGTTTTTCTGCTAAGGGGACAGGACAACTTCACTGCATCAAAGGGACGATGGACGGCGCCATGTACCGTCAAATCTTGGGTGAGAACCTCCTTCCCTCAGCCAGGGCATTGAAAATGGGTCGTGGATGGATATTCCAGCATGACAATGACACAAAACACACAGCCAAGGCAACAAAGGACTGGCTCAAGAAGAAGCACATTAAGGTCCTGAAGTGGCCTAGCCAGTCTCCAGACCTTAATCCCATAGAAAATCTGTGGAAGGAGCTGAAGGTTAGAGTTGCAAAACGTCAGGCTCGAAACCTTATTGACTTGGAGAAGATCTGCAAAGAGGAGTGGGACAAAATCCCTCCTGAGATGTGTGCAAACCTGATGGCCAACTACAAGAAACGTCTGACGTCTGTGATTGCCAACAAGGGTTTTGCCACCAAGTACTAAGTCATGTTTTGCAGAGGGGTCAAATACTTATTTCCCTCATTAAAATGCTAATCAATTTATAAAAATTTTGACATGTGTTTTTCTGGATATATTTTAGTTTGTTAGTGGGCAAACGTACAAAATCAGCAGGGGATCAAATACTTTTTTCCCTCACTGTATGCACACACTCTCTGCAATAGCAAGGTGAGAAATGTGTAATAATTATTTTCCCCGGCAGACTAAAGTTCCAGTGCTACACACGCACACACACAAACACACACACACACACCCACCCACCCACACACACACACACACCTCTTAATGGGAAAAAAGAGACGAGAAGCCAGGTTTGATGAGCTGCATGCAAATGACATGTAAAATAACGAACTGCGATACTTAAAAGGAGGTGTGTGTGGGGGGGGGGGGATTTGAGGGAGGGGGAGAGAGAGAGATAAGAGATTTGAAAATGAGGCACTCTTGGAAAGCGGGCTCCTGAACTGGCGGAGATGAGGCTCAGAGATAGGAGGAGGATAGAGAGCCCACACCACCACCGCCACCGCCGCCGCCACCCGTTCCTGCTCTGCTCCCTGCTCTTCCTCCCCTCCTCCTCCTTCTCACCTCCTCCCCTGGTTGCTCCTCATCATAGCCTGCAGAGGCGGGTGGAGATGACAGGGAGACGCAGATCCCAGACAGCCACTGCCACTGAGTGATGAGAATGAATGAACACCCCCCCCCACCCAGACACACACACACACACACACACACACACACACACACATCAACCCACTGATACACTCCTCCCCTCTGTTGCACTCGCCTTCCTCCTATTTCACCTTCCCCTCCTCGCTTAATTTTTCTTTGTCTTCCCTGGATTTTGTTTCATTAACAGCTATCCCCTTCATGGGATCACCGTTCTTTTCTTTCTTTCTTTTCCAGAATGTTCTCATTCCCTTCTTTCCGTGCATTACAGCTTACGCCCGCCACGAGGAGGCTCCTCGGATATCTGTCACAGCCCATCTATCAGCCCTATTCCATCTTTTACCTTCCCTGTCCTCTCGTCTTTCCTTTCCTCTCTCTCTTCCCTCAGTGGAAGTCTACAGCAGCACATTGATAGCCGGACAGTGATGGTGGTAGGGCAACCGGGACAACCCGGTGTGTCAGTATGTCGCCATAACGACACAACGAGTCTTCTTCATGCAGGCTTCAACACGCTTTGTAATAGTATAATGTCAACAAAGTCCATTTACACCCCTTATTCTGACAGGGGCCTTTTATTAAAAAAAAATCAAGGTCGGTCTTATAGTTCATGCAGGCTTAAACACGCTTTATAAGAGTATAATACGAACAAACTCAGATTAGATGTCTTATTTATTCTGACAGGGAGCTTTTATTTATTAAGTCAAAGACGTTCATGCAGTTCCTCCAGGCTTCAACATGCTTTATAATTGTATAATATCAACAAAATCAGTTGATACGTCTTATTTATTCGGGGGGGGGGGGGGGGGGGGGGGGGGCTTTTATTTTGAAAGCCACAGTAGAAGCAAATCGTTCATTCATTGAGACTACTTGAGAGAGACTACTTTGTCATTCACCAAAATGCGTGGTTTTACAGACGGCTTCCCCTTGAACACACCTCACTTGTGGATCATTTCCCTTCCATTGTAAGGAGGAAGCAATCAAGAATGGGAAGGGGGGGGGGAAGAAAGGTGTTTAGCGTTTTACTGTAATCACAGAGTTGTCATCTGCTGAAGGAGTGGCGCTTTAATTAACACTCTAATTCCATGGGTGGAGGCCGTGGAGAGGCACGGAGAAACCGAGACGGAGCCGGGCGATGAGGCTAGATAAAGCGCGGAGGATCTGAACCAGGACGTCAACAAACAGAGGAAAATCTCAAATCTCAGAATGAAGAGGGTAAAAGAGAGAGAGAGAGAGAGAGAGAGAGAGAGAGAGAGAGAGAGAGAGAGACATCCACAAAGACCTTCACTCGTCCTTCGTACAGAACAACAAAGCACAGTAGAGGTAGGGAGTAATGGAGGTGAGGAGCGGATGAGGTGGAGATGGTGCGCTGACTGAAACACCCCCATCACCACCACCACCACCACCACCAGCAGCGCACACACACCCAAAAAAAAGGGAAGAGTGTTTGAGAAGCCGTGGGTGGCGTGTCTTATCGGCAGTGGTTCTCCTGGAGAGATTATTGGGGGGGATTAGTGCGAACGCTTGTTTCTAAAACATGATGAAAAGGCGTTGGGCTTGCGATAACGCTTTGAACTCCCCACACTTCGCCTCCTTCTAGGATCGCGCCTTCGGGCGGCACATTTTCTCCTTTTTTTTTTCTTTTTCATACAACCAAAGTCAGAGGGATATGGGGGGGCTGTGTGTTGGGCTAAGGTTTGATGGAGGATGAAACAGGGGGAGGGGGTGGAGGACTGGAGTGGACACAGGAGTGTGTGTAGTAGCGTGGATTTAACACTGTGCTCTGGAGTACTTTGTAGTCTGGGCACGGGGAGCCGTTTGGACTTTACATGACCTCTGTGCCTCGATTGAGACGGTGAAAGAATGCTGTCTGACTGACTGGCTATATTACAAAAAAAACGAGACAGGCGGCAATAAACGCTGGATCCCTCCATCTTTGGAAGTCAACAAACAAACAGTTGGAATGCTAATCTGCCTCAAGTACCAGCAATTACCATAATTATTAGGTTTGACACTTTTAGCATCCGATTTAAAGAACAATAATAACGAAAGAAAGAGAAAAACTTTACGCAACAATCGAGGAACTTTGGTCCAATCAAGAGTCCCCAGTTCATTATCAGTTAATTAAAATGGGGATAACCAATCAGAAGGCGTCTGAGATACGGTATCAGATCTGCAGGGCGATCCAATCAGAACGCGTTCAGGAGGTCGTGAGCCTTCTCCTCTGGGTTGCCATGGTAGGATTTACTCTGACGAGCGCTTCTCCTTCCCCATCAAAAGGGAAGATATCCAGTGTTATGCGGTAGCCAATCGGTTGATCAGTAAACAGTATACACCATTAACGTCCTGGTCCAAAGTCCGACAGACCTATAAGCCAGAGTATATTTAAATAGATAAGTGGCACTGGCTCGGTGCCCCTTTCTCGGGAGATGCAAATGACATGATTTCCATATGACACAGGCCAGTTAGCACGCTGCTAATCTAATGAAGGAGGTCTGTGGGAGATAAAGAGAGAAAGATGATACAAACATGCTATCCTTCTTTCTCCCGCTCGTTCTATCGCTCACTCTTTGTCTTCCCCCGCCCTGATGTCTTCCAACTGACAAACCTCGCCTGAAATGAACGCACGGTGGCAGGCACACAGACACACAGACACCCGCCCACCTGGACCTTACATAAACTGAAGTGCCGGCGTGCCGCTCAACATGCAGCTGTATGCAAAACTAAGTGTAACATGAAGACCCTAGTCAACAGAAATGTGTACCGCCAAAAAAAATACAAAATACAAAATACTATCTAATCAAAAAGATACAACTGAGCTGTCTGGCAGGCCTCACGCTGAACTGATGGTTTATCTGTCTGGGATCCCAAATAGG